>OZ024914.1:39004542-39014542 GCA_964017125.1 Flabesymbios commensalis | reverse complement strand
TTTGAATGTTGGCCCAGCGTTGCAGACGCTGGGCCAACATTTAAACAGCATCGGTTCAACGCCCGGTGTATGTCAGGAGCCAGTTCACTGTCACGGGTATTTACCAATATGTCGATGGCATGAGTGGCTGGGTGGCCGTGATAAGTGAGTTTGATCGAGTAATAATGCCACCTAATTCCGGCCATCAAACCAATTATTATGACTTACACCAAGCTATTGTGAGACCCAGACATGAAGCACTGAGGGTGATTTTAGTTTGCGGCTTCGTTATCATGATAACAAGTCCTAATTTTGTTCAGAAAACGTAAAAAAATCTGAAGCATGTGATCAACTATTAAGTCCTAATTAGAGAAAATTAATATATTCTATTATCAGTGCGACATTAATATTATTTTTTTAGCCCACATAAAAATATATTGTCATTATTTATCAGTTGAGAAAATCATGCTACTTTTTATCAGTTGAATACTTCCTTATTATTTTCCAGGTATTCATGACTATGAATTTGGAAGGGGACTGGGTTATTAAAAGGAGAGATGCATTTGCAAAGTGTGGTGTCGATACAGTTGACAGTGAGGTAAGCATGTAAAATTATTATTACTCTTTCTTTACCAATTTCGCAGTTGTGCTAAAACTACCTTCCTTTACCAAATTCGCATTTATGCGAAATCCACATGTGTACATGCATTAATTGCAATGGAGATATTTCATTACCGGTACATGCGTTGTTGCGCAATGTTCTCTTGCATTTTTTAATAAAATATTTCTTAGACCTGGTTGCATGAGTTGGTTATTATTCATTATAATGACCGCTTTAATATGTAACATGAGTAGCACCTTATAATTTAATTGTCACGGACCACACTGTCCTGAATATGTCACAGTCACGCGCGTCGATTTGTAGGTCCCTATCCCAGCAAACACAATACATCACCGAATGATCACCATGGGACAATGTTGGCTCACCGTCTGTGTCGCTGGCTCAACATTCAACCAACAAAGGATCAAGGTCTTGTGCTCGCTGGGATATGATATGTGCCGTAACCACCCACGCTTTTATAACAAATGAGCAGACGGATTAATTCCGTGTGCCACCCACCCCTCTCTATCCACATACTGACAGCACATTGACCCAATGCTGTTTTGATGTTGGTTCACCGTCTACGAAGTTGACCCAACATCAGTACAGCATTGGGTCAATGTCTTGCATCTGCTGTGTCTCCACGTTCTCGGCCATCCCAACATCTATATAGCGTAAGTATAATTACGACCACCGCTATTATTACCAGAGTAGGGCGCTATGGATAACTCTGATTAACTAAACCGGAGCCAGTTAACTCCTGAGCTCGCTTCTCTGACGCATGGCCGCATAGTGCACCTGGCATTGGTAAGTCCTTATTTATTTACCTGACCAATCGTAAATGTTTCAGTGAGAGGAGGGAATCATCCAGTAAAACAAAACATTTTATAACATTTGTACAATGCTGGACCAACGTCGAAGACGTTGGGCCGGCATTGTATAAATGTTATACAAATGTTTTGTGTTCGCTTTGTATACGCCAATCTGATGGTTTAATGCACATACCACTGCACTGAAATTGAAGTAATAAGCTGTCTCGTCAATAATTATGAAATACAAATGATAATTTTGTTTGAAATATATTAAAACCTAGTATAGTTAAATATGGTTTTGGCAAATCGACATTGCTGGCAGTCCGCGGTGATTCGGCTGCAGACTCCGAATTTGTGGATAAATTTTCACCACTGGAAGTTTTGTCTCGACTGTAACCGCGATCCACAACTTCAAGTGAATGGGTGAAAATTACTCATATTTGTTGAATTCGAGACCGAACATTAGCAAATGTTGACGTTTAAACACACATTTCGTTCCCAGTAACTGCTATTTAATTGCGATACATTTACGTATCATTATGTTTTTCAATTGTATGTATAGAAATAAGATAATATTATGTCTTTATGTGGTCGAATAGCCGCAAACGGTAGTGGATCGCCTGTATATAATATTTTAAATTATACCAGCCATAAATATACTGTTTGTAATTGTTGACCTGCCTCACATTTCACCAAGATGTGTGAATAATTTGGCACAGGGTGATCATCGATCTGTTCGCGATTTCCTGTATGTCGATCAGCAGAAAGCAACATTTCTTTGGAAAATTATTAATGACACGCACAATCAAATTTGTTTTAATTGCCCCTAGTTTGAAGACATTTTTGTATGATGTGATTATTTATCCAACGTATAATTTTGTTTCTTTGTATGTATATTTACATGCTATGTACGACTAACGAGCGGCTATATCTTTATTATTATAATGTTTATTGTACATTATCGGCACTTTAAAAAAATTATACATATCTTCGCTACCGCGATCAATTCACAAGTGGGTGAAAATTACTTATATTTGATTAATTTGAGACCACACATTTGCAAAACTTTGTTTAAACACACTTTTCGTTCCCAATAACTGCGATTTAACCCTTTAACCGCCAAATTATTCAATTTGAATTTTCACCCACTTGAAGTTGTGTCTCGCTGACGCGATCCACAACTTCAAGTGAGTGAAAATTATTCAGATTTGACAAAATGGAGGTCAATTGTTTTCAAATCTTGCTGGTTGATGTCACATTTTATCTTTAACATATATAAAATGTGGTACTTAGTGTACTAATAAAAAATGAAAACCCGAATATATGCGACACCGGCGGTTAAAGGGTTAAACGGCCAATAGAACGGATCAAAAACAACTATGATCGCGATTTATTAGCGGTGAAAGGGTTAAAGGCGAGTGGGGAGTCGTCACTTCGTGTCTTTTATTCTTTATTATCATACACATTCTCTCACTATTATAACATTCAATGATTATATATTTAATGTTTTATTCATGCACGACTTTTTCACGTATATTAGAAATCTATTAGGTGTAATGCAAGCAGATGCTTTGACATTTCGGATGATATTTATCCTCGATGAGCTGCATAACGTTATATTTTTAATTAAAATGAACCCGGCACTGTTGAGGCAATAATTATTAGCTGCAAATAAGCAAAAATTAGTCCGGCGTATAAAAACATATCTGTTATATTTTTATCTAGTGAGTTATTTCAGTAAGTATTTTCAGAAAAAAATATTTTCCTTGTGAAGAATAGTTCGCATGTATGGCTTATATAAGCGTCGTTTTGGGTTGTGGCAGAGAATCAAATATATAATTATCTCATTGTTATTCCATTAATCTGAACGCTGACAGCAACCGAATGTGTCAAACTGAATTATATAATGCCGACTCCCGCATACATAAAATCCTCGGTGTGAACGACTCTTTAGTCTATGTGTAGGCGACACATCACGTCAAATAGAAATAGACACTTCGCGAATGCTCTCCCCTCTGATAATTATTGTGATAGAATCTTGGATGGCTTCTAATTTCCACATCTCACGGAATCCTTTCTCCCGTGTTATAGACCATCATGACATGCTGGTCATATAACGCATGCGAACATATTCTATATCCCCTGCTTTAGATTTAATGGGTCGCCATTGGAAGCAGTAATGATTCTCTTGTCACCCAGTGGGTTTTCTCTGTGTCTGTTTGGCAGCTATGTTGGCAGGACGCTTTGTACATATGGTTGTTTTTGCCGGAGCTGTTCTTCTGACCTGTCCACCAATGCTTCACGCACGGATCACCACAGCAGACATCAGGAGATCTATTCTCTATGAAGGTAAGACGGGACGAGGAGATGGTTCTAGCGACCAGGAGCGAGCGTCTTAGCCCTTTAAGCCCTCACGATGCTTCAAAGCATCATTTTACATCCCTGAAAACAGACTTAATTTTCCTACAACCAAGGGTTTTGGAATGAAAATTTCTATGAAACTGGTTTACCAATACATGGCAATTTGCTTTACTTTTTCACTCACGTCAAATCATCTTCATCCACTACAAGTCGTGAATCACGACAGCGATTCGCGGCTTGTAGTGGGTGAAGATGACAATGTAAAGTCAGGCTTGAAATATTTGCTGTATAAACCATGGAGGCAATTAATGTTTTCAATTTGAAAACATTACAAATGTCTTAATTAGCTCTTCCCGCTTCATTCGAATACCTATGTTAAGTGTCTACTAAATGAAATGAAATGAATCGGGCTTTAGGCCACCTTTGTGCACATGTAGGCTAGACTGGGCCAGGAGAACTTCCTGAGAATGGTGAGATGATTGAGATGACACTGTCCTCCAGACACAGGATTCAAAATTCGCGCCCTGGCGGTCTGAGGCCGAGCACGCAACCTCTCGGTCACGGAGGCTCCCCACAATACTGACTTTCACACGTGGATGGGGAAGAAATATTTTTTGTTTTTTTTCAAACCGCTGAGACCAGGAACCGAACCCTGAACTCTGGCGTGAAAGGCAGCGGTGCTAACCACTACCCTAGGCCCCCCGCCCTATATGTGTCTACTGCCGTTATATTCATTTTAATTATTTCAGTGCGGCGACCGTCTTTAGACGTCCGAATCTGACGTCTACATATACGTCAGAATCTGACGTCTAAAGACAATGAAAGGGTTTATCCATTGTATTACAGATACAATTAGCATTTTATTGATTTTTATTATTAAATTTCCAAATTACAAAGCGTAGTAAAACATCGAATGACATATTTGATGAATTATGGCTCCTTATTTGAAATTACTCGAACTAAATATAGATCACATTGTACTCAACCTGCTTTCAGCGTGGGATTAAATATTATTAAACCTTACAGCTCGGGGATCTATTTTAGATGATTCTGACCTCCGCACTGAAAGAGGAAAACATTCATAATGACCATAGACCCATAACATATAGGTATTTAAATAAAACAGAAAGCGTCAACGAAGACATTTGCGATGATTTCAAATCGAAACAAAACGTTAGTCTCTATGACTTATAGCGCTTTAAGGGTAAATGCGTCTTCGACTGCTATCAATACTCAAAAGTTTAATTAATAATTAATCATCAACCTTAATAACATATTTTTTCATCATATTTAATTAATCACATAATTTAAAATACTTGTTTTCAAACAAGTGTAATGCAATGTTTTAAAATAATGCGGGAGAAATAGTAGTTTATTGCGTACAATATGACAAAAGAAATACCGTTTCATACTACAGTGGTTTCAGTGGTTGGCAGTGAAAAAACGGAATTATTTCATTCTAACAACTATGAGCAATTCATATGTATACATTGCTTCAGTGTGTAGGCATACTACCTTTAACAATTTTTCACAATTTCCAAATGTTTATGTCTAATTTAAACAAAAAAACCAGTTAAATTATTTCTTATGGTTCACGCCCAGTGCTCATTCTGCTATCCTGTTGTGCTATCAAATAATTTATTTTTTAGGTAATGTTTTTGGTCTTGTTGGATGGTCATACTGCATCTGTCTGTCTTTTGGATTACTTAACAAATATTAACCGGATTTGCAGAACACTTTTTCGGGCTATAGGTTATAGGCTGTTTTCCATAAACGGCGTAAAATAGAATCTCGTCGAACCACACTCATAATTAGGTTTCTTAGTATCAAAACAAAGATAAGGGGTACCTTTGTCTAAATTGTCCGAAAAGGGTCAACCGGGGTAAAATGTTCCGCCATTACCGAAAATTATATTTCTTATGATTTTTTTCAATTCAGCACACACAATTAAAACGAACATCTGATTTTGTGAATTTAAATGTTAGGTATGTATATAGGATACTATGGCAAGCATCAGTGTGCAACAGCCAATCAGCATGTTATGTATTAGCACTTTCAGAGACCATAGTAGAAATCTCTTTTGTCTTTACCGATATGCCTTAAATAGTAGGCAATTTTATAATGGCAAACACAAAACATTAAACGGTAAAGACGGTTATGTAACGGTAAAGGTGTTGCTGTAACGGTGAAGAAATAATTTTGTTAATTAAATAGGTGTTATAAGCTTCATATAGCAGGCCTGATTTTCAGTATAATTGTTTGCAGACTTCCACACCTTATGATTAAGGGGACATTGAATTGCCACAGAATCTCCGTTTTGAAGTAGTATTTGTCTTTACCGTTTTATGTCGGTCTTTACCGTTATAATGGTAAAGACAAATCATTATAACGATATAGACACACTATTTGGCATAAAAGAAACGTTTTACAAGAAATGTGCATATTTTTGACTTTACAAAGTTGTTTTCTTCATGTACTAGTGACAAGAATAATCTAGAACAGCTATTTAATTTTTCAACCAAGGCTATCAGACACACGGTAAAGACATTCTATTGTTGTGACATTATATTTGTGACAGCCTATTTTGCATTTATATTGCATTTATCTTTGTACATAAATCAAATCTTGTTTACTTTGAGAAAAAAATAGTTGATATATTAGATTCAGGAATTTATGTGCTAGAGCCATCTGGTTAATACTTGCAGAAATAATAGGCTTTATGGGTTCTTGTTAACGTAAAGACATTTGCCTTTGGAAACTTGAACCGCGGCTTAATATTGAATAACTGGTGATTCAGTCAACTTTTGTTTTTATACATATTTTATTTTATTATCAAGAAAAGAGATTTTAGAAATAGGGCCAACCTGTCATGAATTACAATAACGTAATTATATGACATTACCAAGTTTTCAAAAAATCGCAAACCAATTTCAAACACGTCACGGTGAAGACAAATCAAGTCTATTATATCGATTAAACACTTGATTTCCCATTATAAATGCTTGTAAAAATTCTGAGTTCTAATTGCATGTCTTTATCTGATTGAATGATAACAGTTATGAAATAATGCAAATTTTTTGAAAAAAATTTTGAAGACATATCTTCACCGTTTTTGCTCAAATATTTTGAAAATGGCCCATATACCCCACAAATATTTGTATAAAATTTGTGGTAAAATGTCAATAACAATCTTTAATTTCAAAAGGTCATAAAAATGTTCCCCAAAGCAGATTTACGTGGATTTTGGAGTAGTGATTTTGGGTTTGGGTAGGATTTTTTTCTACTTCGTCACTTTTCCAACCAACCTAATTCTACTGCTCGTCAATAGGTGAAATAGTCTATATATTTTGCATTAGTATCAAACCCAAATTACCACACAAAAGTTGTAATATAGCGTGTTTTCCAGAACCGGTATCGGACCTCACAAAGAAGATCATCGCGCATTACGGATTTTTGACCAGTTCCGAATTGTCTCCCACTGACACAATTTATTGTCAGATTCAATTGTCGGTCTGATCCGCCATTCGGGATACAGACCACCCTTTTTTATTTCCAAATTATGATCAGGACTTACTAAACAGACCAGCCCCGGAAGCAAAAATATAACCATCGTATACAGTATAACTAAACGGGTGAAGACAGGTGTATGCACAAAGGATACCAGTTGCGGCTTGATTCACTGATGGGACTAGCTGTGACTGGATCCACTAATAGAAGCAGCTGAGACTGGAACCACTATTGGGACCAGCTGTGGCTGGATCCACTAATAAAACCAATTGTGGCTGGATCCACTAAGGGGACGACATCTGACGGGTTGATTCACTATAGGGGGGGGGGAGGGGCTGTGCTGGCTGAGTTCACTAAAGGGACCAGTGCTGGTTGGATCTACTAAGAGGACCAAAACTAGCAGGATCCACCTATGGGACCAGTACTGACAGAATCCATTAACAATGCTGGGTGTATCCACATCGTTCAGTTTCGACCTGTGTATTACCATCCATGCATGTATCTTGTTATGTTATGGATTTTTCGATCTTGGTTAATGCGATTTTCCTATCAACATTATCATCAACGTTAAATGTCACATAAATCTGAGTGTAGTCAGCATATACCTTGTAGCTCACACCATGTTTCCTACATATTGCTCCGATTGTGCATTGGGTAAAAAGAAAAGGCCCAGGACAGAGCCTTGGGGGACACCATATTTTAGAGGCACACTTTTTGATTTGGCTCCCTTGATGATGACTGATTGATAACAATTTGTAAATAGAACTGAAACCACTTGTGAGCCATGCCCTGAACACGAATATCTGACAGCCTGTCAAGGAGCATTTCATAGTCTATTGTGTCGAAGGCGACCGAGAGGTCTAACAAGACCAGAGATACAGCCTTCCGTTAGTCAAGAGAAAGCAGAATGTCATTGCACACTCTCACCAGAGCAGTCTCCGTACTATGTAGAAGGCGGTATACTGGCTGATGGGGTTCATGGTGATTGGTAACATCCAGATGATTCAATATTCTCCGAAGCACAGCACGCTCTAACACTTTGGACACAAAGGGGAGATTGGAGACGGGCCTGTATTTCTTCATGACTTCTGGATTGAGGGTTGATTTTTCTCAATAGTGGAATCACGAGAGCCTTTTTAAATGATGATGGTACACAGCCCGTTCCCATGGATAGATTCACCAATTTTGTGAACACAAGGTGCATGGCCTAGTAGCTGACTTCTTTATCACCTCGCTCACTTCCTTCTCAGTAGCCACTTTAAAGGTGACAAGATTGGAACTGTATGTTGGTGTCCCAGCTTCCTCAGTTCTTCCAAACACACTATTAGCAGCCTGTCAATCAAGATTCACACGAATTTTGTGGATTTTTTCATCAAAATAGCTGCTGATATTTTTCCTGCTCATGTCCAAGCAGACTGTCGATCAGCCTGAAAAACGACCTGCTGTCACGCCCACACTCAGTTATCTTGTTGTGGTAGCCTAGTAGGTAGTTTTTGCCTTCTGTAGCATCTGGCACAGTAAACTTCGCTGTTCTTTAAATGGGCTGTGGTCAGAGTTTACGTCGCCATCTCCTCTCTCTGCGTCTTCTCTCACGTTTGGTCCGTGTGATCTCATCGCTATACTAGTAGTAATGGTAGTAATAGTAATAGTACAGTGCAACCTGTAGATACCGGACCTTGTACAAATCCTGTCTATACCGTAATAATTACTTCGTCTCGAATTAATTACACTCAAAACAATACTAATTAATCCTCTCCAAACCGGAACCTGTCTACTCCGAATACCGGACTCATTATTTTATCCAAATGCCTAAATTGTATTGTATTTCACCTGTTGAAACCGGAATCGAACTTTTTTTAAGATTTTTTTTAAATCGCATGCGGTGCATCAATGGTTAAACAGGAGGCGGCAAGGTGACGTAATGTCTATTCTGCTTGTTATCTGGTTATGCAATGGGGAAGGTGCGAAGTTAGTGTTGGTAACACATTTTTCGAGATAGAGGAACTATTATAGCGCCTTTACTTTGAGATTGGTAAGCTATTTTAACAACATACCGGTAATAGATAAATAAAATAATTGGTTAGTAAAATATTGTAACAAAATCTTTGACTAATGAAATATTAAAAGATCGTATAAATTCAAAAACATATCACTGCATTAAGCAATTATTCTCACTATACATTAGACTGTGTTTTTGGATAAATTTATTCTGTCTGTGATATTTAATGGCCCAATAAATAAATAATGAACGGTAGGTAAAATATAAAAACATTTGATTTATTCTTTCATAGCTCGATTATTCCTATATTATTTTTTACTTTTAGTCAAGGCATTAATTTTATTAAATGACATAATTATGCAGTATCGGAGCATTCAGGCCAGCGTCATACATTCCAGCAAATATATAAAAGTTATCAAACAAAGGAGTGTTGTCGTCATAAGACGACAAAAAAATAAAACTGCTGAAATATGATGTACTCCTTAGAGAAAGCACAGCTTTTCCTACTACCGCTTTGATATTTAAACGGACTGATGTAGGTGTTAACAAATATGCTCCTGTTTGAAATGTGTGACCGATGATTACAAGAATGTAATGTTATTTTAGATTGGGCGCTAAAAAATCAACGTTTATAAAATGGCAAATGCGCTCAATGCGATGTGTGAAATATGTGAGACACAATTAATTTTAATATAATAAAACAACTTTAAAAAATTGTGTCTTATTATATCAATTCATTTG
>OZ024914.1:38929542-38999542 GCA_964017125.1 Flabesymbios commensalis | reverse complement strand
TGTAGGAATTCGAGTAAGTGCAGAACGGCAAACCCCCACCCAAAGCAGTTGCAGTTTTCTGTACTTTTTGACACATTCAACAATGTAGAAGAAACTATGTGTCGCAATGCATCACAGGTACTGTCAGAAGCTTGAACAAAAAAGTCAGCCATGCTCCTCTAGCATATTTTATCCACCTACCCCACTGATGAGGTGGACGATAATCAGTGAATATTTCAAGATTATTGAAAGCTTCACATGCTGTGGAGATGCTGCTGAGATGGATTTGCATTTCATTAACTTCCTTATGTGACCAGGAAAAGGTTGTACGTAACAGCAACAATACATTAATTGTATTGTATGTGGAAGCTAGCACTGGTAACATGTTCTATGTTGCTTAATGTATTGAAAACTGGCACAAGAGTCATGATTATTACCCGGCATATATCTGTAAAAATACGGCCTATATGGGCTTTTCTTTTGAAAAGTTACATATTCGTTTTTTTTATCTACAAAACGAGATACCGGCACCAAATCTAAAACATCAATTTTGATCATTTTTTTTTAAATAAACATGTAGAAGCACAGATCGTCCAAAATATGTAATATATATTTAGCATTTTTGCATAAATACTATTCAAAATAAAAACATGCAAAGTAAAACATATGTATGTGACTTCAATGTTGCTGAGTGTAAATAGTCCTGCTACATTGCTGAATATGAGACAAGAAGATAAAATAGTAGTGTTTCTTATTCTATTTTTTCCTAAAAAGAACAGTTAATTCTGAGTAGCGTGTATAATTATGTTCAATGACCACTCAAAATTGGTTAAAATAAAACCTCAACAATGAATGAACATTTTATTATTACCAGACTAAAATGAAAATGTCATTGTTACCAGAACAATTGTATCTACTATTTCACTTGATAACTTCATCAGGCCCAACATCATTACCATGATTAATTGCAACGTACTATGTATGTGTAGGTAAAACAGATGTTATTACACATTGCTGCATATAGCAGGTGTTTTTGTCTAAGCGCATATGTTTGATTATTAATATATACTGAGTTGGTGTTTACGATCGTGCCAGAGTAACAGTAACAGTTGGTTTATATCTCAAATGAAAATGCTGAATACGTTACTAAAATACGTTACAAACTAACAAGATGCATGCTATAATAATCTAATGAAATTGAATGTCACTATATCCATTAACCCTTTTAGGGCCAAATTCCACAACCGCTAAATTCCTGGGGGGCGGAGTGGTGGTGGGTAGAAAAAATGCTGGGTATTTTGTACTCCCCGATGTATCTAAACACACCAGCAGGATCCCGGACTAGGAGCAAATAATGACTTGTGATTATGTTGTGGTTTAACCAGGTACAACTCCAAGGTCACATCAAGGTCGTTTTGATGTCATTTCAAGGTCAAATTGGCATAAAAACGTAATTTGTTTAAGTTTTACCGGTTTTATTCTGATGTATGGTGCAGGAAAAGATTCAAAATGACTTCTGTTCATACATGTACTTTCTTTCTCGAGTACCATTTTAACAGTCACCTCAAAGGGTTTTGGGGCATTTTCAGCTTGGTGTGGTAAATACCCCCTTGGTAATCCTCTTATCGCACCCCTTTCTCAACGCGGGAATGAATGAAAAAATACTAAAATGTAGCAGTGTGGAACTTTAGCTTGGGATCTCATGACAAAAGAAGGATACAGAATAAGATAAGAAAGTTGCCTTGGGCTGGTGTTGTGCTTTACTGGGGTACCACTCCAAGGTCACTTAAAGATTATTTCAATGTCACTGCAATATCAAAATAGCAAAAAAGATGATTTTTATCGATTACAAACC
This sequence comes from Flabesymbios commensalis, assembly GCA_964017125.1. Lineage (NCBI taxonomy): Eukaryota > Metazoa > Annelida > Polychaeta > Terebellida > Flabelligeridae > Flabesymbios > Flabesymbios commensalis. The sequence goes on along the minus strand of OZ024914.1, from coordinate 38,997,708 downwards.
CATTTGGGATGTAGGTGAATATTACAAATGACTTCTGTTGATGCATTATTGGTCGGGTACCATTCCAGAACGCATCGCAGGGGTTTGTATGCAATTTTAGCCTTTTGGCACATCACATCCCTCTCTCAAATCTGGAGTGAATCAACAAAATTACTGAAATGTAGCTGTGTGAAACCGCAGCGTGAGCCCCCATGAAAACATTGATACCGAATCGGGTATGAAAGCTCCCATGGAGTGGTGTTGTACCTTACTCGGGTATCACCCCAAGGTCACCTCAAGGTTATCTCAAGGTCACTGCAAGTTCAAAACGAAAAAAACATGATTTTTTTGTTTTTGAAACCCATTCTACTAAGATCTTCGTACATAATTACGTGGGACACTGATATGAGTCAATCTCCTACCACACTGTATTGGGGGGGGGGGGGGGGTGGTGACCATCAGTTTCTTCGCGGGGGGGGGGGGGCTCTAAATTTAAAAAAACAAATAAGTGCTGAAAAATTTTTTTTTGTTATTTCGTATCTATAAGCCTATCCCCACACGCAAAATATGGAAAAATGGGCCTCACACATTTTCTTCACACTATATTTTAATGCCAACCAAAACCACACTACCCTCTCCCCCAAACATCCCCGTCTCCACCCTCGCAGATAAGAAATGTTATGAACGCCCCCTTACGCAGGCTACCAACACTTACTTGTGGATTTTCTATGCACCACTACATTGATCAATTTGCTTGCATAATCACCACAATAGGCTGGTGCTCAGCACGGGAACTTCGGATGTGTCTTTGCGGTGACAAGCACTGCCATGTTTACACTTCTATAGACACTGATAGAGAACCAATGATCATGCTGACCCTATCCCATTCAGCTATGGTGCCCAATATATATGCGATACCGGCGGTATAGGATAGAGCTGTGGGTGTCGCATATATATATATTTCAGAAAATGTATAGTCATCCATAGCCCATCCAAGAAAAAATGTGCTTTAGACCACAGGTATGCCATAACAATGCCATTTTTGGCATGTCCCCAGCTTCAGTTCTCGTCTTTGCTAGGTCACTGTTCATGAGTGAATGCAGTTTTTGGGAAGATAACTTGTTTTAAAGGTGATCTATCACCCCTTATATAGTATGAATAAATTTGTGACAAATAAATCGAAGTTGTCACAAGATGGGGCACAAGTGTTTCCTTTTATGGGGTGATTGAGAGGGTCACATGATAGCCAATCACTCCCATATATGGGGTGATTGGCTATCATGTGACCCTCTGAGAGGGTCACATGATAGCCAATCACCCCATATAAGGACATAATTATTTATACCATATAAGGTGTGATGGATCACCTTTAATACGACGAACATAATAGTAGTGATGATTGTATCAATAAAGATAACTTCCCAAAGTAGTATATTATCCCTTGCAAAATTAAATTCTCATGTCGCCATAAAATACGTTAGATTTGAATTTTTGTATTTGTTTTATATGCAAAAAGCCAAAATCAGATAAGTTCCTTGCTGTGTGATGAATACGTAATATAAGAAAACATTAAACGGTGGCTCCTCATGAGACACTGCTCAGTGACTAAATTGGGGAATGACCTGGAACAACAGCAATCAGGCAGACGAATTGTATGAAGGCCCTATTTGAATTATTTGAAGGGCTGGTGGATTTCATGTTGTTGCTCAGGAAGCTTTTGCTATCCTCTGAAGGTGATCCACATATTTAAGGTACAATCTATGTCCAGATTCTGCGAAGTAGGGGTATATTTGATACAGGCTTTGAAGATGGAGGTCCCAGTTGCCAAGGCGTTCAGCTTTGATGAGCTTTCGAAACAGATCAACTAACAATAGACTATTAACTCTTTGGATCCGAGCCTCATGGCGATAACTGCCTTTCCACTCTGACCTCCTGGAGCAGTAAGCCACATTCTATTGGTAATACTATTATCATTGTCAATATTATATTAAGTGGTAGATTTTCAAACGGTCTACACGATTATCCTGACCATTACTTAGGTATATATTACGTTACAAAATAGCGATATATCATATGGTTCAAAGGGTTAATTGACAATTAAACATATGTGATACCACCCAAAAGGGGCAGTGAAATCAAAATTGTCATAACGGATTCTGTTGATTTGATAGCTGTGATCTTTCTGTTTCATTTAACCTAAATAATTTTTGAAAAATTTCATTTCAAATAAAAAAATGTTATGTAATCCTAAGAAATCAATTTTAAATTACGTCAAAAATAATTGTAATAACGCCGCCGGGATGTATCTTCTCGTGGCTGACAATTATTTAAAACCTAATCAAAATGCTGCCAATTCGGATTCTGCAGTATGCATAATGTAAATTCCTCCCCCCCCCCTCCCCTAGAAAAAGGTTTTCCACTAATTATTTTTTCTTAGAGTTTTTATATGTCATAAAGATACCCACTACCATTCATTTGGTATATATTTTATTACTTTTGCAATTTGTTCTGGATAAAACCTTATTTCTCCTGGACATCCGATTATAATGAGGATCCCCCATAATCAACAGCTCGGTCACACCTGACTGATTTGATCACCATATGCTTACCACGATAATTATTGCTCTGTACTTGGTCAACAATAACTCTCCATTCCCGGCTGTGGTCAGACAAATAAAATAAAGTAGGCCCTAGTGGTGTGTTTTAACACGCGTTCAGATCGACTTCAGTACATGGATCCAGAAATCTTCTTATGCATGTTCTAGTGTAATCATGTACATACTATGACCATTTGTCAAACATTACTTCATAATCAGGGCCCATTTTCGAAATTTCTGACTTGTTAAGACATTTTTTAGTAGAATTTGGCATGTAGTTGTTCTTACACAATTTAGGAGCGCTGATTTCAAATCTGCCCCATGCCAAGCTCTATTTTGTATTTTTCCTACTGAAAATTCTAAACAAAATGGCCGCCAAAATTAGTTAAAATGTCACAACTTACATCACTGCTTGGCTTACAATGATCATAAAAACATCATTTGGGTGTCTTAAAACCCACCTGAGCAACATACTAAAAGTCCCCTGAATTTTACCTCGTGCGTTTGCCGCTAGAGGACAAAATCCAAAATTTCCGCCACTGCAAGGCAATGTGCCATAACTTTGCTACCAAATAACGTAGAGCTGTGTTTGCACATAGGTTTCTAACACCCCGGAAACCAGTTCAGAGCCGTGATAACATCTATTATCAACATTTCACAAAGTTATGGGGGGGGGGGGGAACAAATGTTGCGCCAGGAAAACGACACATCGTAGTTAAGTGTAATAATTTATTTAATAAAGCCATTATTTCACATTCAGAAGCCGAGGAAAACCAACGAAATATCGAGCATGCTGCAAAAATGTTTAGACTATTGACAAAAAATATTTTATGATTGTTGATCACTGTCCGCCACTAGATAACCTGTCGCAAACCATATATCCGTTCTAGGCATATTAGTATGTGGCCTATGTGATATCCACCTGCAACGTGCTGCTATAGTAAGGAAGAATGCAATACTTTAAATTTAAATGTGCGTTGGCCACAAGTGGCACCCTTCTGGCCAAGTCCTGTACTAGGGTTAAGCAAAACACGAAGTTGATCCATCAAGGTGGTCTGCATAACCATGACAATAATGACACACATAAATGTTCCGTTCCTATTGAGGTAAGTAGTCTTTCAAATTTAACAATTTATGATTCTAGTAACTAGGTATATTGTGCTGGTTAAAACGTGCATATCACATCAAAAATATGTTTCTCAATCGGATTGACAATTTACATAATCATGATAATAGCATCATCTTCATTTTTATATTTTTGATATATAGATATATAGAAAAGCCTGGTAATGCGCTGATAACACAGTTTTCAGACATACTTGTACAAATAAAGTCCCAACCATCGGCTCAGAGATCCACACAAAACCGTAATTTAGACATATTTCTACACCCCTAACTTGAATGAGATGATATCACCGTCAATAACTATGCTAACATACAGTTACACGGTATCAGAAATCTGTAATTTGGTGCAGAAGTTCACTTATATAATTATGTTGTGGGCATATAAGATTAATTGTTGATAACACCCGAATTCCAAACAGAGCGGTGAAATGGAATGAAATGAATCGGGCTTTAGGCCACCTTTGTGCACATATAGGCTTAACTGGGCCAGGAGAACCTCCTGAGGATGGTGAGATGAATGAGATGACACTGTCCTCCAGACACAGGATTCGAAATTCGAGCCCTAGCGGTCTGAGGCCGAACACGCTACCTCTCGGTTACGGAGGCTCCCCATAATATTGAGTTTCACACGTGGATGGGGAAGAAACATTTTTGTTTCTTTCAAACCGCCGAGACCGGGGACCGAACCCCGAACTCTAGCGTGAAAAGCAGCGGTGCTAACCACTACCCTAGGGCTCCCATCCCACCCTATTTTGCAGGAGGAGGTATCAATGGTAAAAACAATAAGCCTTACCATATATAAAGTGATGAAATCATGTGATGGACGTGAAGATATTTAGGTCCCTAATAACTATATGTCTCCTCCGGACATAGCCGATTAATTATCATTCATACAGAGTATCTATTACTTATCTATTATAAAGTATTATTATTTTGTAATAAACATTGATTATCTAATAATCTATGCAAGACACATGTATCCTACATCAAAAAACATTTCATGCACATTGCACACTGTGGTGTTATCTCAGATGAATATATAGCAGATAAAGTACAGAATCAGGGAGGAGGGCAATACAGTTTCAGTTTGCAGAAATAATTATAATAAATTAAATGTGCAAATTCGCCACGTTTGGTAAAGAACAATGTCATTCAACCATTCAATAAACACTGGTACCCGGAGGGGGTACTCACCTAATGAATGGGTAGGAGTGCGAGTCCGGCATTGTCAAAACCTGACTTTGTCGCAATTTGCCTCATGGCTCAAAAGACACCCTGTCCCAATTTTGAAATAAACATTGAATTTAATTGATTGGTTTATGGTGTAATTACTAATGATTTACTTCATGTTTTAATGGTATTTTCAAGCTCTGTAATATTTTTTCTGAAAAGTTGAGGCTATCTGCTGCGCGACAAGGAAATAGTGATTGAATTCGGCTGAAAATGGCCTCAGAAATCAGCAAAAAAACATGCAAAAGCGGGTGCTGCAGCTGGAAACTCGAAAAGACACCCTGTGCCAATTTTGGAAGCTCAAAAAGACACCTTGTGCCAAAGCTAGAAGCTCAAAGAGGCGCCCTGTCCAGCGGCACATCCTCAATACTCCCAAGTATGGGAGTACCCTCCCCCCACCCGGGCACTGGTATAAGTGTGAAAAATACTGAGGTACATGCGGAGCCGTTAAATTTTATTGCGGCAATCGAACTGTCAGATACTGACATTGTGGTAGTCGTAGGAACTAATGTAAACTTGGTCATTCTGCTTTCGAAACGTTCTCATCATAACAATGCCTAGCTGTGTAGCCTAAACCTAGAGCTGGTGATATTTTTTATCGTACCATTCAACCGTCTCAAAGCCTACCACAACGCCAGCACATCAATACTAAAAAGTGGATATTGTTTTGGCTGTATTTTAGGCCTGTTTAACAATAAATACAGTTCTTGCCGGATAACATCTATGAGATTGTGGTTGGAGCTTCATTGATGGGAAACTGCAACCAACTCTCATGTAGAAGCTTCCTGCTGCACCTGAAGAACTATAACATTTAGTTTGATTAGGTGTGAATTAGGACCACGAGACAGTATCCAATGGCGTCCTATCAAAGAGTCGCTACATCAATTCCGAAGCTGCACAAAGATGTGATCAATATATTGATGAGAGTGATTACTTCAGCATTATCTTTATGCGAGATGATGACATTCATGCAAGATATACACATCAAGCCTATGTAGCTACAGTGATAAAAGTAACACATGCTATTTTTGTACACTGTCCCCATAGTTAATGTGTTGTTTTAAATAATGATAGTTTTTGCATTCACCATAACTACATGTAACATGGAGTTTTTTGATGTTATGTATTTTTTTGTATCAGGAAAACTATTTGGGCGCAAACGGCATTGAGACAAATTGTTATGGTACTTGTTGTATAATTGGCGGCCATCTTGAATTTCTCCCTGAAACTACATGTAATATGGAAGCTAGAGGTTATTACTGTTCTATAGACTGGATTTATTGGTATTAAAAACCTATATTTAGCCACCAAAAACAACTTTCTATGACTTTTAGAAAACAATTTATGTACTTTTTTTTATTATTGGCGGCCATCTTAGATTTTTAACATTAATTGCGTGATAGTTGGACAGATCTTTGAACACGAAACTCCTCAAAAAAACAGGTTATTTTTAACACCTAAGTCAAATTTGTGTGTCCGCTGTGCACCCAGACATGATGTAGATTCATGATAATTGAGACTTATCTGCTATATTGGCGGCCATTTTGTTTTTCAATTTTGAAAAGGAAAAACTAAAAATAGAGCTTGGCATGGGGCAGATTTGAAATCAACATATCCGAATTGTGTAAAAACAACTGCATGACAAATTCTACTAAGAAATGCCTTACAAACTTTAAGAATGCCTCTTTTTTAAAAAAAGGACCCTGACTATCATGTATAATTTGCTAAAAAAAAGCCGAAATTATTCATCATGCAATTCCTATTTTGAAAGGATATATTTTTATTTGCATGGTCGATTACGATTTCTTGCAGAAATGTATTCTAAATTGATTTCATAGTGTTGATGTAAAAAAATAAGGAATCATTTGCCTGCACGTGCATACTGTACGGTTAATGGCGAACATGTTTACTTACTATAGTCTGTCCAAAATGAAAGTTCTTTTTTGATTACTGTCAATTCTAAATCGATTTTCAAGCAAGTACTGTGTTCTAGTCATTATTGGCACCTGTCTTAAAAATTGTCATTAAGAAATATTGTATAACTCAAAAGGTAGATCATTTGGCATGTAGTAAATAACCAATTATTTTAAATTTATAAATCCATTCCGGTTTATACTCACTAGAATATCTCGAAATTTGTTGCCAAATTACTTAGTAATGGTTGCATTTTTTTGTAAAATTCGATGGAGAATTGACTGATTATATAAGCTTTTAATTACACCCAAAAAGCTAAATTTCATATTGTCCCAGCTTCCACCGTCAGACAGACTTTAGGCCGATGTGATTTATTGTCACAATGAGTGATCAGGCGAGGTGTTCATTAAATGGTGATAACATCAATATCAGTTTTGTGTAGCACTATTGTATAATCATGTAATTTGTGAGAGAGGGTGCCAATTAAACAGTCAACCTTTGTGTATGACTTATGCTTTCTGATCAGATACAAACAGATAAAAAACATCTCACATATTTTTCCCTAAAACTGTGAACCGGCCACAAACTTGCTCTGGATCCGCTACTGCACCGAAGTATAGATTAAAAGTGGTGGTGATTTATGTGAATATTTAAATAATTATTGCTGACAATCACATCGCATTGCATTGCATTACATTGCATTGCAATCACAATAACACAATGCTCATTTTGTAATTTGTCTGAGATAAATATTATAGTATAACAATAATTGTTTTTATTGTGCTAAATGTGCTCACGCAATAGGACTGATACCTCAGCTGTAGGGCGGAGCATCTTATGTGATGATTAGCACCACCATGTGTCACGCCAGTTTCTGTGGTAATTCAGATCAAAAGAGCAAAGTAATGACATAGTGTGCAATCGTTTTGATAATGTATATTATTCATTTAAGGTAAAATAAATAGTATATCAGTGGAGCCTCCATGATCTACATCAACTTGTTGTTGTAAAGACTTCTATTCCATTTTTCCATCACACATTATTCTGTTTCATTCACCAGGTGGCAGTGCTGTCAATGCAAAACAAAAAATCATTAACCCTTTAACCGCCGGTGCCGCATATATTCGGGTTTTCTTTTTTTATTAGCACATTAAGTACCACATTTTAAATATGGTAAAGATAAAATGTGACATCAACCAGCAGGATTTGAAAAGAGTTGACCTCCATTTTGTCAAATTCGAATAATTTTTACTCACTTGAAGTTGTGGATCGCGTCAGCGAGACACAACTTCAAGTGGGTGAAAATTCAAATTGTATAATTAGGCGGTTAAAGGGCTAAGTATTTCTAACACCATCATGTAAAATATCAGTGTTTTTCCCCGACCAAAATACCTAATTATCCCTGCTCCATTTTATGCATGAAATGACCCCAATGAGGTTTTGACTGATTTTGACTCAGCCGATGGTGTACTTTGAGTCATAGATCAGTACCTTTAAAATACTGTTGGGCAAAACCCGGTATTCAAGGTGGCGTCCAAAATGGCCGTCATAAATGGGGCGGTTTGCTAACTTGGTTAATAAGTGACACAACTTGTCAAATAATACCTCTTTTTTATGGTTTTAGGGGATAAGGAATCCAAATAAGACGTTATTTTTGCATTTCAACGTCAAGGTCAGATGTTACTAGCAAAAACATTTATTTATTTGTAAATTATTTTCACGAGTTTGTATTTTTCAACAAAGTATTCATAAATCTTCTCATTTGTACAATTTTTAATATTTGATATCATAAATCATCATAATAAATTGTATATAAGCTTAGTTGAGCAGTGTTGGTTTAGTGTATTATATTTACTTTCGGCGAAAATGCGAAACTGCCTCTTGATTTATTTCGAAGTTTCGACATAATAGTTTAGGGAAATAGTGGTCCTGTGGCACGAGATATAAACCTTGCTTAATTTGGTAACAATCATTTCTTTATATTTTTCAAGTCAATGTCATCTAGATTTAGAATCCGTCGGGTTCAGGCCTACTGATTACAATTTAGCTCGGTTTTTTTAAATGTGGTGCGTATTTAACACTTAAGAAAGATAAAATGTCAATAAAATCAATGATGGAATCTAATATGACCGCACCCTACATCCACGCGTATATGTAGCACTAAATTTAAACTATCCTCGACATGGGCTACCCGGCTAAGCCAAGCTACTCACATTGCGTGGAGCTCGGCCGCAGTGACTGACATTTTTCCACAGCTGCCCGTGTAAAAAAGACAGTGACTCCGCCTACCGATAAGACGGTAGCAGTGCTGGCCCTAGTCAGCTAGCGCGCTCTGGTGATCACCGTAGAGCCAGGCCCGCTAAAACATGGTGGTCAGTTTGTCAGAGCCTTGCGATGTCATCAGGGTAGACATAGGCATTATTTGTTGTTGAATATAGGGGGGTTTTGGATCTATTTAAATGATATTTGTGAACTATTCAGAAAATTATAAAAGTTTTTTTTTCAAATAAGTCACCTTTTTTACGAAATATTAATTAAACATGTCAAATGCATACACGATTTAATTTCTGGATGTAATTTATATGATACATGAGGGCTTAGAATGTTAACTTTGTTAATTTTTTTTCTTGTCAAATGAGTTAGAGTGTGTTCAATAAATTTATATTATTTTTAGAAAAACATAGTATCTGTAGCTGTTCTTGCGAACGGTGTTGTTTGGAAGTCATATTATGGTTGACTTAGTTTACACGCCGATTAAACTCGTGTTCTAACACGACTAAATTTGGCTGAGAAGTTCTTAGGAAGTAATCGTTTTACATTTGAACATACAAGTAATTCATTCCATTACAGTTTAGAGTCTCTGGCCAAGCTATGAAAAGTCAATCCAGGGACTTGGATGTTAATAATCATGAGAGGCCTTCATCACAGTTGAAATGAGTATTTACAACAAACATAATTATGTCTCTTTAACATATACAAAGGTTTGCGATATAAATGGTTGTTTAACCTTTTCTTATAACAGCTTGAATTTACAAGGGTGTAAGAAACCATTTTCTCCAAATAGATGTAGCTCAGTTCAGCCCAATCTCCGGGGTGAGAATGGTAAGAGTCGTGTGTCTGAGTAATTGATTTATTGATTGATTAATTGAACACATGTATGTTTTTTGTTTCGCTTTTTGTTCATAATATCATTTGGCATTTTTGTGATAGTCATTCATTGCTAATTCCGACTTGAAAAATACTTTAAAATTATATAATATTCCCTGTGTGTCTTTAATCGGTATCCGGAGTAAATATTCAATAATTTTAGTCACCCGGATCATTGATTTGATCTATAAATGACATTGAAACCTCAAAATAAATTACCATTCATTTTCAGATCAGTTGGAAATAAGGTCAAAACTAATGAAAGACACTGATGGAAATAAAATGGCTTGGAATTGACTTCTGAACTTCAAGCGTAAAACTATACCAATGCCAATGAAATGGGTGGTGTACTCGAGAATAATACATGTACATGGCCTACATTCTAAGACTTATTCAACAGTTAAATTTCACGATGGTGCTGGTGAAAATTGATAATTGCAATCATAGAATGCTTCCACTGGCGTGGCCTTTAAATGTCAAAATGGTGTATTACATTAGTATCCAGGATTAAAATGCCATACCATTGATGGTGGCCATGGTAAAATCTATGTTTATTGTGGTTATTAACAGCCATCTTGTTTTTAAACATCTAGGTTAACTTGACACATATACTTTGCTCATTAAGTAAACTCGTAATGTAACGTTGAACTAGAATAAATTGATAAAATCAACCTATTCAAATGAATCTCAAAGGGTGCATTGCAATAGATTCTACTAAAACTTATTATTTTACACCATGACAATTGGTATTAGTAGTGGTCACATAAATATAAAACAAATACAACATTTTCAAGGTAATTATTGCCAGCCATCTTGTTAGTGATCACATTCACACATTTGATCACATTGACACATTTAGGCTATAACGATTTCAATAAAAGATAGGCCTACCTGATTAAAATAGTCCAAAATCAGACATAGATTACAAGTTAACTATTTGGTGGTCAAAATAGCTCACCATCACAGTGATTATTGGCAGCGACCTTGTGAAACTAACCAGTCCATTCACATTGGGCTAATGTGTCAAGTTGTATATATTAAATATAGCAGACACTGGCCATTTGAAGGTATACATTTAAAAAATCAAGGAAATGTGTTTTCCAATAATGATATTAATATGTTTGGAACGGTTGTGTTGTATCATTTAGCCTAAGTCTAAATAGTTCTGAAGTTATGAACCAGCACACGCCGTATGTGGCGGCCATGTTGGACCCCATATTTGTAAAATATGCACCTAAAATGAATTATTTGACCCTGAGCACCATATGGTGGACACCAAAATTACATCTCTATGTCTAATAGTTTTGAAGCACCTGACGGCCACTTTGGTCGGCATCTTCGATTTTTAAAAAGCTAAGTTGACGGATTCTTAATCTAGCTGGTCTTGTGCATAAAAAGCCGAAAAATGATTGTTACCGGACATTGAAAGGTTTGAGGTAAAATAAAAATAAATGTTTTTGCCAGTAACATCTGACCTTGACCTTGAAATAAAAAAAATAATCTTATTTCGATTCCTTAAACCCAAAAACCATAAAAAGAGGTATTGTAAGGACAATTTGTGCCACTTATTAACCAAGTTACTGATACGCCCCATTTATGGCGGCCATCTTTAATACTGGGTTTTGCCCAACGGTACTGATCTGTTTATCAAAGTACACCATCTCAGGTGTCAAGATCTACTAAAACCTCATTGGGGTCATTCAAGCAAGGTTGGACTAGTTTATGTCATTTTGCCTCCAGACTAGTATATGTATATTATGTACCGCCTAGCTTGCTGAGGTTTTTTTATTATCCTATTCTAGCGCAGTGCAACCAATCTACTATGTTGTATATAATATTATAATGACAAATGTTTATGTTTTTTTGTATCTTTCTTAGTTATATGTAGGCCCCCTATTTGTTAAAAGCTAATTAAAATAAAGATGGTCGATATGGTTTCTTAATGAAGTCCTGTGTTTTTTAAACAAAATAATGCCTGGTTGACATGGCACAGTATTTTTTGGAAAGAATATGTAAGTCACTTTACATGATCGCCATTTTCTAAACCTTTTCTACACATCAATATTTATAGCCATCATTAGCCATCAAACACGATGCATTGAGCAAATTTTGTCTTAACGTTGGCTCACCATCTCCGAAGTTGTACCAACTTTAAATAAACATTGGTTCAACAGCATTCTCGTGTTCACTTGTTTGATCATGCCAAGTCATGCCCATTTATTCACCAGATGGGGCTTTGTTGAAATCACTCCACGCATCGGAATCAATTCTGTTGTGCAAGGGCAAAAGATAGTATCTACTTACATGAAAAGTAAGCAGAGTTGTTGCACTTATACTTTACATCTACCAACAACTGATCCGTGATCATGATGTTTTGTTTTCAAGAGACAAAATAATAAGTTTGAAAATATAGGAATCAAGTTCGTGTTGTTTTATAACATAATTAAATCAAGTTGGATGATATTGTGACAAGTGAAAACGCAGATAAATCACTACCTCCTTACTTATCAAGTCAACTGTTCTATCATGAAAGAGTTTTGTTCCCAATTACCGTGTTTTGAGGCGCGTAGCTTTAATCGTGCTAATAGTATCATAATCAGATAATAACGATAGTACTGCTATGTCGCTTGGCATAAAATAATGGCAGATAATATCTTATTGTTAACAAAGATCTCAAGGTGATATATAGTATTTTTCATTTAACAAAAAAACCGTCATGAGCTAATCTAATTTGAATGTTAATTTACATGGTGTTCTCTGAATATAGTTGTACTTTTTCACAATAAATAACTCTACTGTTAGATAAATGACGCCAGCTGTAACCTTTGCTGATTGCCATCTTGATAGACAGTAAACTAAATCTAATCAGTTATATTTGCTAATGGCGACCCTGTCAACTCCGTTACTATCCAACTACCAACTCCGTTACTATCAAGCTACCACCATATATCCAATGCCGTTTCAATGTTGAAACAACATTTGTTTGGGATAGCCTTAGAAAGATTGCTTGCCGTTCACGTAGAGCCGCACCGATCAATCTATCTCAATAAGAATCACCACGGGACCGGCTATTTATCAAACACTACATAAGTGACACGGTGATTTGGTCCTAAAACTCTGACCCGGTCACTGTAATGACATTAGCTAGGCTGAAAACGCATCACTGCACTCAACCTGTTTACCAACCGTCTCCTTTGTCTTGATCAATTCGAATAATGGGCCAACGAGGGCTAAAATAAAAGACAAAAACAGTACACAAATCAAATACTACAACTTAAATGAGTGACTTGACTGTCTAAATGTATATGTTGTCTACTGTTCTTTAGCTTAAGTTGGCATTCCCTATCAAACAGGCTCACATTTTTGTAGAAGCCTAATGTGTATGTTTATACATAGTTATATATTTTACATGGTTAGTAGTTATCAGGGCTACTATGATCTGATTAGATTCTAAATAGATCTACTAGCAACTGGTCGTTGCATTCAAAACATGAAGGCTTGTCTTTTATTTGGTACAACGTGATTTTTTGAAAATTAAACACACTGTGAGAATGACTCATGATTGTTTAAAAAATTAAAAAATATTTGCTCAGGTAGATTTGCAAATTTATCAGCTTTATATGCGTTTGTCATTTTAGGCCCACCTATTTATCAGTTTTAAATGCCTTAAAGATCGAAGGATTAAAACGATCACAATTTTGTATGAATGTTTGCCGTGGACCAATGCTATTTTGTTGCTGGGTTAGCGTGGAAGACGGTGGGCCAAAACCAGTTTATATTGGTTGAACGTCTCATGTGGTCCGGGAAATCTGCGAAAAGCAATAACTCCCAATTTAAATAACAACAGAATTACGGCGATGATTAGCTAATCTGGTCATGTGACAGGCTGAGCCACTCTTTCATTGGTCGGGGGGTAGAATACTGTACTTGGTCCGACAATAAGTATATTTAGCTATTTACATTACAATATGCGAATAATTGATACAATGACATTGGGTCGCATAGTGTAATAATAGTCAATTAAGGATACTTTACTGTCGTATTCGATTAATCGTCCTCACTACCTATAATCAGTTATCAAGCTATTAACTTGTGAATATATTTAAGATGTTATATCACTATATTTGCTATCTGGCGATAGTGTTACTCAAAAATGTTTTTATTTTGGGTGTACGAATACCCAGACAATCTCTGTTAATATTAAGTAAATACTACCACCAAAATATACATCAAATAAACATACGACTAGATTAATATAATATACATATTGTTTATCGCAGATAGTTTTATAATGAGCTTTATTAGTCCGACTTCATGTTTCCAATTTGATGGTATGTTAACAAGAGTTTGCTTCTAATGGGATTTGTGTTAGTTGCATTTCACTGCATCTCGATATTCGTAATTGATATTTATTCTATCTAATACCACCTTTAAATATTAAACAAAATCTTGGTACATTTTTTAGGAAAAGACAACACGAAAGAGGCAGAATCGTTAGATTTTTTCATATTTTCAGTATAATTTCGCAGCTTGCTGTGAGTTTTTTTGGGTTAGTCGTTTAGCTTGTGAATTCCTAGTCACGTACAATGTACAATATAAAAAATATCCCAGTAAACACAATACATTGATACAATGTTGCCTTATTGACCCGACGTTAAGCCAGCATTGGGTCAATGTCTCCTGCTTACTGGGATAATTAAGATGGATGCGTCAACAGCTAATCAATATGTGAGCTACGTCAACTACGTGGAGTAACCATAAGACAATGCGTGTTTATCAAAATACAATTTCCTGCTGCCCTTCAATCTTAATCTTATTATCAGGAGTTTATCATATTGCGCGGCGCGATCGCCTGAAGCCATGCCATCTACTTCTGAAACGTGTCTCCACAGTGTCCTCTCAGAGGGAGTGATGCATCGATAAGTGACAACTCCTATCAATGTGCAAACAACCTGATTGATATGACGTGACTAAACGTGGTGATGACCTAGGCCTACATGTAACCTCAGGCAGCAAGTCTAACTGACCATTGTAGTGTGAATGACATCTGGATGTTTCATTCCGGACTAAATTTATGTCGTGCCTTTTCAGTGGTTGTCGCAGAGGCTTGTGAAAAAGAGAAACTAGCACTTTTTGAATTAGTGGGTGGATGTTAATGATTGAATGAATAACCGGGGCTTTGGACCACTTTTTTACTGAACTTCTATATGATTGTACGCAGTATACACATTTATTTATAAACCCACATACCAGAAAAATCATTACGTAGTGACATAATCTCATACAGCATTTCTGCCATGCAAAGTATCTTTTTACTTTACAAGCAAGCTCATATTGCATGTTGTCTTTACAGAACAGATAGCCGGCCCCGATGGCTTTGTATCGACTGGGGCTTGTAACCTGGAGGTGTCGGGTAGGATATTTGTCATCGTGGTTGTGCATATACAGTGTTCCAAACTGTTCAAAGGAACTATAACAAACCCTTGAAATCGCTCGAAATAATAGTAGGGTATAGTCCCGGCTTCGGCCTTCCTTCTGTCGCAATATTGCTATGGTTGTGCAGAAAGCGAAGTAAAGCAATATTCACTCACTACCGAGCAGAAATACATGTACATTTACATACAACATTATTGTTTGACGACTGGAAATGTATTAGAATTTGTTATATGCGTCAAAATCTACCTGAATTTAAATAACAACGAAATTACAAGGGGTATTTTCGTAAAGTGGCTTGAAGTATTAGGCATTTTATTTAAATATTGATTCTCAACAAGTTATAAAATGTTCTATCGCTAATGCTGTGCGCTTCGCATTACATATCTGGCCTGCCAACAAACTCATCGTGATTGCGTTCTCAATAAATGATAATTTCCCTCAGGCAGCTTATTAGTGGTAATCATCCCACTGGAAGGTGCGTATAACTATCAACAAAGACAAAGAAACATGTTATGGAATGCTCTTGGCTGTGTGGTGTGATAGAGTCAGGTTCCAAATTAATGCGTAACCTTTCTCTATTCTACTGTAAAACGCCACAAGGTGGTGTCTGCTTACTTGTAAAGCAATTATATACTCCATTTTGGCTGCCATATAGCACCGAAGTCATGAATAACTTTTTCTAAGGGAAAACAGTCTGACAAAGAACCACACATCTGAGAGGGGAGACATATATAGAATAGGCCTATATATATATAAATCCTTAAATGGCGTCACCGTCACCAGTTTAGCTGTGTGGAAGAGTCGATAACGCGTTATAAAGAAATCAATTAGTGTCATTAAACATAAAACATGAATTCGGTATAATATCAAACCTGTAGGTTTATTCTTTTTTTTATCTGTTTTAATGCTTTTTGCAATTTCATCAAAAAATAGTCGCTTTCTAAAACTAAAAAAAGTGTCTATCTGGTAGATTTTGCTGTGCTTCTAAACCATTCTTCAAGTCCACATTAACTCTTCCTTTACGAATTTCACATTTATGCGAAAACTACCTTCCATTACCAAATTCGCATTTATGCGAAATCCACATGTGTACATGCATTAATTGCAATGGAGATATTTCATTACATGCATGGTTGAAAGCCGCCGACCAGAATGGTCATTGGCATGGGCGCAATGTTCTCTTGCATTTTTAATTTGTGCGATGTGCCCATTCCCATAGCTATGGTGCCAAGGGGCTACTTAAGAGGTCCTCCTTTAAAAAGAAGTCGGTTTCTGGGGGTAGTTTTATCGGGGGGAAATCGGTAAAGGAAATGTTAAAAGGCATGTAAAAATCCACCATCAAAAACATGTACCCTTGGTAAGCATGGTAAGTAATCTCATCGATGTATTGTCAGATGCAAATCCATTTTTTTTTTCGTTTGATGTAATATATAAAAGTATAACATGTCAGTTTACTTTTTTCTTAAAGGAAGCATTACCTATATTTTGTCTGATAATAAACTTGTATTTGATACATTATGGTAAACGTTAGCTATGGTATCTTTTATTTATATGTTTTATGAATTATGAGTAAAATGTTCTAAATTATTGGTGTTTTTTAACTTAACCCTTCGACGCGGGGATCGACTTTAGACGTCAAAGTGTGACGTCTAAAAGCGGTTCTATAGCGCTGAAAGAATGTATAAACTTATAATGGCCGTAGACGCATAACTTAGGTATTCAAATAAAACAAACAGAGCTGACCAAGACAAATTATGCTGATTTCAAATTGAAGAAAAAACCTTGGTCTCCGCGCTTTAACCGCGCTTTAACCCTTTAGCCGCCACATTATTCAATTGGAATTTTAACCCACTTGAAGTTGTGTCTCGCTGACGCGATCCACAACTTCAAGTGAGTGAAAATAATGCAGATTTGACAAAATGGAGATCAACTCTTTACAAATCGTGCTGATTGATTTCACATTATAGCTTTAACAAGTTTAAAAGGATGTACTGAATGTGGTAATAATTAAGTGAAAAACCGAATATATTCGGCACCGGTGGTTATTGGGTTAACCCTTTAACCGCCGGTGCCGCATATATTCGGGTTTTCATTTTTATTAGCACCTTTTAAACATGTTTAAGATAAAATGTGACACCAATTAGCAATATTTGAAAAGAGTTGACCTCCACTTAGTCAAATCTGAATAATTTTCACTCACTTGAAGTTGTGGGTCGCGTCAGCGAGACACAACTTCAAGTGGGTGAAAATTCAGATTGAATAGCTTGGCGGTTATAGAGTTAAGGGTTAAAGTAGCTATTATCAGCTATAGCTCATATAAATACGGATAAGATGTAATTCAAGATATACAACGATAGATGGATCCACTTTAAGTTATCTATCTCTGTATACGTCAGATTCAAGGACACGCTGAAGCTTCTACGCTGAGTTGTTTTGAGGATAATCCGCCGTTGTCAGAAAGGAAGAATGGAGAGCACTAGAAAGATTGGCCTAGGTGGCGCTACTCATTAGCTGACCAATAGAGAGCGGCACCGACACAGGAAGTGAGCGTCTTGTTAGTGTCCAAGCTGTCACTTCCTGTTCCTTTATCACTCTGACTGGGTCATATCCTCATGACCTCTAGAATGAATCGCACAGGATTAACTGATCAGTGAATGTCTCAATTAATGTATTAAATACATCAGTAGCGTGTTTAGTTATTATGATATCGATGGTTCAGGAATAAATAGATCTATATAGCATGTACATATATGTATTTTACAATTATTTCGGCTGCACTATATTGGAGAATACTGGTTACATTATCATGGTTACTAGTCCAGAACACATCCTATCCTATTGTCTGTATTGCCTCTCTGTAGGTCATCAGAAATAAATACTTGTTACTTGTTATACACAGAAATGAAGCTGCTACACGCTAATTGTAAGCATAAGTGTACATTCATAACATATAGGACTAATATGGAATCAGCATAAAGGCTGCACCTCATGAAGTACATGAGATAACCGAATACTTGCCAGTCTGAGTTGCCCACTTGGTGGGCGGCCACTATATAGCTAAGTTCAGTTGAAATATCGCTGTTTCGAAGTTTATTTTGTGAATTAGCGACCAGTATTTCATACAGAGCATTATTACTCTTCTAGTTTCTATATAATTTCGAAAATCTTACAACACAATTCAAAGAAAAATTAAATATTCTACTTGGTATTTCTTTAATTTGCGTTTTATAGATTTATAATCCATGTATGAATTCTATTTCATCAAACATGGTTCTGGATCGGGTGATAGAAAATACGACAAATGGGTTCAAATGGAATATCAACTCACATTCAACTTAACCCCTTAGGCCCTCACATGCATTAACCCTTTAACCGCCGGTACCGCATAAATTCGGGTTTTCATTTTTTATTAGCACATTAAGTACCACATTTTAAATATGTTAAAGATAAAATGTGACATCAACCAGGAAGATTTGAAAAGAGTTGATCGCCATTTTGTCAAATCTGAATAATTTTCACTTACTTGAAGCTGTGGATCGCGTCAGCGAGACACAACTTCAAGTGGGTGAAAATTTAAATTGAATAATTTGGCAGTTAAAGAGTTAAAGCATCACTTTAA
Organism: Flabesymbios commensalis; assembly: GCA_964017125.1. NCBI lineage: Eukaryota > Metazoa > Annelida > Polychaeta > Terebellida > Flabelligeridae > Flabesymbios > Flabesymbios commensalis. Next base: position 38,978,661 of record OZ024914.1, on the reverse strand, counting down.
ATCCCTGAAATCAGACTTAATTTTCCAACAACTGGGGGTTTTAAAATGAAAATTTCCATGAAACTGGCTTGCCAATACATGGTAATTTTCTTCAATTGTTCACCCACTTCAAATCACCTTCATCCACGAAGATGACAATGGTAAACTCAGGCTTGAAAGGGCTAAACTATACACAACAAAATTAAGCGTTATGAACTACACATCTAAATACACAGCAATATTATTAAAGCATGATAAATATATATTATTATAAATATATATTCTGCTCTTCTAAGCCAAAATGCAGTATCTATCTTACTTACTGCATGGTTAAGTAAGCAGATACTGCCTCTTGGCTTTGCACGGCAGAAATCTGAGTAGAGCATAAAATTAGCTAACTCGCTTATTCAATTAATGTAGGTGTGTGATGCTTGCTAAACGTGGATTTTAAAATCATTATAGAGGGAAGAGTTTGGCAGATGAGTCAAGCCAAACCAAGTTAAATTATACCCTCCAAAATATATGACGTTTGTTAATGCTATTAATCTCTATGCATTTGATACTAATTAGTGATTAGAAATGTATTTTACATTATTATTCCAGCTTTGATTAGCTAATAGAGAAATTAGAGAATATTTTGAGTGGTGAATATACTGCTAAATGTGACAAATCCTCACAAATGATTAATTTTGAGAAAAAAGTGCGATTTTACTGCATTATTTTGAGTCACATTTTCATTAGTGTAATTGAATTGTATGTCGCCCATCCTGTTAATATGCCCGACCCTTTCAATCCTCATCTGCTGCTGTGGAGGATATTCCAATTTTACCTGTGGGACACAGTGTGTCCCCCACCGCGGATAAATCCCGCATTCTACCGGGTTCCGCTCAACTTCCAGGCTGGACATTCAGCTGGATTGGATAATTCTGTGTCCCCCGCCGGGCGTTGTGAGCTGCTGTCAATATACACCGCTGCGGGCTCGATACCACAAGAAAAGCCTATTGTAAATGATATCGATCCATTTAGCCTGACCCGTCAAGCACTAAGAAATTATTTGGTGATTTATTAAATTGGAAGCTTGAACAATTTGCTGTTATCGCAATGTCCCAGAAAAACAAGAACATCATATTCTTGATAATTTTACTTAGCATCGGATCTTGTGTATTTTACCTAAATTACCAGATTACCAATTTAGAACAAATGGGCACTGCAAACATCATATTTAATCAAGTTAAATCCTCCAACTAAAATCATTGAACGTTTATACGTTTGTCATTATTAACTCCTAGTCATCCTAACTGTTCAACTTCAAGTCACTGAAAATTACTTTTAAGGGACAATATTCAGGCAGGCACAATCCAGACTATCACACTGCCAGTGGATTTCCAGCGCTATGGGATGGAGACGTTTAAATGAGAATTAAGCCGCCGGTAATAAGTGGCCAACTGTTTGTCTGGAAATGTAAATGGAGACAATGTGGTCTGCCCCATGCTGGCTCACACGCCGGTCAAGGTGCTAAACAAATCTGCACGTAAGCCGTCAATTGTGCCAGGATTTGCTGACGTTTATCGCTGAATAAGGAGTTGTTTACGACAGGGTACCACATTGGAATTCAGCTTGAATGAAATAACATCAGGCATTTTCTAAATATAGCAACTTGAATACTATTTATACATCGTGGTTGACCCACCCTGATAATTATTGTATTAATTCGTTATTGCATTATTCGGTGTAGGTGTAAGCTTCTAGCATGACGTCAATGTGTTGTGGAATAAGCAAATTTCACTATTATTAGTGATTAAGTCCCTATGTGGCCAAGTATTTAAAGATAACATAATTTATAACACGAATTGACCTGGTTTTCATGGGGTAACTCAAATGTTAAATTGTAAAATATTCAAAATATTGTCCTATACCGTCTCGGTTATATGTTAGTGAACAAATATTTTTACATAATTGTTTTAGTTAATCTGTAATTATTCCATAAACAGTTATGGTACTTCGTTCGCTCCTTCCTTCGTTGACTCGGTCTTTGCTTGGTTAAATGGCTGATTGATTGATTGATTGATTGATTGATTGATTGATTGATTGATTGATTGATTGATTGATTGATTGATTGATTGATTGATTGATTGATTGATTGATTGATTGATTGATTGATTGATTGATTGATTGATTGATTGATTGATTGATTGATTGATTGATTGATTGATTGATTGATTGATTGATTGATTGATTGATTGATTGATTGATTGATTGATTGATTGATTGATTGATTGATTGATTGATTGATTGATTGATTGATTGGCAGCTTGATTTGCTTTGTTTGTTTGTTTGTTTGTTTGTTTGTTTGTTTGTTTGTTTGTTTGTTTGTTTGTTTGTTTGTTTGTTTGTTTGTTTGTTTGTTTGTTTGTTTGTTTGTTTGTTTGTTTGTTTGTTTGTTTGTTTGTCTGATTAGATTGGCTGGTTATATGATCGTTCGATCGTTAGGTTGGCTGGTTATTTAATTTGCTCGTTTTGTTGTCATTTCACCGTGTACGATTAGGCCTACAGTTTCTTCTACATTGTAAAGTGGGAAATATACATTTATCTCTTCAGCCAGGTATTTCTGTTCATTTTCTTCCACTCAGATATTTGAATTACATAAACAAAGGGTTAGAGGGTTAAAGCTTTGATGCAAGAAATGTTTTAATTCCCAACTGGACATTGTATCTTAGATACTGCAAACACCGGGACCAGACAACCATGCAGCCGCTAAAAGTACCAGTAATAGCATTAGCGAAAAGATACGAATACTCACCATTGGTCAACGCGAATCCACGGAGATTCGATTTCAGCCTAACTCTGCTGATCATGCTGATGGACCGTGCATTAGTGCCCCCATTTGCTGTGTGGGCAGACGGATCCCAGCAAGTACCAGACGTTCGGGTAGTGCTTGTTTATTGTTGGGCCAGCGTCTGCGACGCTAGCCCGATAATAAACCAGCATTGGTCTGCGCTCAGTGTTTATCATCTTTACTACAAACAATGGCTGATAAAAAAACAGAGAATAAAAAGAACTGGAAATCATGATACATGGTTTATTTCTGATTTACTGTTTTTAAAAGGCACATCAATCAATCATTTATCATTATTCTAGCTGTGATAAATGTTAAAATATGCAGCTGCACCATTTGAGGTAAAAGTTCATATCTCTTCAATATTTATTTTGTTTATGCTCAATATTCAGGATTCAAAGCAAAAAAAAATTATTACTTGTCCATTCGCGAAGATCTGATATTGTGAGGAGTTCCCGAAACGAAGAGGTAGCGCAGAGTGCAGAAAACACATAGGCTAAACTATTATTCATGATAATCATGATAATTACATAATTCAACGATTTAACATTTTTCAGGGCCATTCACCATGGCACATTCACCATAGCACATTCACCATGGCAAACTCACCATGACCAATTCACCATGGTTAATTCACCATGACAAATTCACCATGGCAAATGTACCATGGCAAATTCAGCATGGCAAGTTGTATATGGAAAATTATTCTTTCTTGGAACTATTGCAAATTCAAATGCAAATGCAGCAAACCGCAATCATGTTTAATTAGTTAGATTAAAATTGAGTAATTGTATTTGTCAGATCACAGTAAAAACAAACAAAATAATGTTATTATTATAATCTTATTATGTTTTATTCTGTGTGGTTTTAAATAGGTTTGTATACTACTGATTCAACAAAATAGCAAGTTCTGAACAAGCTGACCAAGCTCGTTCTAATGAAGGCTATACATCATGTCGGCAGGACATGGCAGAATGGAAAGCGATATTCGGCACCTCAGCAAGTCGTCCTGAGCGCAGGCCCGTCAATCAGAGGTGCAAATCCGCAGAAACAGCAGACGATTAGGACTGGCTGAACAGCAGGTTGGCTTTGTCGGATGTCAGAACAGTGCACCACGCCCGATCTCACTCTGCGCGACTTGGGGACTCATGCCTTCTGACGGCTTTATAGACCCAGCAAACACAGCACGTTGAATCTATGTTGGCTTTACGTTGGTCCACCGTCGTAAACGGTGGACCAACGTTAAGGCAACATCGATTAAATGTCTTGTGTCAGGGCCCCCAGCAGTCCTGCCAACAAGCTCCCGCCTCTTAACCTGCCTGCTTCCTCCGTTTCCGCACCATTCACCCGCTTTGCCGGTCACCATGACTGACTGCTGGTGGTCACTGGCGAAATCAAGTGAGACAGTGTGATTTTAGCTAGAGGCATAGTAGTAGATATAAACCTATGTTTTCTTGTATGCTTATTACATATATATGCCTTCTATGTGTCATCTGTATCGGTGAACAGTCGGCACCCAGCAAACAAGAGACCTTGCCCCAATGTTGTTTTAATCTCGGGCCAGCGTTGTAGACGGTGGCACAATATTAAATCAGCATTGGGCTATTGCCTGGTAGTTGATGGGTATATTATAGCCCACTATCCCGGCCCATGATCAAACACAAATGAACTACAGATAAAAAAGATGCCTGTCGATCCTTCATTAACAAAAGCGATGCATTGATATACGCGTCATATCAGGGGGTGTGTTCATGAAGGAACAGACCCAGATTTTAGACATGTGATTGGTCGAGATGGTCATCTAAACCCTCTGTAACAATGGCCCGTACGAGCGCCGTACCAACGATTTTTGGACCTTTTGCTGCGGGTTTTCTTAAGGCAGCCATAAGCAAACACTTTCATATCCCGTTCCAAGTTCGTAGCAAGGTCTTTGATAACTCCAAAGCATCAAGAAAACCCCTTAGAACTTGAACATTATATATAAGGCTAAGTAGTTCATATGATATTTTTTAGAGACTACCATACACCCTACGATGAGGGGTTTTCTGGAGGCGTTCATGTTTTTAGACATGTCATATACCCCTCCATGGGTTGAAGACCTTCTTCACAACATTGCATTCAGTGTGAGGAAATGGGCATCTTCATTGAGAAATCCAGTTGATCTCACAATAGAACAAACCATTAATCGGCATGCAAATTCCATTGGAGGTATTGTTGGTTTTAGTCGAAACATTCCAGCGTACTAGAGATGGGCTGTAACACGACACAAACAGTGATATTCTAGCAATTAAAATGGACAAAGTCACGTGTTATCCTTTATCAAGCTCACTACATGTGGGTACAGCAGATGGGTGCCTGACAAAGACGGACAAGTTCAATCTTATTCACAGACTAGTGACCAAGGATCATCTGTCATGACACAACATTCTAGCTCAAAAAATGTGTGTGTTATAGTCGACGGTTATATACTATGTTCCATGGCCAGGTAGCGTTGACAAGTACTTTCGAAGAACTTGTAGAAAGTGTTTTTAATCAGCTGCCAAAGAACTCACATGTTAACTTTGTAACCGATAAGACAGAAGTAAAATAATGTTATTTACAATAATAAGCGCTTAGAATTTGTTTCAGCACTACATACACCGTATTACTCTAGAATATATGTGTACATGTTTCCAAACACACTGACATAACAACATTTAGTTTATTCATTATTTATTGTCAGTTTACAAGATGCACAAAAACACAATTTATAAAACTACATTACAAACATTGTATTTATATGATCTTGCATTATAATAATTACCTCTTCTTTAAGTATGATACATAATGAAGTGTCTTATTTTTTGTACTCAAGGTACCGCATTATATATATGCCATCATCGTGCTCATTACACTTGCTGTAATACTTGATAGAGGGATATTTCGATAGCTATTTATTAATTGTTTTCATGTTATTTCTAAAAAAATAACTGATTGTTTTATAGGAAAAACGTATCCATGCCAATACTGGAGCTCAAATTTAAGACAATTGCGATCAACACAAAGTTTACATATACCCATGAAAAACGATCAAAAAGCACATGGTTGACAGTTTACAGCAGAAGTAAACTATCCCTTTTCTCGCAGATGGAAAATCATACACATCAATCAGTGTCGTGAGATTTGAAGTCGGTTGTCCATTCCCTCGATGTCTTTGGCTTGGAGTATGCAATAGTACATAGCAAAAGTCACTAATGAAGGTAATAATACATATTAATAAAATAAAGTATTTGAATACATAGAAAAATATAACGCAGAAAATAATGTGAGGTATTGAGATACAATGATTGAATGTAACATAATGATTTTTTAAATACCATATATATGTATGTATATATATATATATATATATATATATATAACATAGGTTGGATCTAAAATACAACATTATTTAATATAAGAACAGCATGAAATATTTAGTTATATTATATAATACAATATAACTAGTTCTAATCTTCCCGTGACAGCACCGTGTCCTAGACATTAGTACTGCGCATATTGCTGCAGACCTATGTTTCAGACACGACGCTGCCACATGAGAAAAAGTACATGTAAAAGTATGTGTAGCGGTATAGTAAACAAGAAAAAAGATGAAACGGGTGACAACAGATAATAGGGGACATACATAAATATAGTTAAGATAGCAGGCCTATAATAAAAGAGTTCAGATATATATATTACAATACTTGAATGCAGCTTTTAGATATTTAGCTGGTTCATTAGACATAAAATGTTACAGGATGTGTCTGACATGATATGTTTAAATTTTATATGGTTCGGATGATCTCGACATTAGGGTAGTAAAAAAGTTTGTCGTATATCAATAAGGGTATTACATTCGAGTACAAAGTGGAATTTATCACAAATTAACAGAATTCACATGTTCTGTCTTCTCTATTGATGCCATACCATCTTCCCCTTTTAATTGGTAGTTTATGGTTTGATGTTCTAAATCGACTAAGAATTTATTTGGTCAAAAGGTGGCAAAGAACATAATTATTTTTTGAGCTCAAATCTCAATTTAAATATCTATATGAACGGCATTTATTCGGAAGTTTAAGATCTTACAACCACTGTTGGATGTATTGATCTTTTAGTCTCTGCTTAATTTGGTTTGGAAATGTATTGCTATTTGGTACTTCTTGTACAGTCCAAATGTAAGAAATGAAAATGAAATGAATCGGGCTTTAGGCCACCTTTGTGCACATATAGGCTAAACTGGGCCAGGAGAACCTCCTGAGGATGGTGAGATGATTGAGATGACACTGTCCTCCAGACACAGGATTCAAAATTCGAGCCCTGGCGGTCTGAGGCCGAGCACGCTACCTCTCGGTCACGGAGGCTCCCCACAATACTAACTTTCACACGTGGATGGGGAAGAAACAATTTTGTTTCTTTCAAACCGCCGAGACCGGGAACCGAACCCCAGACTCTGGCGTGAAAGGCAGCGGTGCTAACCACTACCCAAGGGCCCCCGCCCTCCAAATGTAAGAAAAACCTGTTTCATCTAAAACAGTTTTAATTTATTAAAGCCATTTTGCCGTAAACATTTTATTAACATTATACATTTGCAGTAAATTGAGTTGTGGAAAATCTGTTCACATCACTCGTTATTGGCTTGCACCAAAAATATATCATTCGTATTTTAATGGCTATGGATAATGGGAAACGACCTGTTTCACCAAGCACCATGCAGGCTGGTGTCAATTTTACACACAATATATAGTTTAGAAATTTAATGTGTAATTTATCTAATATAGATATATTTTCATACCCTCATATCTCACAGCCGTATGTTAAAATTGGCAAAACCAGATAATCAAACAATTCAAGCTGGATATCCACAGGAAGTTCAAATTCTTTTGATTTTTTCAAAAGTGTAAAAAGAGCCTTTTGGGCTTGAACAAATATAAATTTCTTGTGATAAATAAATGAACCGTTATAGTTAAAGTAGACACCGAGATATGTAAAGGAATTATTAAAGGTGGAGTTATAAGATTTTTTTGAATTTCCTTTTGAGAAAGTTATAATTTCAGTTTTGCTAGTGTACCGCTTCCTTGTACGGTGCCATTAAGGGTAAAATTGGACGTTTAGTAACATTAGGGAGCCTAATTCTCCATCAAAAGTGTCTTTGTCTGAGGACCCCCTCGTGGAGATTTATAATAGATAGTCAAAGAGGGGCCGGAGGCTATGCCAAATTTGTAATTTCAATGCACAAAAAGGAACCAGAGCGCCGACATTTTACTACTTTTCAGCATAAGCGACGCACCGTTTTCTAGATATTGAAGTTTGAAGTCCTGTAATGTATTATCAGTGGTAATGAACATTGTTTCACCTTTGACCCAGCCGTACTCGGACGCTAATGATCAGATCACTTAACTCATAGCAGTGTTGCGTCCCAATTTGTAATAACGTTCCAATTTGTAATAAATTATTACGAATTGGAACGCATATGTAATGCAATTGCGTCCCAATTTGTAATAAATTATTACAAATTGGAACGCATTTGCACTGCAGCTGCGTCCCAATTTGTAATAAATTATTACAAATTGGCACGCATTTGCAATGCATTTGCGTTCCAATTTGTAATAAAATATTATATTTCAGATGATACACAGAGAAGACTGGTGACCATAGGGTAACGTTCTTTGCCTCTGAGCAGCAGATATCGGGTGAATCTGGGCGTTGACATTCTCATAATTTATATCATTAAATTGACTTAGTACAAGTCGTTCAAACGACTTCTATGTCGTTAAATCGACTTATGCTAAGTCGCTATACCGAGTTATTAGTCATTAAATCGATTTAGTATAACGAAATGTAACTGACTTATAAGTCGTTATGACAACTTATGCTAAGTCGATTTAACGACTTACTAAGTCAATTTACTAAGTCAATTTAGCGACTTATAAGTCGTTATAACGACTTGCACTACGTCGATTTAACGACCTAAACTAAGTCGATTTAACGACGTATACTAAGTCGATTTACGACTTATGCTTAGTCGATTTAACGACTTATAGGTCATTATATAACGACTTATTCTAAGTCAATTTAACGACTTATAAGTCGCTATAACGACTTGAAAGTCGTTATAGCGACTTAGACCAAGTCGATTTAATGACTTATACTAAGTCGATTTAACGATTTATGCCAATTCGACCTAACGGCTTATAAGTCGTTAAAGCAACTTATACTAAGTCAGTTTAACGACTTATACTAAGTCAATTTAACGACTTATAAGTCGTTATAACGACTTATACTAAGTCGATTTAACGATTCACTAAGTCGTTATAACGAATTATAGTCATTATAGCGACTTGTGCCAAGTCGATCTAACTAAGTCGATTTAACGACTTATGGTAATTCGGTATTACGAATTAACATAAGTCAATTTCACAACTTATAACGAGCTAAAAAAATTGTCATGTCGTTTCGATGCTTCCCTACACTTGCAATACATTTGCGTTCCAATTTGTAATACATGTTATGAGCTGTCAGGTATTTCAGATGATGCGCAGAGAACAACACCAGTGACTCAGGGGGAACGTTCTTTGCCTCTGAACAGAAGACTACGGGTGACTGTGGCCTTTGACATTTTCATAACTCATATTACTTAATTCACCTAGTCAAAGTTTTTTAGTTTTGAAATAGCTTATTTTTTATTACAAATTGGCACGGATTTGCAATGCAATTGCGTCCCAAATTGTAATAAATTATTACAAATTGGAACGCATTTGCAATGCAATTGCGTCCCAATTTGTAATAAATTATTACAAATTGGAACGCATTTGTAATACAATTGCGTCCCAATTTGTAATAAATTATTACAAGTTGGAACAAATTTGCAATGCATTTCCGTTCCAATTGCTAACAAAATTTGATGAATTGTCACATCTTTTGGATGATATGCCCAGAACACTAGTGACCGAGGGGTAACGTTATTTGTTTCTGAACAGCGGAGTTTGGATAGCTGTGACCTTAATTTGTCATGAAAACAACATATTTTTATTACATACTGGCACGCAATTTGTAATAAAATATTACGAATTGTCAGTTATGTCAGATGATATACAGAGAACAACACTAGTGACCCAAGCGTAACGTTCTTGGCCTCTGAACAGAAGATTTCGGGTGACTGTGGCCTTTCAATTTCTCATAATTACCACTACCTAATTAAGTTAGTCATTTATTTTGAGTTTTTAAGCAATACATTATTACAAATTGGAACGCATTTGCAATGCAATTGCGTCCCAAATTGTAATAAATTATTACAAATTGGAACGCATTTGCAATGCAAATGCGTCCCAATTTGTAATAAATTATTACAAATTGGAACGCATTTGCACTGCAACTGCGTTCCAATTTGTAATAAATTATTACAAATTGGCACGCATTTGCAATGCAATTGCGTTCCAATTTGTAATAAAATATTATATTTCAGATGATACGCAGACAACACTGGTGACCATAGGGTAACGTTATTTGCTTCTAAGCAGCAGGTTTCGGGTGAATGTGGGCTTTGACTTTCTCATAAATCATATCACCTAATTGACTTAGTACAAGTCGTTCAAAGGACTTCTATGTCGTTAAATCGACTTATGCTAAGTCGCTATACCGAATTATAAGTCATTAAATCGATTCAGTATAACGAAATATAACTGACTTATAAGTCGCTATACCAACTTATGCTAAGTCGATTTAACGACTGACTAAGTCGATTTACTAAGTCAATTTAGCGACTTATAAGTCGTTATAACGACTTGCACTACGTCGATTTAACGACTTAAACTAAGTCGATTTAACGACGTATACTAAGTCGATTTACGACTTATGCTTAGTCGATTTAACGACTTATAGGTCATTATATAACGACTTATTCTAAGTCAATTTAACGACTTATAAGTCGCTATAACGACTTGAAAGTCGTTATAGCGACTTAGACCAAGTCGATTTAATGACTTATGCTAAGTCGATTTAACGATTTATAAGTCGTTATAACGACTTATACTAAGTCGATTTAACGATTCACTAAGTCGTTATAACGAATTATAGTCATTATAGCGACTTGTGCCAAGTCGATCTAACTAAGTCGATTTAACGACTTATGGTAATTCGTTATTACGAATTAACATAAGTCAATTTCACAACTTATAACGAGCTAAAAAAATTGTCATGTCGTTTCGATGCTTCCCTACACTTGCAATACATTTGCGTTCCAATTTGTAATACATGTTATGAGCTGTCAGGTATTTCAGATGATGCGCAGAGAACAACACCAGTGACTCAGGGGGAGCGTTCTTTGCCTCTGAACAGAAGACTACGGGTGACTGTGGCCTTTGACATTTTCATAACTCATATTACTTAATTCACCTAGTCAAAGTTTTTTAGTTTTGAAATAACTTATTTTTTATTACAAATTGGCACGGATTTGCAATGCAATTGCGTCCCAAATTGTAATAAATTATTACAAATTGGAACGCATTTGCAATGCAATTGCGTCCCAATTTGTAATAAATTATTACAAATTGGAACGCAATTGTAATACAATTGCGTCCCAATTTGTAATACATTATTACAAGTTGAAACAAATTTGCAATGCATTTTCGTTCCAATTGCTAACAAAATTTGATGAATTGTCACATCTTTTGGATGATATGCCGAGAACACTAGTGACCGAGGGGTAACGTTATTTGTTTCTGAAAAGCAGAGTTCGGGTAACTGTGACCTTAATTTGTCATGAAAACAACATATTTTTTATTACATACTGGCACGCAATTTGTAATAAAATATTACGAATTGTCAGTTATGTCAGATGATATACAGAGAACAACACTAGTGACCCAAGTGTAACGTTTTTGGCCTCTGAACAGAAGATTTTGGGTGACTGTGGCCTTTCAATTTCTCATAATTACCACTACTTAATTAAGTTGTCATTTATTTTGAGTTTTTAAGCAATACATCATTACAAATTGGAACGCATTTGCAATGCAATTGTGTACCAAATTGTAATAAATTATTACAAATTGGAACGCATTTGCAATGCAATTGCGTCCCAATTTGTAATAAATTATTACAAATTGGAACGCATTTGCACTGCACCTGCGTCCCAATTTGTAATAAATTATTACAAATTGGCACGCATTTGCAATGCATTTGCGTTCCAATTAGTAATAAAATATTATATTTCAGATGATACGCAAGCAACACTGGTTCCCATGGGGTAACGTTATTTGCTTCTAAGCAGCAGATTTCGGGTGAATGTGGGCTTTGACTTTCTCATAATTCATATCATTTAATTGACTTAGTACAAGTCGTTCAAAGGACTTCTATGTCGTTAAATCGACTTATGCTAAGTCGCTATACCGAGTTATAAGTCAGTAAATCGATTCAGTATAAATCGCTATAAGTCGCTTATAAGTCGCTATAACAACTTATGCTAGTTGATTTAACGACTTACTAAGTCGATTTACTAAGTCAATTTAGCGACTTATATTAAGTCGATTTAACTATTTACTAAGTCGTTATAACGACTTATTTAAGTCATTATGGCGACTTATGTATGCCAAGTCGATCTAACGACTTATACTAAGTCGATTTAACGACTTATGCTAATTCGTTATTACGAATTAGCATAAGTCGATTTCAGACTTATAAGTCGTTATAACGAGATAAAAAAAATAGTCATGTCGTTTAAATGCTTCCCTACACTTGCAATACCTTTGCGTTCCAATTTGTAAGATATTGGGTGACTCACTGGCCCTTCAATTTCTCATAATAAACATTAATTAATTATGTTATTTTGAGTTTTCAAGCAATACATTATTGCAAATTGAAAAGCGTTTGCAATGCAATTGCGTCCCAAATTGTAATAAATTATTACAAATTGGAACGCATTTGCAATGCAATTGCGTCCCAATTCGTAATAAATTATTACAAATTGGAACGGGTGTGCAATGCAACTGCGTCCAAATTTGTAATAAATTATTACAAATTGGAAAGGATTTGCAATGCAGATTCGTTCCAGTTGCTAACAAAATTTGAAGAATTATCACATATTTTGGATGATATACCGAGAACACTAGTGACCGAGGGTAACGTTATTTGTCTCTGAACAGCAGACTTCAGGTGACTGTGACTCTGACCAGCAGACTTCAGGTGACTGTGACCTTAATTTGTCATGAAAACTACTTATTTTTTATTACATACTGGCACGCACTTGCAATGCATTTGCGTTCCAATTTGTGATAAAATATTACGAATTGTCAGGTATGCTAGTTGATAGTCGCTAGTCGATTTAACGAGTTTAACATTAGTGACCCAGGGGTAACGTTCTTGGAATTTGAACAGAATATTTTGGCTGACTGTTGCCTTTTAAATTATCATAATTAACATTACTTAATTAAGCTAGCCAATTTTTGTTGAGTTTTGAAGCAACTCCATTTTTTGTTACAAATTGGAACGAATTGCGTTCCAATTTGTGATAAAATAGTATCTTTCAGATGATACGTGGATAACACTGTTGACCCTACGGTAACGCTTTTGCCAGCAGATTTCGGTTGAATGTGGGCTTTGACATTTTCATAATTCATATCATTAAATTGACTTAGTACGACTTCTAAGTCGTTAAATTGACTTATGCTAAGTCGCTATAACGACTTATAAGTCGTTAAATTGATTTAGTGTAACAAAGTGTAACTGACTTATAAGTCGTTATAACAACTTATACTAAGTAGATTTAATGACTTTCTAAGTCGATTTACTCAGTCGATTTACTAAGTCGATTTACTAAGTCGATGTAACGAATTGCACTAAGTTGATTTATCGGTTTAAACAAAGACGATTTAACGAGTTATAAGTCGTCATAACGATTTATACCGAGTCGATTTAACGACGTACGCTAAGTCGATTTAACGACGTATAATGCGTTATAACGACTTACACTAAGTTGATATATCGACTTAAACTAAGTCGTTATAACTGCTTATAAATCGTTATAACGACTTATACCAATTCGATTTAGCGACTTATAAATCGTTATAACGGATTAGCATAAGCCGATTTAGCGACTTGTAATTCGTTAAAACGACTTATACCAAGTCGATTTACGACTTATACTAAGTAGATTTAACGACTTATAAGTCGTTATAACGAGTTATAATAAGTCGATTGAACGACTTATAAGTCGTTAGAACGAGATAAAAATATGTTTGTCGTGTCGTTTCGATGCTTCCTTACACTTGCAATACATTTGCGTTCCAATCTGTAATAGATGTTATGAATTATCAGGTATTTCAAATGATGCGCAGAGAACAACACTAGTGACTCGGGGGTAACGTTATTTGCCTCTGAACAGAAGACTACATGTGACTGTGGTCTTTGATATTCTCATAATTCATATTACTTAATTCACCTAATCAATGTTTTTTGAGTTTTGAAAAAAACTTATTTTTATTACAAATTGGCACGCATTTGTAATGCAATTGCGTCCCAAATTGTAATAAATTATTACACATTGGCAAGCATTTGCAATGCAATTGCGTCCCAATTTGTAATGCAATTGCGTCCCAATGTGTAACATATTTTCGAAGAAAGAAAGCCGCATGCGCGCATGCGAAGTAGCGTAGGCGGAATCATCACTTTAGCTATTGGACCACTTATAATACAGTTTTATTTGGACGATTACTGCTTGTGGTCATTTCTGGCCTTAATGCGGAGATTGAAGATCATATGAAAAGGTCACTGATGTCTAGAATAACATTATTGATAGCAGAAATAAATTATGCCACACAGCTAGCTAGAAGGGACATATCACATGTAATTATTTTACCACTAGTAAACAATTATTTTACTATTACCGCTATACAGATCATGTTTCGACCTTCATATAATGCTTGAAGGCCACAGGAGCTAATAAATGTAATTTGAGGTCCAGCAGGGCGGGGGCCCTAGGGTAGTGGTTAGCACCGCTGCCTTTCACGCCAGATTTCGGGGTTCTGTTCCCGGTCTCGGCTTGGATTTTTGCCGTTTTCAAAAGCGACATTCTTTATTAAAATCTAAACTAGTTGACCATCATAAATCCATTTTCTACCTAACTGCGTTCAAAATGAGTTCCACTGGTAAACCAGTTGATGAAATAAGTGAATACTAGCTTTTCACTGTGATCGAAGTCGGCCCTTTTGGATTTTGTACACTGCAAAATTCCGCCCAACTTTTCTAGAGAGGCTTAGGAGCTCATTTTTAGAAAAACCTTAAACTACCTAAAGTAATCGTCAAACCTTACTTGCCTTATTTGCCGAACGGAATCATGGTTACGAACCCCACTAATATAAAATATATAATTATCTATCTATTGCGATTTTTGTCATAACATGATTTTCGCGGCGACTATCTTGGATTTTTTTCGAATTCGCCATATAGAAATGACACAATATTTTTATAAGTGGTTTCATTCGATTCTTTTAACCTGAAAACATAGGTCCAGACACCAAAATTATGATTCTATGTCAATTAGAACTGGATATATTGTCCAAATTAGATTTCCATGGCTAGCGATGTTACCACAAAAAAGTCGGGACGCAATACACGTTTCGGCCATTTCTTAAAATGGCCGAAACGTGTATTGCGTCCCGACTTTTTGTGGTAACATCGCTAATAATATCACTCCAGAAGTCCTCTGAGAGTAGTGGGGGGGGGGGGGGGTGTACGGTGACCAATTCTAGCCCATGGACTAATGCGCAAATACACCTGGAAAATGTGTTTCGACTAATTTAAGCATTAATATGCTCAATTAGACACGTGTCTAGCTATTTTACCTATTTAAAAGTACTTTAGTTAGATTCCTTGACCTCAATAATAGTAAATCCACCTTTAACATCAAGACTCTAAATTTAAGTGCATTAGAAGTGCAAAAATCCCCAAAATAGTGATTCTATTGCGGCCATTTTGAAAAGCTAAGATGGCCGTGATAGAAAAAATGCCCAGAAAAAGAAAACATTGTTTTTTGGATTCAAAGCTTCCAAGGAAATATAGATATTGACATAGTGAACCCGACTATCGCCCAAATTCTTCTGTTCAGAGGTAAAAAACGTTAACCTTGGGTCATTAGTGTTGTTTACTGTAGCATATCATCTGACATACCCGACAATTCATAATCTTTTATTGCAAATGGGAACGCAAATGCATTTCAAGTGCGTGCCAGTTTGTAATAAAAAAAATAAGTAGTTTCATGACAAAGTTCACAGTCCGCCGAAGTCTGCCAGTGCTCTCTGCATACCATCTAAAATATGTGACAATTTGTAATAACTTATTACAAATTGGGACGCAATTGCATTGCAAATGCGTTTCAATTTGTAATAATTTATTACAAATTGGGACGCAGTTGCATTGCAAAGGCGTGCCAATTTGTAATAATTTATTACAATTTGGGACGCAATTGCATTGCAAATGCGTTCCAATTTGTAACAAAAAACTTAGTTGCTTCAAAGCTGAAACAAAATCGACTAGCTTAATTAAGTAACGGTAATTATGAGAATTTCCAAGGCCACAGTCACCCCAAATCTTCTGTTCAGAGGTCAAGAACGTTACCCCTGGTGCTGTTCTCTGCATATCATCTGACATAACTGACAATTCGTAATATTTTATTACAAATTGCGTGGCAGTAGGGGCCTATGTAATAAAAAAAATATGTTGTTTTCGTGACTAATTAAGGTCACAGTCACCCAAAGTCTGCTGTTCAGAGACAAATAACGTTACCACTTGGTCACTAGTGTTCTCGGCATATCATCCAAATTTTGTTAGCAATTGAAACGAAAACGCGTTGCAAATGCGTTCCAATTTGTAATAATTTATTACAAATTGGGACACAATTGCATTGCAAATGCGTTCCAATTTGTAATAATTTATTACAAATTGGGACGCAATTGCATTGCAAATGCGTTCCAATTTGTAATGATTTATTACAATTTGGGACGCAATTGCATTGCAAATGCGTGCAAATGTGTAATAAAAAATAAGTTATTTCAAAACTAAATATACTTTGACTAGATGAAGTAAGTAATATGAATTATGAGAATGTCAAAGGCCAAAGTCACCCGTAGTCTTCTGTTCAGAGGCAAAGAACGTTACCCCTGAGTTAATGGTGTTGTTCTCAGCACATCATCTGAAATACCTGACAACTCATAACATGTATTACAAATTGGAACGCAAATGTATTGCAAGTGTAGGGAAGCATTGAAACGACATGAAATTTTTTTTATCCCGTTATAACGACTTATAAATCGTGAAATCGACTTATGCTGATTCGTAATAACGAATTAGCATAAGTCGGAAAATCGACTTAGTATAAGTCGATAGATCGACTTGGCATACATAAGTCGCTATACTGACTTAAATAAGTCGTTATATCGACTTAGTAAATCGTTAAATCGACTTAATACAAGTCGTTATAACGATTTATAAGTTGTTAAAATGACTTAGTATTAGTCGTTGTATAATGACCTATAAGTCGTTAAATCGACTTAGAATAAGTCGTTAAATCGATTTAGTTTACGTCGTTAAATCGACTTAGTCTAAGTCGCTAAATCGACTTAGTGTAAGTCGTTATAACGATTATAAGTCGCTAAATTGACTTAGTAAATCGACTTAGTCAGTCGTTAAATCGACTTAGCATAAGTTGGTATAGCGACTTATAAGTCAGTTATATTTCGTTATACTGAATCGATTTAATGACTTATAATTCGGTATAGCGACTTAGCATAAGTCGATTTAACGACATAATTCGGTATAGCGACTTAGGATAAGTCGATTTAACGACATAGAAGTCCTTTGAACGACTTGTACTAAGTCAATTAAGTGATATGATTTATGAGAAAGTCAAAGCCCACATTCACCCGAAACCTGCTGCTTAGAAGCAAATAACGTTACCCTATGGTCACCAGTGTTGTCTGCGTATCATCTGAAATATAATATTTTATTACAAATTGGAACGCAAATGCATTGCAAATGCGTGCCAATTTGTAATAATTTATTACAAATTGGAACGCAGTTGCAGTGCAAATGCGTTCCAATTTGTAATAATTTATTACAAATTGGGACGCATTTGCATTGCAAATGCGTTCCAATTTGTAATAATTTATTACAATTTGGGACGCAATTGCATTGCAAATGCGTTCCAATTTGTAATAATGTATTGCTTAAAAACTCAAAATAAATGACTAACTTAATTAGGTAGTGGTAATTATGAGAAATTGAAAGGCCACAGTCACCCGAAATCTTCTGTTCAGAGGCCAAGAACGTTACGCTTGGGTCACTAGTGTTGTTCTCTGTATATCATCTGACATAACTGACAATTCGTAATATTTTATTACAAATTGCGTGCCAGTATGTAATAAAAATATGTTGTTTTCATGACAAATGAAGGTCACAGCTACCCAAACTCTGCTGTTCAGAAACAAATAACGTTACCCCTCGGTCACTAGTGTTCTCGGCATATCATCCAAAAGATGTGACAATTCATCAAATTTTGTTAGCATTTGGAACGAAAATGCATTGCAAATTTGTTCCAACTTGTAATATTTTATTACAAATTGGGACGCAGTTGTATTACAAATGCGTTCCAATTTGTAATAATTTATTACAAATTGGGACGCAATTGCATTGCAAATGCGTTCCAATTTATAATAATTTATTACAATTTGGGACGCAATTGCATTGCAAATCCGTGCCAATTTGTAATAAAAAATAAGTTATTTCAAAACTAAAAAACTTTGACTAGGTGAATTAGGTAATATGAGTTATGAAAATGTCAAAGGCCACAGTCACCCGTAGTCTTCTGTTCAGAGGCAAAGAACGTTCCCCCTGAGTCACTGGTGTTGTTCTCTGCGCATCATCTGAAATACCTGACAGCTCATAACATGTATTACAAATTGGAACGCAAATGTATTGCAAGTGTAGGGAAGCATCGAAACGACATGACAATTTTTTTAGCTCGTTATAAGTTGTGAAATTGACTTATGTTAATTCGTAATAACGAATTACCATAAGTCGTTAAATCGACTTAGTTAGATCGACTTGGCACAAGTCGCTATAATGACTATAATTCGTTATAACGACTTAGTGAATCGTTAAATCGACTTAGTATAAGTCGTTATAACGACTTATAAGTCGTTAAATTGACTTAGTATAAGTCGTTAAACTGACTTAGTATAAGTTGCTTTAACGACTTATAAGCCGTTAGGTCGAATTGGCATAAATCGTTAAATCGACTTAGTATAAGTCATTAAATCGACTTGGTCTAAGTCGCTATAACGACTTTCAAGTCGTTATAGCGACTTATAAGTCGTTAAATTGACTTAGAATAAGTCGTTATATAATGACCTATAAGTCGTTAAATCGACTAAGCATAAGTCGTAAATCGACTTAGTATACGTCGTTAAATCGACTTAGTTTAGGTCGTTAAATCGACGTAGTGCAAGTCGTTATAACGACTTATAAGTCGCTAAATTGACTTAGTAAATTGACTTAGTAAGTCGTTAAATCGACTTAGCATAAGTTGTCATAACGACTTATAAGTCAGTTACATTTCGTTATACTAAATCGATTTAATGACTAATAACTCGGTATAGCGACTTAGCATAAGTCGATTTAACGACATAGAAGTCGCTTGAACGACTTGTACTAAGTCAATTTAATGATATGAATTATGAGGATGTCAACGCCCAGATTCACCCGATATCTGCTGCTCAGAGGCAAAGAACGTTACCCTATGGTCACCAGTCTTCTCTGTGTATCATCTGAAATATAATATTTTATTACAAATTGGAACGCAAATGCATTGCAAATGCGTGCCAATTTGTAATAATTTATTACAAATAGGGACGCAGCTGCAGTGCAAATGCGTTCCAATTTGCAATAATTTATTACAAATTGGGACGCAATTGCATTACATATGCGTTCCAATTCGTAATAATTTATTACAAATTGGAACGTTATTACAAATTGGGACGCAACATAGCAGTCTATGTCCAAGCCGCTGCAGCTCGGTTTGGAATTAATGACGCTGCAGTCTAAGTACGATACGAGCCCAGCTAGCCATTCACATATGACATATAAATAGAACTCCAGGCTCAGATGAATACGAGGCTTTCAGTATTTCCCAGATGAGTCGGAAATATTATCTCAAAATATGCAATCTGGTATGCCCCTCAGGGAATTTAGACAGTTTAATATAATACCATGGTAATAACGTATTTACCCTATTAATTTGTGTACATAAACCTATTGAATGCATTTTAATATATTTTATGTAAATTGATATAATGTTGTACTCCTGAATCTCCGATGATCACAAAAATACCATTCTTAAACAAAATTACCGAAAATTTGACTACATAATTAGCATATTCAAAATGGCTGTCGGTTACCATGCAACATCACATTGGCCAAATAAATGAGGTGTATTTTGGTTATATGTTGTATGTGTGTTCCTGATAGATATGCCATCATTCTAAATGTCTATTAGGAGTATCAGAATATGTCTCAAAATCACAAAAATGGCCAGACCACACAGACGTCCAATGTCAAAACGGCCAGACTGCTATGAGTAAAAAAGATATAGCAGGATACCCCACTACCCAAATAACACTGTGCGCAAACAGAAATAGTGTTCCCAAAAATCTGCCATAGAATAATTATAATAAGAGTAAGAAAGTATCCAATCGGAAAACAATAGTTTGGACGTAGTAGAACGTCCAAGCTAATGATAAGTAAAATACTTCCTTAGATGCTTTACAGTGTACCGGCCTACTTATTTATGTCTCATCCCTACATTCGAATGAAGTCAATCAATTAAAGGTTTGCGGAATATCATGAAACCCGTTCAAAATAGCTAGACCATTACTATAAAACAAAATGTCTTGTTTCATGGAAAGAAGCACCCTGCAAAATGTCAGCTTAATGAAATTAAAAATGGCCGACTATTGGCTATTATTTATGCCTGATATCTGGCAACACGTGCTAGATAGCTAGAACTTTACCATCGAGAAAAATGTGACACTGGGGTTATATCAGAAATTTTGATAAGTATTTCTGGTTAAATCTGATAAACCATGCTAGATAGCTAGACCTTTGCTATATAAAACAAAATGTAAAATATCATCGAAGGATGCACTTTGAGAAAAATCAACTTGACTATCGGCTGTTATTGACTTTAATATTGCTAATTTCTGGCAAACCGTGCTAGCTAGATGGCTAGACCATTAATTGAAAGCTATATGTACGGTTTCAAGAAGGTTTCAGAGAGGGAATAATACTAGCACTTGCTACACTGGAGGTGGAGGCGTCTTCAGTTTTTGTTTACAAAAACGTTGACCATTATTGTTCTCTCTTATTGTTGCAGAGGGAAACACGCCATCCGTAAATTACAAAAAATGACTTTAATCAACAATTTTGACATAAACAAATTATTATGTTCAATCGATGTAGCCCTACTGTTATAATTTTTCCTGGGCTCACATATGGTTTGCGATTTTTTATCTCAGCTACAGCTCTTCCAAGTAAACACAAAACATCTGCATAACATTTGTACAATGTTGGACCAACGTCGTTGTACAAATTTTTACAAATGTTTTGTGTTGGTTGGGTTTATATCGAAGATTACAGGTCAATATCTTGGTATGGGTAGCCAAACATTGCAAAGTCAACCGAGTACATCTGCCAAAGCTTATGTATTTGTTCTGATGTGATGTTCCTATAAGTTTGCTGCACCACGTTGGTATTAGTCAGTGTAGTCCTCGTTGGCATGCGTATCAGATTGTTCACGTTCAGTAACTTCAAAATTAATTCTGCGTCTTCCATAAATGTTTCGTATTTTCCTATAAAGTCGTACTTTATTAAACATGGGTGGCACAATTTGTAGTAGTGTTGCCAATGAGCGTTCAACAAATCGCCATTTTCATATGAGGTCAACAAATACTGTACAAATTCACTGAAAGTGACGTCATGACCGCGGAGTAGTGATTCTTTGGAAGGGTTTTTGCGGTGATTTTTTATTATTTTACGTCCAAATCGCTCTTGAAAATAAGTGTTGTATCTCAGTGTAAATTTGTTTTTATACGCAGACACTAATCTTTCTAATGGCTCTCGTACAAACATAAATTTAAAATAGTTTTTTAATCTGTGTTGGATTTCGTCTTTCGATAATGTGTTCAATGTCACATAGAATGTCATATTATGTACTTGTGCGCCTGGAATCTCGTTCATGGTTGTACCATTCAAACCCTCATTTAAAGCACGTATAACACGTTTCCAACTTGTAGATCCAACCTTAGGCACACTACAAAATAAAAACTTGTATTTATCATTCACAATTATTGATTTGAGCATATCCGGGGAAAAGGTTTCCTGGCAGATATCCATATTTGTACAGGTTTGGTTAACCAGTCGTGGACTCTTCTCGTTGTCTTTATTTGTAAAACTTGTTTGAAGAAAAATGTCTCTATTCTGAAACAAAAATAGTCAGGGGAATGCAGTAGACAAAGTGCTGAAACACATTATGAAAAAAGTAGGTTGACCAAATCTTTAAACAATTTTTAAATAATGTGTTTAAGCACTTTGTCCAGTGAGCCTGTGGTTATTTTAATACTTTTATATACAGTTTTCACATAATGGAATTCAATGGAATTGTCTACTTCGTGGTCACTTCATTACTATCTATTGGATATTTACAGACACCTAAGAAATCACAACTTCTATCCTAAGAATGATGAGGTTAAAGGTGACATATCACCCCTTATATAGTATGAATAAATTTGTGACAAATAAATCAAAGTTGCCACAAGATGGGGCACAAATGTTTCCTTATATGGGGTGATTGGCTATCATGTGACCCTCTCAGAGGGTCACATGATAGCCAATCACCCCATATAAGGCCATGATTATTCATACCATATAAGGGGTGATAAAACACCTTTAATACCCAGCAAACACAAAACATTTGTATAACATGTATACAACGTCGGCCCAACGTCTTCGACGTTGGTCCAACATTGCATAAATGTTATGCAAATCTTTTGTGTTTGGTGGGTAATCATTATGACATACTGTGAAGATGAGACACATCACATAAACACGCTGTTATAAACAACTAATAAACATAACTAACAAAAAGCTTACCTTCTTCACGTTACCATCTGTGATAACACCATCTTTATCTGAAACAATTAAATTAAATGTTAACACCTAAAGCGCCAAAATAGGTTATCATTATCGATATGTATGGTAGGCCTATGATGTCACATTATGCTCACACGCCTTTTGGGGATATAAATGATCCACTGCAATTCCATTTGAGCTCTCAAGTCTGCATATCATATCCGATGGTTTCCTGTGGTGAATGTCTGTGTTTTAAAAGTTGGATTGTGATAATAGTAACAGCGTGTGATTGATCGGGCAATGTGGTCTATTAAGACCCCTCGCATCCTTACTACTGAGGGTCAACACTCGGATTCGCCTCAAGGTCAACTGTTCCTGGTATAGTATGGTCAAATGTCCCTAGGAAATCAAAAGTTTTGTCCATGTCTTCTCACGAAGTGATTTACATTGAACTATGTAGTTAATAATATATATTTTGGATATTACCTTGGTACAATTTGATATGCTGCTGATCCATACATTAATAAAGCAGATAATGTATTTTCTGTCATTATTACACGATGGCTGGTTTCTGTATTTATGTTGTCTGCTGATTAAAAAAAATAGCTTCAAATATGGATGTATATCATAAATTGAATCCAAATAAAGTATGATTTTCTGTCCTGCTACGACATCCTTTGTTTAAAATTTATTATTATTTTTCTCAGCTGAGCTCATAATAAGATTTGTGGATTATGCTAAACTGACGTATACAATTGAAGCCTCTCGTGCAAGAACATGTTAAGTGCACTTAACATGTCTTGCCTTTTAACGTGGAATCTGATTCGGAATAATCCAAAGCACATGTGATAAAAAAATCTTAGCGAGCTGAGCATTATAAAGGGTTTTTTCACGAAGCAAGAACATGTTACATACACTTGGTATCGATGGTCTTATAACCAATAACATGTTACTTACACCTGTACACTGGACACAATGTCAAGTGCACTTGACATGTATATGCGATTTCCATTTTATCACCCGACTAAGATATATAGGCTTGTACATATGTCAAGTGTACATAGCATTCTGCTAATCAGCAGAGGCTTATCCAGAAATCAAATAAAAGTTGTGCATAGAGATATGAGAAGTCATTAAACATGCATACAAGGACAGTCATTCCTTTATTGGGGCGCAAGGGTGTGCCCCCTCCTCCAGGGAACATGACACGGGAACTGGCTATAGACACTGTTTGTTTCAGTTATGGAGAGCTGGTAAATATTCCAGTGAAATAATTACTGTTTAAAAAAATATCTGAGACAATGTATATGAGTTCGTCCTCAACTTTCAAAGAAAACATTTCTTTCTATTTTTAATTCAGTATCGTGCCTCCTTGCCTAAGAGGTAGAGTGATCGACATCAGAATGTTAAATCTCACTCTTAATTACGAATCCTGGGTAAGGATGAGAATGTCATCTGATTCACCATCCTCAGAAGATTAACCTGGCCCAGGGCAAACTGTATTATCTGAATTTAATTATTATTATTACTGTGTAAAATGTATGTCTCACACATAGTGACCCCAACACCCAAAGATAAAATAACATCATAGTAATATCAACAGTGATAAAAAAGTTGATTTTAAAAGCGTAGAAATATGATACAATATACTTTTATCATCACTGTAGACTGGAAAAAACAATTTCCTAAAAAAAGTAATTGCATTCCTCGTGCTTATTTAGTTGGGAGTTAGAGAGTGGGTGATTATTACTTTGCCCACTCTCTGTGTATTGTGGACATAATGATACAAGGACATCCGAGGTCGGTAGTACAGCCTACTCTTTATTGTTTGAGAGTGACACATTGTTATCGTGATGTGGCCTAACATACTCTTGTTGAAAAATTTGGCAAGCCATTCTATAATACAGAAGCAAAATGTATTTCAATAATATGTTTTTATTGAGCTGACAATATACAATTCAATATATAATTTGTAGTATTATAATAATTATCTTTCGTGTAAAAATGTGCGTGAACCCCTACATATTTATTAGTAGCTACTAGAGTCGTTTCTGACGGAAAGTAAACTCAAGTTTTTTTTAAAGTGGAAGGCTACTTAGACTAGTTTTCTAATGGCAAGATATCTCCTCTTTCCAGCTACATGTTAGGGCGGGGGCCCTAGGGTAGTGGTTAGCACCGCTGCCTTTCACGCCAGAGTCCGGGGTTCGGTTCCCGGTCTCGGCGGTTTGAAAGAAACAAAATTGTTTCTTCCCCATCCACGTGTGAAAGTTAGTATTGTGGGGAGCCTCCGTGACCGAGAGGTAGCGTGCTCGGCCTCAGACCGCCAGGGCTCGTATATCGAATCCTGTGTCTGGAGGACAGTGTCATCTCAATCATCTCACCATCCTCAGGAGGTTCTCCTGGCCCAGTTTAGCCTATATGTGCACAAAGGTGGCCTAAAGCCCGATTCATTTCATTTCATTTATAGCTACATGTTAATCACAAGCAGATCAAGATTGTAGCAGCTTAAACTATTTTTGGTGAGCCCTCTATTCTTAGCACCATACATTATATTTTTATGCATATTGTTTAGACTGTTGCCAAACATTGCCAAACGTGTTATCATACATCTCAGCAGTCACGAAACATGTAATATGATAAAACATGGCAAAATGTTTATCACTCTGAAAAACGAGTATCCTAATTTATGTGACTAGCACCCTAATATATTTGTATAATTATGTGTTTGCTAAATAGATTTCAAAAATACCTAAATGCACTGTGATATATGCAATCTAAGTCTGATCTACCTACTCCATGAGTAACTACCACTCTGCCTCCTGCCATTAACGTTAACATTGGTGATGTTTTTATGCACTGCATTTCTCACGATGTTAAGGTCGGTGGCTTTATCCCTGGACTGGGCAGTTTCAACACTCAAAATACATAGAACTGAAGTTTTACATAAAACAAATAATTACATCAATATAAACCTGTCTTGCCTAAAACTGTGAGCCTAATATTGAGCTAATATTTAAATACATGAATATATGTAGGTATAAACTTATTCTTATAAACTTATTCTTATACTTCAAATGCTGGCAATTGGGAAATAATATTTCATATCAGCTCGTCATTTAATTCTAATTTGAAGCTTTAGTTATCCTGCTTCCTTGTATGTATTGTATACTTGCAATAATACTATTAACTCCACTTTGAGGAGGACAATAATGCAATGTATAGTAGGATGGCACTCAAGTTATTAATTTTAACTCTTTCATATCAAGCGCTAAGTTCGTCAAGTTACGTGGTCAAAATCTGTATTGTGCAATATTGGAATAGCTTTATTTTGTGACAGGTAAGGGTGCACTAATATTGCTATTTGAACATCGCTGTGCAGTGGAGAACCCCAAGGTCAAATTCGGAAATTTGACCAGTCATGATTTATTTTTCACTTTTTCATACGATTTTTACTTAAAGAATATGCATATGGGGCTATTCCAAATAGGGTCTACACATTACAGAAACTTAACAAGCGCAATGCATGACCGTGTAATGTCATGGTCATAAAGGGCTTTTAAGCCTCTATTTGCTTTTGCGATGCTCAAATTTGGGCATCGCCAGGGCAACGCCACGATGCGCCAGTAATTCGCCGTATGCGAGTAATCGCCATGCTTCACCAAGGCATCGAGACACCGAGACAAAATTCAATGCATGTACTGAAAGTAAAAAATCTCGCATATACCTCGGCGACACATCGACAATGTTCCCAACATGCTTGGGTAAACATCGGCGATGTTTAGTCGATGTGATAATATCGCCGATGGTTTGAGTGATCCGTCGCCGATGCTCACCAACATTCGCAACTATAGAAAGATATATTCCATGGTCTGTCGCACGCCAGTGAATCACCGACCATCACTGATTCTCAAAATACATCCTTGACTGTTAACCGATGTAGTGTAGATTAATCCCCAAATCTTCTCCTGTGCATTACCGAATATTCTGCAAAGTGTTAGCGATAATTCCCCGAATATTCCTCAAAGGCTCTTCAATACATCGCGTGTGTGCTTTCTCGTGGGACCACATGTTCGATATCGGCATTGATCCTCACCAGAACACGTCTTTGTCATCGCCAGTACATCGCCAGACATTTAGGGGACTATCACCGTATGGAGGGCGCCGTCCGTGTATGAGTACAATAATGCCATCGTGTGCATAAATTCCACAATGGTCACAGTTCGCATCAACCCAGATATCATTATGGTCCATAACTGCTAGCCATAAATAATCGAAAGTAAAACAAGTACTTTATCACCAAAACAAAGTTACCCTAAAGTTGGATACCAGACATCTTATCTGATTTGTATGATATTTTCGTTTTGTTTTCAATCTATTTCGTCATCAACGTGTTCCACTTGCAAGTATTATCACTATTTAGACCAAATATGAGACATTGCCAATGTGCAATGTTTACTGAGTCAAACAAATACATTCACTCGCCAGTATATTATAGTGAATCGGTAATTTTGTTTATTTGTTGCTCAGCAAATCTTTTTTGTATAGCCTTAATTGGTTATGCTAGTCGACAAAGGCTCTATCACATGAAATAGTATTTTCATCACATATGCTGTACAATATTTATGTCCCAGTCTAGTTCTTAGGTGTTTTGAAATGACCTAAATCTAATACAACGCTGGATAATATTAGTTTTCATATCATTATACTGGAATTACCAAACATGTTAAGTACACCTATACACGGACTTGCCGTTAGAGTTAATCTTTTTTGCAGATAGTTCACATTGTAAAACATGATAAGTGCACTTATCATAAATATAGCGTATCATACAGTTAGATTTTATGGAATCCGGACATGGAAAAAAATGCTATGTGTACTTGACATGGCATCACGGGAGGAATGTCAAATGCACTTGACATGTTATTGCTGCTAAATCAATCTTGCATTTAGTATGTTAACTGACCATAACAAAATGCTATGTGTACTTAACAGGTATATGCTACTAGACAAGGACTCGATTATGCTAAGTGCACTTATCATGTAATATTTTGGGATGTTGAAGCAAATATTACATGCAAAAACATGTTAAGTACATTTGACAGGTTTATGCATATCTTCTAATTATGATTATTTTGCAGCATGTAACATCAAAAACATGTTTTAACCATGTTAGTCGCAAGCCGTTTGCATCTGAAATTTTTTTTTGATATGGTCGAGTCAGGTTTGAACGAGGGAACGAGATTTTCTCAAAACTATGAAAATGCACTTAGCAGGTTCTTGCACGGGAGGCTTCAATTAGTTGTTTTTGTTGAAGCTAAAACAGCAAAGTATTGCTGAATAACTTCTGTAATTGAATTTTTTTATGGTTATCATAATTCGTCGGTCACAGGCGAAACAATCCTAACTCCAAAATGGTAGTTTTGAATAAATTGCTTTCGAAGTTTGAAACAATGCTGATAAATCGATACTTCAACATAAAAAAATTAAAATTGGCACAGAACAAGTTTTCATATTTTTCTAGCGTGCTATATTGACATTTTAGTATTTGGTACACTTTGGCAGTCTGCAGTGGAGATAGGATTGTTTAGAATGATCAATTTTGTCGAAAATGGCCCAATTACGATGTGTAGAACGATCCTATCTCATTGAGTGAGAGATATGCCCTTCTTTGTCACAGGATACGAATGCGGAAAAAATCAAAAGTGAATAGTAATAGAAGTTACGGTACAATACTCCAATTTGATAATACGTTCCCATGGTTTCCAGAGAACATAAGAAAACAAGTCATGTCTAATTTACAAGCAGGGTGTCTGTGTAAAACCATGTACGAATTTGTGTAAATTATCGATGGCCGACTTCAGATAATTACAAACACTGATATCTGCAGAAGCAAGCAAAGAGCGCTGACGCTAACGATATCATCCGCCATTAATTAAATTCAACAACGGCCACGAAGGCAAAGGTTAAAAAATAAGTCAAAGGTCGTAGCCCCAAAAAAGGCATATTTACACCCCGTAAGAGATGTGTGTGTGCAATATCAAAACAATGCAGCAAACGCTTTGCGCGATATCGTCCGGAAACTGAACTTATCATCCGCCAGCAAATAAAGTCAATTAGGGCATCAAAATCAAAAGTAAAAAATTAGGTCAAATGTCATAACCAACAAAAGACACATCTACGGCCCCTCAGGGATGTGTGTATGCAATATGAAAGCAATCCGGCTAACGGTTTCCGTCTGGAAATGAAACACGGACACCTAGACGCACGCCGCTCGACCAGACATCATAATGACAATATCCCCGCCCCTACTTCGTGGGCGGGGGATAAAAAGGAACATATCAGAGGGATTCTACAATTTCAAGCACAAGCACTGTCCACGCCTTGTAATATTTATTATTGAATATTTTGATTTAATTTCATTACCTAAATGCAATGAATGACCTTTATGTAACCATATAGAAATAATAATTTCTAACATAAAAGTGTTTTTTGAAATAAATATTATGTATATTTAGCCAATTTTACGCAAAAAGCCCTGTCCCAACATAAACAGGTGATTTAATCTAGACTTAATCTAGATTTAATCTAGCCTATCTTTAAGATTATATACAAGTTTAAAAAACATATTTTTCTATTTCACCACTTTTTATGCCATTTATGACTGTCCCACGTTGCAGCGATTCTCCGTAACGCTTATAATTTCAGTTCATTTCTATACTTTTTCTTGCACGAGACCTTCGTCGAGTGAATTTTAAAGAACAAGTATGATAAATGTGTGATTTGATCTCCATAGTTACGACGTTAACTACTGCAATAACCATGTTTAATAAACTCAATCTAGATTTAATTTGTGTTGCAGGATGTTGGTCTTTTGAAAACATGCTAAAAATATAATAGTGTGAATGAACATGACCACCTTGATCATGACGTCGTTTTCACTCGGAAATACAAATAAACAATTCGCTGATCCCCATCACGTATCATATTGTATATACCAGGTTTCCGACGGTTTCTGAGATTCTAAGTTTGATTTTGAAATTTATGAAAGCAAGATGACCGACATAACATAATTATATCCTTACTTTCACTTGTATAACCATGACCTCATCCCCTTGATCCTGAATCAACAAATTATGATGCCAATCTGATTATTTAGATATCTAAAAAAAAATCATTATATATGGGCTACATATGGCTGTAACCTGGTAACATAGCACTTTTCAACATTATTATAGATATAACTAGACTGACTGTTTATTTCGCAAAAAGCTTTCGTAGAGGCGGTATTGTATTATTATGGCCGTAGCACGCTCGAGACAAACGCCATGTATAACACGCTATTGGTAATATTATTAATCGACATTAATTGTGACCTGATGACTTGACTTTAACCTCGCAAGAGGTATCTTATTCTTTATGTCCCTATATAGAAGTATTGAAAGTGCTCATGCTATACCAATTTTGAAACACACGTTATCAGGTTATGGTGTTTATAATATCTGAATGGCGGCCGTCGTTAATTTACCCAAATTAGACTGCCTGATTTTACACAGACACTGCTTGTAAATTCGACATGACTTGTTAAGCAGCCCTCGCCGAGGCGGGCTGCTTACTGTATTCCACACAGTCCGCCGCTGCCGCCACAGTTATTTGTTTTCAGGTTAGCTACTCATCTATCAACTTCTGCTTCCTCATACTTCACATAGCCATCACATACCACTGGGGAATTGTTTTGGTGACATTTTGATCCCCATATCATCAACCCTTTAATTACTATGGCCACTAACGATAAAATGCTCGTTAGCGCATTTCAGGAAAAAGTTGCCATCAGATCTTCTTTTAATTTGGCCAATATGTTCAGCTATGTCAGCCAATGACCTAATTACCTTTTGGGATCAAACAATTTCAAAATGGCCGCTTAGCGGCCATTTTGAATTTTGTAATATTTACTTAACTCAAGAAATGGAAATTGACTGGACCATGTATATAAAACAAAATGTAATGTCTCACACAAGGATAACCAATGACAAATTTCCCACTAAAAATTCCAAAATGGTTTTTTTTTAACAAAAATCGAGCGATAACGGAGGGCTGCTTTCGTGTTCGTTTCCGAACAACTGTTTGTAGTTGTCTTATGTTCTCAAGAAACCCTGGAAACGTATTACCAAATTGGAGTATCGTACTGTAACTTCATTACTATTCACTTTTGCTTTTATCCGTATTCGTATCCTGTGACAAAGAAGGGCATATTTCACTCAATGAGATAGGATTGTTCCACACATCCTAATTGGGCCATTTTCGACAAAATTGATCATTCTAAACAATCCCATATATCCACTGCAGACCGCCAAAGATCACCAAATACTAAAATGTCAACATATCACGCTAGAAAAATATGAAAACTTGTTATGTGGCAATTTTGTTTTATGTTGAAGTATCGATTTATCAGCATTGCTGAAAACTTAGCAATTTACTCAAAACTATCATTTTGGAGTTAGGATTGTTTCGCCTGTAACTGACGAAAATGGTCATGAAAAAATAGACCTGACATCAGGAATCAGGCTATAGTAGCCTAACTGCTTCTCAGGATTGTTTTGCATGTTCGTCGAGACACAATTATAGCAAGATGGAAAATCATCCTATCAAGATAGGATGGTTTGACATGTTTATATCATAGAAAAATGTAGTTAGGATTGTTTCGCTCATCCGTGTTAGGTATGATATACCACACGCAGGGCTTAGCCATTCTACATAATGCTAAAAAGGTTTATTTTGGATGTGTTTTTTTATAAAAACTCAATTTTTCAATTTTGGTAGTTAGGATTGTTTCGCCTGTGACCGACGGTTATCGGTCACGTAACTAATGGTTTGCGATCATGATGAATATGTCTTTATTTATGCATGAACACCTGGGAAACTTACCTTTGTCTGTTGCTGTCGGTCTCCAACCAACGAACATTAAAGACATCAACGTAATCAGAATAAAACCTGCCAAATATATTGGAATGCGTTTGGGTCGTCTAAAAGCCATTAATGCTCATGGATTGGCGGCCAAATGTCAAACACTGATACCAAAATTACAGGTGAAAGCTGGTCGCCCCTTCAGAGTGTTCACTTTAGAGCGTGTTACATGTGTCAAAGGTGACTACACAAAATGTTTCGCCGATACTAGCTGTGGGTGATTTATTGTTACCGAGTGAGATTATCACACTGTAGATACGTAGTACAGTATAACTAATACTTAAAGATACCCACATTGAAAAAAATTATATATTCTATTTGTGTTACTCTACATAATAAAACAGTCTAAATTTGATTTTTTTTTAGTTTTAAACATGCTTAAGCTCAATTTTCTATATGACATATTTCTATTTCTCGCTAAATGTGAATAACAATTGTTTCTGTGATGAACGTCACAGATTTCGTCACATTATATTTACACAAACGTTAATTTTTATTAATATTTTAAGTACCAGCTCACATGTACACATCATTCTCAATAATAATTTGATAAACTGAGAATATTTCTTCCCATGATAACCCGATAAAAACATTCTCACAATGTAAGGTTGATTTTAGCTTCTCATATATGGGACAGTATAAAAATGATTAGACCTATATTCTGTATAAAAATAGGCAAAGCTTTATATTACAATTTAAACTATTTAGAATCTGGAGTGTTTAAAACGTCACAGTGATCAGGGTGCCCGCATGTGTGAACACTAACTACGCCGTATTCACCAATCACACATACAATTAATTGGTAAATTGTATACTGGTCTCAACCCATTATATTCACTCCTGAGACTTCTTGCGATTTTTACAACAAGAAAACATTGTTCATTTCAATTCACTTGACACTGCAAGACATTTCTCAATATAACCTAATTACTATTAGTATCTGATACTTCTGTGTTTGTCATTTTGTTGATATAATTAGTGGCAGAATATCCTCAGAAGCTCAGTTAAGCAAGAAATATAGTATGATGAAATGCGTTCAAAATCACAGTATTTACAGTAGACTACAGCATAAATGAAATATTCTGTCACGCCCACAGGTCTGTCCACAGCTTTGATAATGTATCGCATTGTTAAATAATGCCTTTCCATTTAGATCGATTAAATTTAGTTATTTTATTTAACATTAGCACATGTAAAAGTTACATATATTAAAGCAGTATAAGCTAATATCATTTATTTATATAAAACTTAGCGAATTGATCATGCAGCCTGATGCCAAAAGCGTCAGTGGGCCCCAATAGGCAGGGGGTTTGGGGCCGTTTTGGACTCCCAGAAGCTGCTGATTTTTAGTTTGCTGGAGATAAATTTTGAGCAAGTAAGAGGGTCAATTTGCCATCTATTAAAGTGAGATCCAAAGTGTGATTTTTAATTGAAAAGTACCATGTTCAATTATTGATGAAGATATGAGAACTTCAGTGATTTCATGGCGGCCATTGTGAATTTTGCGTTTTAAAGATTTCCTAAAGGGTTAGAAACTCACATCTGCCGAGATATCATCGTAGGGGTGCCGGGCTACAATTGGTTTATATTTGATTTAGTTTGTAAAGACTTCAAACAGCTTACATCCGAATCAGTGGATAACAATGGTTTTTCATATCATTGTTATGTATAACCCTTTCAGTGTAGGGACCGATTCTGACGCCTAGAGTCGATCTCCGCACTGAAATAATTGAAAATGTGTAATGGCTGTGAACCCATAGCCTTTGCAGTTATATAAATGGAGTGGGAAGAGCTGACTAAGACATTTATGATGATTTCAAATTGAAGAAAAAAACATTTGGTGGTATTCATGGTTCATACACAAATAT
Source organism: Flabesymbios commensalis (assembly GCA_964017125.1). NCBI lineage: Eukaryota > Metazoa > Annelida > Polychaeta > Terebellida > Flabelligeridae > Flabesymbios > Flabesymbios commensalis. Next base: position 38,944,827 of record OZ024914.1, on the reverse strand, counting down.
TTGAGCGTTATAATATAATGGTTAGGTCTGGTTATACATATACATGTTTTTGTAGCTGCTGCTATACAACATATAGTTTGTGATACTGTACTCACCATGCTGTCTGAAGTTAACAAGAAGGAAGTGTCTATTTACCCCGTCACGGGGTGTGCAAGAAGACTAAAATCCTTACTTAACCCGACAATGACAACCAATCAAAATCGTTCTTTCAATGCCCTGATGTCAATGTTTGTTTTTGGCGCTCATACACGGAACTGAATAGCCTACACCACGACCTTATCAAAATGAACAGGTAAGTTATGCCGTGTAAAAATAAACTTGTACAAATGTAAATATATCCCTGACTCCTGACAACTATTATCGCTTGCAACATTTACAAAAGATATGAAAGCTAGATTACTACGAAATATATGTGAATTGGCAACTACACGTATTATCGTCCGTGGCCGCATTTTATTTATGCTAAATTTCCATACAAACAGTAGTCGCAACAGGTTTGATTGCGACGCCCGCTGTGCATTTTACCCGTCTACGACACTGGGTCAACATCAAGCCAACATTGGGTAAATCTATAGTCAACTCAATGACGGGGAATGTCGGCCGCAGGTCCAGGCGGGGGAGGGGGGACGGCCCCGTTTTTTTCGACACATTATTTTAAAAAGCGACCTAAATTGGCTTTAGCATACCAACAAAAAACTTGAGGGCCGGCACCAAGTCCCCCCCACGTTTTAACCTGGGCTAAATAACAGTAAAAACTTTCTTATATAACCCACATGAAAACAAGTGGGTCATAAAGCTATTTCATTCTTCGTCTTCAACCCACATAAAATCACCCGGAATAATATGTGGCCTACTTATTTAACCCACAACAAAGCATCCAGGATAAATAACTATTTCCACATCAAACAACCCGGGCTAAATAACGATTCCAACCTTCTTATTTAACCCGCAATTAAGAATCCAGACTATATACCTATTTCAACCTTCGTATTTCAATAATAATTTGCTATCCTGAAATTTCTGTTCCCATGATAACCAGATAAAACATTTCTCACAATGTTATAAACGTTTACATCATTCCCATTTAACCCACCGAAAAGCAGCTGGGTAATATGGAACTATCTGAACCTTGATATTTTATCCAGACCAAATCCACCGGGATGAATAGCTATCCCAACCTTCTTATTTAGCCCACAGAAAATCACCTACTGGGCTATTTAACTATTTGAACCTTCTATTTAACCCAAATAAAAGGTAGTAGGTTTTATATCTTTTCAACCGACATATCTAACCCACAGAAACATCCCGGGCTAAGTAACAATACAAACCTTCTTATATAACCCACATAAAACAAGTGGGTTATAGAGCTATTTCAATCTTCGTCTTCAACCCACATCAAATCACCGTGAATAAATAACTATGTCAACCTATGTACTTATTTAATACACAACAAAACATACAGGCTAAATAACCATTTCCACACCAAACAACCCGGGCTAAATAACAATTCCAACCTTCTTATTTAACCCGCAATTAATAACCGAGATTATATACCTATTTCAACCTTCGTATTTAGCCCACAACAAAGCATCTGGGTTATAAACATTTACAACATTCCCATTTAACCCACCGAAAACCAGCTGAGTAATATGGAACTATTTCAACCTTGATATTTTATCCACACCAAATCCACCGAGTTAGATAACTATCCCAACCTTCTTATTTAGCCCCTACTGGGCTATTCAACTATTTGAACCTTCTATTCACCCCAAATAAAAGCAAGTAGGTTTTATAACTTTTCAACCGACATATTTAACCCACAGAAAACATCCCGGGCTGAATAACAATACAAACCTTCTTATATAACCCATATAAAACAAGTGGGTTATAGAACTATTTCAATCTTCGTCTTCAACCCACATCAAATCACCGTGAATAAATAACTATGTCAACCTATGTCATTCAACCCACAACAAAGCATCCAGGCTAAATAACTATTTCCACATCGACAAACCCAGGCTAAATAACAATTCCAACCCTCATATTTAACCCGCAATTAATAACCCAGACTACATTGTATATACTTATTTCAACCTTTGTAGCTTCCAGACCACAGAAAATATATTTAACCAAAACAATACAAGTAGGTTTTATAGCTTTTCAACCGACGAATTTATTTAGCCCACAGAAAACAACCCGGGCTAAACAACAATTCCACTCTTCTTTATGCCTACACATAATAAAGCATCCAGACATAGTTTAACCTTATTTAGACCACTACACTATGCACCTGGGTTTTATAATATTAAAACCTTCTTATTTAACACACAGAAAAATAGCTGGGTTTCAGAATGATTTTCCATTCTTCATATTTAATCCACAACAAATACATCGGGCTAGATAACTATCCCAACCTTCTTATTTAACCCACAGGAAATCACCTGGGCTATTAAACTATTTAAACCTTATTTAACCTACAGGAAAACAGCTGGTTATAAGAATATTTTCGTATTTAATCCACACCAAATCCATTGGGTTAAATAACTATTCCAACCTTTCTTATTTAAACCACAGAAAAGCAGCAGGGTTATTTCAACATGTTTGAGCAAGTTAATCTACATTATATCTGGTGCAAAATGCTCGCTATGAGCGCTAGAACATAAATCGTTGTTGCTACACAGTACACCTACGTAGCAGAATTTCGTTATCGTAATGATTAAATTGTGCTATAGTGATATTTGTTTGTGTTTTCTTTGTACAGGATAAAGACACAGCGATACAATTTTTAGATCATTCTCCTGGAGACACGATTGCCCCGTGTACAGATGATACAGTAGTGTATGAGAGATACATGTAGGTATGACTATCTACCTAATTTATGTGTTACCCAACAAATATTTAAGTTCTTGTAGTTATTATATTGTAAAAAATTGTATCAACATATTACATGCAATTTCGAATTTAATCACCACGAATAGAACATATTAAAAAAAGAAATAATGTTTCATTGATCCACTCATTATTTTATTTTCAGCGAGACGCCAGTGGTTTTAGAAGAATATAATGGACACTCTATATGAACACTCAAAGTCACTGGCTATTTTTGTTTTGTCTGTATATAAAACATAAACAAGATCTACATTATTTTATGTGTGATATGATTTTCTTCATGTTTAAAAACTAATAAATGGAATTGCAACATTTGTAATTATTATTATCTCATCATTAACTTTATAATTGAATGTGTTCACATGGTCGCAGAGTAACACACAAGTTATCCACAAAAGGATTACCTACTTCTTGTCTGTACATATAAAATTCTCTAGTAGCTATACAAACTACCATAATATCGTTACGGGACAATTGTAAACAAAGCACTAAATTCTAATACTTCCATTTGTATTAATTAAACAGGATAGTAGGCCCACCCCCTACACTTTTCGCCACCCAATAGAATACTAGTATATGTACACAGATGTAAAATACAGAAAATATGTGCCCCTCAGCCCTTGCTGATAGGAAAATAAGATGTGTTTTCGCTATTAGGCGAAAATGAATGCATCTCTGCCAAGTATATTAATTGACAATCACTACAAATCATTGCGCTATGACCAAAACCTTTTCATTTCGTACTCAGGCAGGTAAGTGCCTACATACAAAAGTATGAGGAATATGGACTAGCGGTACTTGGGATTAAGCGTTCACAATGTATTTTTAACTTTTTGGAAAAAAAACAAAAGTCACCATACGTTCTATAGTTCCTCAAATATTATTATAAATAAGTATAAACATAATGCTATTTTAAAACTTTTTGGTAAATCATAAATTGTACCTTGGATAAAGGCGATAATAACTTAATTTAATCAAGCGATGATAATAGTGTTCACTTTGCCCTAATCAGTTTTAATACAAGGACAAATTGAACAGATTGTTACTACTCCCTAAAACTAATAGTCGTCACAGACTGGAGGAGGATAAACCATGGGCCTACTCATAAAACAGAAGGCGAATAGTATAAATTAATTCACAAATATGTATTTTTTTTGTTTATAACTAAATGTAATAATGATAACAGTAATTTGAAACATGTATTGCAGTACTATTGTGCGCTCACTATGTCACCTCAGGAAAAAGTCATCGCCATGGAGTGGTATAAAAAAATACACTTTAGGACTAAAATCTGATTCAACCCATCAACATTGCCTAGTTAAAACAGGTCAGACGTTTCACTAACTGATTGAAAATATTCACTTTTGATGGCCCACATACCTTAGAACGTTGGCAAAATAAATATGAATTCATTAATGTCTAGATGGTTTAACACTTACAATGCTGAAATATTTGCGTATCAACCATGGAGACCAAAGAGTATGACTATCTACTTGATTTATGTGTTACCCAACAAATATTTAAGTTCTTGTAGTTATTATACTGTAATTTTTTTCATCAACATCTTAAATGCAAATTTGAAATCATCACAAATAGCTTAGTTAGCTCTTTCTTCTTCATTTGAATATCTATGTTATGGGTCTATGGTCATTACAATTTGCTAATTCCTTCAGTGAAAATATCACGGTAAAATATAAGCTACGAGCGTCCCCACTATAGCGGTTTAGTGGCCAAAATTAGAAGACAGTATGTCAAAGCTAGTAGGCTATAGACTAAACCAGCTGAGAAGTTTCGCTCACTTATCAATAATATTTACCTTGACGACCGCAACCTTAGAACCATACTGCGCATGCGGGTGGTCCCACGACATGACTGTGTTCAGTAAATAGTGACGACTCGCCTACTTTAATATTGGGTGCAGATACTGAAAGGCCTACTGGTCGTGTTCGCTGGGAAGAGACGGATGGAGGGAATAATGTAGGTGGGTCGTTGTGATTCGCTGAGTAAACATTTAGGGCGCCTAATACAAAGGCAGGCATGCGCAATAAGGTCAACTTCGACAGGAGTGGGTCTATCGCAACGTAAATATTTTGATTCAGTGAAGTATAACAACCCACCAACTTTAAATCATAACTGACATGTGAGTAGACTGAATAATAATCGGATAGGATAGATTATTTAATAGGCCTACACACATACTTGACCTCGCTTAGTATTGGTTAGTTTTGATAATATTATGTAATATCCACATAAAAAACACTGAATTATCATATTCCTGGTTATTATTTGAAGAGTGGACAGGCATGTACATCGATCGAGAGATCATCCACAGTCACTCGTCATACGGACCCTCGGGCCCAATGCACAGGCCCACGTCTTAGTGCAGAAGCATTTAATATTTAATTCGAAATCAACATATTCAGTGTGTAACAAGCCCCGTCTTCTCATCCCTGAGAGATGAGGTTTACCCAGTGTGCAGTGGGCCCCTCGTCCCAAACTGGGCCTAAAATATGAGGTTTACCCAGTGTGCAACCAGCTCCTCATCCATCCTAATTATCGTATCCCCGCGCATGCACTTATATTCGAAAATGAACTTAGTTTTCCAAATTAGTGCATGCACTTATATTCGAACATAAAGATACATTTTAAATTTATCCCAATTCGTTAAAATCGTAATTATTTGATTTATTCCAATCCACAGTAAACTGAGCTAGCGCTAGTAATCACTGGGACAGTTACTTTGAAGTTACCTTGCTGGAGTGACTCCAGGAAATAGGTGTTGACACTACCTGAACTGTTATATCATTTGTCCCCACTTTTCAGCTATCATACCCCTACCCTATCGCTTTGACGCCTTGAACTGTTGGCGCATATCTGTATTACGGGGCAATTCTCTCCTAATATCTACCCGTTAATAAATAATAATAAAAAATATTGTAGTTTGTGTATACGATCAACATTTAAAAAAAATTATTATGGGCATTAACTAGTAATAGTCTATAAGTCTATATAGTCATATTATTATTATTCTCACCTGAATTATATATCTTGAGTTACACCGTGGTACGCGTAGTAATTTTCGAATATAAGTGCATGCGCGTATTATTCGCATATAAGTGCATGCATTTATAAACGAACAAGAATATTTTTGGAGAAATGACATTATAAGTGCATGCACGTTTATGCCCGGGGATACGGTAAGTATGAGGTTTAGCCAGTGTGGAATGGGCCCCTCACTCCTACTAATATATGAGGTCTACATAGTGTACAGTCACCCCCCTGAGAGATGAAGTTTACCTTCTGTGCAGTGGGCCCCTCATCCCTTCCGAGAGTTAAGGCTTACAAGTCCTAGTGTGGAGTTGGCCCCTCATACCCCCTGAGTGTTGGGGTTTACCTAGTGTGCATTGGCCCCTCATCCCTCCTGAGAGATGAGGTTTACCTAGTGTGCAGTGGGTACCTCATCCCTGACTCTGCCTGAGAGATGAAGTTCATCCAATCTGCAACCAGCCCACCCTACAGCCCCTACTTCTCCCTGAGATGAAGCTCACCAGTGTGCAACCAGCCTCTCATCCCCCCTAAGAGATAAGATTTTTCCAGTGTGCAATAATAACACAGTAATAAAACAATGATCTTTAAAACTTTGATTACTATCAAAGTATTTTGCTACTTTTCTCTCTAACTCCCATTTATCCACCTGGCTTTTCTAGCGTAGATAGCGTTAGGCCTAAGTTTCGTAAATATCTGCTTTTAAAATTCATCTGTCTAAAAAATATTTCAGATTGTAGCATTTGCTGGGTCTAGCTACAGAAGAAAATATATCATACATATGCCAGTGTAGCATCAGATGGTTAACATGGTTAATATGGGAGCAAGTTCATACTCTAGCCACCAGAAGATTATTATATGAGACAACACTGATACTCCAGCCTCCAGACAGTTAAAGCGACGCAATCAGGCTAAAATAAAAAAAAATCCCTAATTTTATTTTGGCTTCTTAATATGGCCATAATATGTGAACATGTCCATAGACTAGTATTGCGTATGTTTTTTTAAAATTTTGTGTTGCGCATTTACCAGTTAAGCGAGAAATAAATACGCAATTTAATTTCAGACATGCATGTTTAAATTAGGAAATACAGAAATAACTGATAACCGGGGTTTTCAGCAACATTGCTACGTTGCCACAGCAACTCAAAATTCAAAAGACTTCCGTATTTCTAGTCTATGGTCATGTTCACATATGAAGGAAGTATATTAAGAAGCCAAAATAAAATTATTGATTTTTTGATGATTTTAGCCTGATTGTGTCGGCTTTAATACAGAAGACATGTAATACTGTAGGCAACAGAAGGTTAACATTAGATAAATATAATAGTCTAGTCGCAGAAGATTAATAGTTGGGACCAGAGACCCCAGAGGATTAATACATGTGTTACTCTAGTCCGGAAAAGGATTAATAAATTAAACATATGATACTCTAGGTATGACAAGGTAATTATAGAAGAAATATGGTAATCTAATCCACAGCGCAGTAATACACGAGACACACGTGATACTATCGACCCTCTGGACCTCAGAGGGTTAATACATGTCAAACTCTAGCCTATATAGGGTTAAGAAATAACATCTATGAAGCTCTAGGCATGAGTAGGTTAAAAGAGATAAGCATGATAAGACATAAGAAACGTAATATTCTAGAGGGGTTATACTTGCGAAAGTCAACAGAGGGTTAATAAATAGGACATGTGATGCCCCAAACACCAAAAGGTGAATATATAAGCAATTTGATAGTCTAGTCTACAGAGGGTTAGTATTTGAGACACGTGATACTATCTACTCTCTGGACCTTAGAGAGTTATTACACGCAATACTCCAGCCTATAGAGGGTTAATAAATAACATATGTGATGAACTAGGCATCAGTAGGTTAAAATAAGCTAAGCATGATAGTGTAGTCCACATAGGGTGAATATATTAGAAACGTAATACTCGAGACCACAGAGGGTTAATACTTGAGATAGTCTAGTCAACAGAGGGTTGAGAAATAAGAAATGTGATACTCCAAACATCAAAAGGTTAATATGGAAGAAATTTAATAATTTAGTCCACATATGGTTAATATTAGAGGAACGTGGTACTATCTACTCTCTGGGCCTCAGAGGGTTAATACATGGCAAACTGTAGCATATAGAAGGTTAATCAATAACATTTATGATGCTCTAGACATCAGTAGGTTAAAATAAGATAAACATGATAGTGTAGTCCACAGAGGGTTAACACATTAGAAACGTGATACTCTAGACCAAAGAGGGTTAATACGTGTGATACTCTAGTCCACAGAGGCCTAATAAATAAGATATGTGAACCTCTAGGCATCAGAAGGTTATACGTAGAGAAAGATATGGTAGTCTAGTCCACAGAGGGTTGACACATGAGACATGTCATACTCTAGACCCCAGAGAGTTAATACATGTGATACTCTAGAATGGAGAGTGCTAATACATAAGATATGTGATATTCTAGACATCAGAATGTTAATATAGGGGAAATCTGATAATCTCATCTCTTGGGGATGAGGGGCTCCCTACACACTGTGTAAACTTCACCCTGAGAGAGTGAAAGGCTTGCTACACACTGGGTGAACCTCATCTTTCAGGCCCAGTTATGGATGAGGGGCTCACTGCACACTGCCGGTTAAATCTCATTTTCAGGATGGTCGAGGGCTCGCTGCACACTGACTAAACCCTTATCTCTCAGAAGGGATGAGGGGCCCACTACACGCTAGGTACACCTCATCTATTAGGAGGAATGAGAGGCCCACTGCACACCGGCTAAACCTCATCCTTGGGATGGATGAGGGGCTGGTTGCACACTGGGTAAACCTCATCTTTCAGGGCCAGTCAGGGATCAGGGGCCCACTGCACACTGGGTAAACCTCATCTCTCAGGCAGTGTTATGGATGAGCGGCTCACTGCACACTGGGTAAACCTCATCTCTCAGGAGGGATAAGGGGCTCACTGGACACTAGGTAAACTTTAGCTATCACGCAGAGTCGGGGATGAGGGGCTCACTGCACAATCGATAAAGCTCATCTCTCAGGAGGGATGAGAGGTCCACTGCACACTAGGTAAATCTAATCCCTTAGGAGGGATGAGGGGCCCACTGCACACTAGGTAAACCTCATCTCTCAGGAGGGATGAGGGGCTGGCTGCACACTGGGTAAACCTCATCTTTCAGGACAAGTTATGGATGAAGGGCCCACTGCACACTGGGTTATTGGGTAAACCTTATCTTTGAGGCAGAGTCAGGGATGAGGGGCCCACTGCACATTTGCTAAATCTCATCCATCAGGCAGAGTCAGGGATGAGGGGCTCACTGCACAATTGATAAACATCATCTCTCAGGAGGGATGAGGGGCCCACTGTGCACTTGGTAAACCTCATTTCTTAGGAGGAATGAGTGGCCCACTACACACTTGGTAAACCTCATCTTGGTATCAGACAGAGTCTGGGATGAGAGGCACACTGCAAAATCGATAAACTTCATCTCTCAGGAGGGATGAAGGGTCCACTGCACACTTGGTGAACCTCATCTCTAAGTAGGGATAAGGGGCCCACTGCACACTAGGTAAACCTCATCTCTTAAGAGGAATTGGGGGCCCATTGCACACTGGGCAAACCTCCTCTCTCAAGAGGGATGAAGGGCCCACTGCACAATAGGTATAAGCCTCCTCTCTCAAAAGGGATGAAGGGCCCACTGCACACTGGGTAAACCTCCTCTCTCAGGAGGGATGAGGGGCCCAATGCACACAGAGTAAACTTCTCTCTCAAGAGGGATGAAGGGCCCACTACACACTGGGTAAACCTCCTCTCTCAACTCAAGAGGGGTGAAGGGCCCACTGCACACTATGTAAACCTCCTCTCTCAGGAGGGATGAGGGGCTCACTGCACACTGGGTAAACCTCTTCTCTCAAGAGGGATGAAGGGCCCACTGCACACTAGGTATAAGCCTCATCTCTCAAGAGGGGGGAAGGGCTCACTGCACACTGGGTAAACCTCCTCTCTCATGAGTGATGAAGGGCCCACTGCACACTAGGTAAACCTCCTCTCTCAGAAGGGATGAGGGGCCCACTGCACACTAGGTATACCTCATCTCTCAGGAGGGATGATGGGCCTACTGCACACTAGGTAAGCATCCTCTCTCAGGAGGGAGTAGGGGCCCACAGCACGCTGATTAAACCTCCTCTCTCAGGAGGGATGAGGGGCCCGCTGCACACTGGGTAAACATCCACTCTCAAGAGGGACGAAGGGCCCACTGCACGCTGGGTAAACCTCCTCTAGCAAGAGGGATGAAGGGCCCACTGCACAGTAGGTATAAGCCTCCACTCTCAAGAGGGATGAAGGGCCAACTGCATACTGGGTAAATCTCCTCTCTCAGGAGGGATAAGGGGCCCACTGCACACCGGGCAAACCTCCTCTCTCAAGAGGGATGAAGGGCCCACTGCACACTGAGTAAACCTCCTCTCTCAAGAGGGATGAAGGGCCCACTGCACACTAGGCAAACTTTCTTTCTCAGGAGGGATGAGGGGCTCACTGCACACTGGGTAAACCTCCTCTCTCAAGAGGGGTAAAGGGCCCACTGCACACTGGGTAAACCTCCTGTCTCAAGAGGGTTGAAGGGCCCACTGCACACTATAGGTAAACCTCCTCTCTCAGGAGGGATAAGGGGCTCACTGCGCACTGGGTAAACCTCCTCTCTCAGGCGGGGCTCGCTACAGACTGTATATGTTTATTTCAAATTGAATATCAAATGTTCCCTACACTAAGATGTGGACCTGTGCTTTGGCCCCTCGGGGCCGCATGACGAGTAACTGTGGATGATCTCATGATCGATGTACATGCCTGTCGGCCTCGGAGTGCCAGATGGAACATACTCCACTAATCGATGTAGTTACTTTTGAAAATTAGAAATGCGGACATATTTATTGTGCTAGTCGAATGGACCCAATGTATTGTTTCTTTTGACAACCAATAAGAAACCTCGTTACATCATTCACGGGGTGCCCAAGGACACTTTAATTATCTTGCATACACCGCAGCGGGCTGTATAACTCTAATTTTCCTTTATTTCGGCCGCCACGGTGTATCGAAGGCACAAAATCAGCGGTTCCACGCCCCGTCACGGGACATGGAAGAGCATTTAACTGTTATTTGCCCCGTCACGGGTTATCCAACACACTTTTCTTGCCTTGTGTGCCCCGTGACGGGGCAAATAGACCCGGCCTAACAAGAAACGTCACCTTCTAGCATCACATCAGCCTGGTCCTGTGAAGATTACAACAAAAATTGAACTATTATCGATGCAATAGTTGACCAGCCTCAATGATAGGCTATCGACGGAGATTGGCTATCATGTAGTCAACACCCAGCCCGAATAAAGTGGACGTTTAACATTTAACCCTTACAGTACGGGGGTCGACTTTAGACGTCAGAATCTGACGTCTGTAGACGTCAGATTCTGACGTCTAAAGTCCACCCCCGCACTGTAAGAGTAAACATTTGTATAATAGACCATAGACACATAACATAGGTATTCAAATGGTTCAGAAAGAGCTAACTAAGTTATTTAAGATGATTTTAAAATAAATAAACCCTTTGGTCTCCATAGTTTGTACAAAAATATTTCAGCGTTTTAAGGGATAGAGTAATAATCACGGTTATAGCCGTTTAAAAAAAAATAGTTTGGACTTCAAAAATAACAATAATTGCTGGAGAAATCGGCATTAAGCACGCTAGATTGGCAATTATGTTTTGTTGCACATTTTACAAATTTCTACCCTTTAAAGCGGTGGTTTGCGGTAGCGAGATACAACTTCGAGGGGTTAAAAAATTAAGGAATAATATTAATTGATTTAAAATAGTGGTTTAAAAGCCTACTTTGAAAAATATATTGCAAAATGTAATCGCTTCACTGGACCTTTAAATACATATGGCGCAATGGTTAGAGCGTGGCGCTCTGCCGATGTCGCTGTCTGTCGTGCGGTTTCGAATCCCGCTTGGTGCAGAATTGTCAGAGACATATCATGTTTCTCCTCTCTCAATCTTGGGACATTGCTCAGATGTTGTGTCCTTGGGCAAGGCACTTCACCCTCAAATGCTTCACTTGACTCAGGTGAAAATGAGTACCTGGTAGGACAGAGATGGCAATGTGTACGATAATATCAATGCGCAAAAACGTCTGCAGGACTGTATGCTCCCCGTGGAGTTGAAATGGCACACGAATACACAGGTCCAGTGACTAGGAGGTAAGATGTAAAGTCGGATGATAGGTCTTCAGACTTGATATCAGACTATAAACCTGCACCTTCACCTTCTTTACCTTCTGATACAAATTATGATTATCCGCCATTATTATTGATGGCTAATGTTTATTGTACATACATTATATTATGTTTATCTTCAAAATGTCATTATATTGTTTTATTACATACATATTAATACATATTTTTTTACATATACTCTAGTTATATCAACTTTTATATATCGCATTGCTTTTAGAGTGTCTTTCTTGCTATTAATCATAGTAATAGCGTTTTTTTAATAACATATATCTATCATGATTGTATAGTATAATTAACATGTATATATACATTTTAATTATTTTAAAGCATTAATATTTGTACATATATGTACACCATTTTCCATTTTATCATGTTATTATGCACTGTGTAATATAATGTATTGTTCCTTTTAATGACGCATACGTCTACACAGACTTCCCGTCGTCTATAAATACCTATCATCTATGATGTCTGTATTTGTATAATGATAATGTATTTGACATGTGAATTGCATAACAATAAACAAAGTGAAACAGCGATGGACTGTCAATAAACTCGAAAACAAAACTAGCACTACGTTATGAAAGTTCAAGCAAAAGAGTGAGGGAAAATAGAAATACACTCGTCTAGTATATAGCGTTGAATTTGATGGATGGTACAAAGAAATTGTTTAAATAAGAATAGTGTGATATGTGTGTGTAATCGAGCGTCTTGTGTGGTGTCTTTATTAAAGTTGTAGATGGAAAACAAATGTATTGACACTGACTGCTCATGATAGCTATGCCTCCTGTCCTTGAATCTCGACCCACATGTCGGTTAACTTATTGTGAAAAGAATCAGAGGTCCATTTAACAGTATCTTTAACTTTTATGATATGTTTATATCTAGAAGTCGATGTTCAAAACAGCATTGAAAAGTAGACCATGTTGACCAGCAGAATTACCGCAACAACTATGCTATAATACCTATCAATCTAAGTAAACCTACCAATTTTTACAATATTTTTTTCTAGCAAACACGAGACATTGACTCAATGTTAGGTTGATGCTAGGCCAGCATCATAGATGGTAGACCAACATAGATCCAGCATTGATTCATCTTTTTCTTGTGCTTTCTAGGCTGCAATCTGTATGATCTGCGTCAGATCCAGACCTGTGTATAATGCCGTACAAAGCCGAAAGGCAGTATCTGCCTACTTTACATGTACTAGTTATCAGATATTGCATTTTGCCTCTGCAGATCAGTACAAGCGCAGGGGTTAATGTGAAAGGTGGATATTCTGATCTTGACAATTAAGATTCTAAGTATTATTTCACTTACTACGAGATGTAATGCAATAATGCAGGGGTCAAATTATCATAATTTATATCGAATGTGTTTTTTTTATTTACAAAATATGTTCTCATGAAAAAAAAGAATTGTTAATAGCAAACAACGCAACGCTCGATATCTACCTTGTATAAATAATCGTGTAATGATGTTTGTCTGTTTAATCTATACAATTTTCGTCTTATACATACATGAAATGTAAACATGGCAAAAAGTATTGTCACAACCTTTACCCTATAAATGTTTTGACATTATGCAGATGCTAGTTTTGTCGGAAAATTTGCAACAACAATCAGGATAGGTAAGTGTCACGTATGTTTCGACGATCATAACCACTATATCACTAATGTCGACTGTAATATTTTTTTGTCATCAGCACTGCTGCAAGAATCTCACAGATAATAATGTGAGCTTTACGGGAAAAGTTCAGCAAAAACGTCATTTGAGATTTGTTGAAGACAGCCTGTCGTGCCATAAAAGGGGCCAGGGTCAAACCTTTTAGTTTTGGGTCGAATACGTGTGGCTCGAACTGTCACAATCACAAGTGTTCGACACACGTCACGCTACATAATTTGAAATTATAGTCACCTTTGGATGTAAGCTAAAATCGAATCTACATTTCAAAACAAGTGAGATGTTATAAATATTGTTGGATGTAAGGAGAGTCAAAAAAATTCAATTGACTTCGGGATTTCGTAAGCACAACTTTAAATACGTAGCTTGTATCGCAATGCATCTGGGTCGTCGTGCTTAATGGCGTATAATTACGCCATTCATATATATATTTAAATTTAATTTGTACATGTTCAGGTAGCAGGGGTACCTGTTGTAGTCCGTGTAACCCATACAACTTAACATTTGGGTACAAGAAGGCATTTATATTACGCCTTATCTCAAGTGATTCTAAGGCGCATACAATGTAACCAATTATGGCTCAACGTCTGTCCAGAACCTACTGTAACAGTTGTGAACTGAAGGACATCTTGAAATGGTTAGAATGTGGCACTTTGCCGATGTAGCTGCCTGCCGTGCGGTCTCGAACCCCGCTTGGTGTAGGATTTGCAGAGAAATACCATGTTTCTCTCCTCTCAATCTTGGGACATTCTTTCGATGTTGTGTTCATGAGCAAGTCACTTCATCCGCAAATACTTCTCTTGACTCAAGAAATGAGTACACAGTAGGACAGAAATGACAATGTGTACGATATGGTAAATGCGTCGAAATGGCTGCAGGACTGTATGCTCTCCGTGGAATTAAAATGGCACACGAATGAACAGGTCCAGCGATCAAGGGATAAAATGTAAAGTCGGATGATAGATCTTCAGACTTGATGTCAGACTATAAACCTGCATATTTTAACTTTACCTTTAGTGCAGTCTGTGGCTGTTTAATTAGATTCAGTGGCTCATTAGATGGCCTATGGATGTCTAGCCAACTGCCGCAATTTACATTTATGTACAGTGCTGTGCTTCAAGTGGGTGAAAATTGCCCGTATTTGATCACTTTTAGACCAAACTTTTGCAAAGCTCAATAAATGATTTGCTCAAATTAAAAACAACTATATTCACGCTTAGCGTTAAAAGAGATAATAGTGAAACAATAAAGTCTGTCTCATCTCATTGGTCGTATCGTAAGACCGGACCAGTGAGGGTGAGAGAGCTCACGGAGGAAGCTGGCGTTGTGTTAAATGCTAAATGTAAACCGCTCCTGTAATCTAGTGGGTGATGC
>OZ024914.1:38842042-38924542 GCA_964017125.1 Flabesymbios commensalis | reverse complement strand
AATCTGACGTCTACATACGTCATATTTTGACGTCTAAAGCCGATCCCGGTGCTGTAAGGGTTAAATATGGCCTAGTAGCTCGAGGGTTAACATAAATCAACATTTGAATGATTCTTACATCGGACAACGAGAGAGATATGTGACCTCATCTTCACCTGTCATGTTAGTCTGGCCAGCCTCATCAACCAGATTATGCAAGTTAACCCTTTAACCGCCGGTGCCGCATATATTCGGGTTTTTATTTTTTATTATCACATTAAGTACCACATTTTAAATATGTTCAAGATAAATCAACTGTCAAATCTGAATAATTTTCACTCACTTGAAGTTGTGGATCGCGTCAGCGAGACACGACTTCGAGTGGGTGAAAATTCAAATTGAATAATTTGGCGGTTGAAGGGTTAAAATATTTCTTAGTTCAGGACACGACATGTCATGTAAGGATACGAACCCAAGATCTCCAGGCGAGAATCCTATCTTGCGGGTCGCGTTGTTTAGATGTTAGTGCATAAAGGGACATGGTATCACAGTTGCAGACAAGGCTATTTCAGTACCGCTTACTAATCTTTCAATCTAAAAAAAATGAGATAAATTAATATCGTCCTTACACACGCCTTGTGATTTTGTACATGTACAACCAGGGGCCGATATTACCCTAACTAATAAGCTAACAGTAAACATAGTGAACAGGGGTAAAGTTGTTTTCAATCATTATGTCCATGTAGTCTAATTCCTAATAACTCTATTAAGAG
Organism: Flabesymbios commensalis; assembly: GCA_964017125.1. NCBI lineage: Eukaryota > Metazoa > Annelida > Polychaeta > Terebellida > Flabelligeridae > Flabesymbios > Flabesymbios commensalis. Next base: position 38,923,790 of record OZ024914.1, on the reverse strand, counting down.
CGTCCCAGAAAACACTATTATTCCCAGTTGTTTTAATTAAAGTGTCTAAAACGTATTTATTGACGACGAGTTTTTCTTGTCTGGTGTGTTGTTATTGATGACACCACTTTTAGCTTTCTCTCGCTAGACTTTACCTAGATTGTAAAATAGTGTACATTCAGAAGATTATAATGTTTATTATTATACGCTTTTGACATGCACACCATTTCCTTCACTGTGTAATTGTATAATTATAAGAAAAGCTAAAATAGCCATTGCCAATTACAATCACTGTGATTAACATATGGAGTAATAGAGTCATCTGTGGGGAACTCTGTATTTTTACTTTCAATGCGAACAAAGAGCGGTCTACAAACGCTATAATGCAGTGATACCTGGAGCTTCCCGTGCGATTTATCGTGATAATTGCCAAATACAACAGAGTTTTCTATGGCCGTGATGAACCATACGTTGTTTGCACACACTCGGCTAGTGCCGGTGATCATCACAATAATCAAACATACTTACCCGGTACAGGGGACACTGTGATGACGAAGACGGTTCCTCCAGAGTGAGGCCTTTCCATTTTTCACTTCGGCTTGGCTGACCATTTTCAATATTATACACTGCTGCCTGGGACTCACATGTTCAACAGAACATCCCTTTCTAGTTATTTCAATAGTTTTAAACTACAGCGGTTGTGGAACACGACCTAAGGTGTGGGTTAAAGAATTGTACAAGTCATGACCACACATGCTTATTACTTTAAAATGTAAATTGTCACAAAAATTTCCACCTCAAACTAAACGAAACAGTACCTGATTTCATAAAATAGTTACGTGATTCTGGACAGCTGAAAGCTTAATTATATGGGTTGTATATTTCTATATTTACTGATCCATCAAACGTCATAGTGCGTCGTATCTGCCACTCTATGGACTATATGCATACGCCATCGTTTGTAAGGAGAGATCCCAGCTAACATGATCCATTGAGCCAGTGTTGAATTAATGTTGGGCCAGCGTCGTAGCACAAGTCACCACATCAAACCTTTAAGCGAGGGCATCATGTGGTGACGAGTGCTGAGATAAGCCCATCTCGCCGTACCAACGATGCAGTATGCATTTTCTCGGACGAATATCTATATGAAACAGCAAAATCAAACTGCGCAGTGAACCGTATAGGAGAGAGTGCGAGATGGGCTGATCTCACCATACGTCTCGTTATGAAAGCTAACAGCATGAGTGCGAGAATCTCACATAATAATCATCATCAAAAAAATAAAATGCCTATGTTACTGAAGTATGTAGAAAAACAATCGTTGTACGACAAGTTACTAGCGCCACATGGCTGCGGTGCTGTATGCTCCCTGGGGAGTTGAAATGGTACATGGAAGAACAGATCCAATAACCAGGGATAATATGATGTAAGGCGCCGTGAGCAGCCCTAGGCTAGATATTATGTGCGCCATATAAATAGGCCCACTCATATTTTTATTAATATTATGACAATGTTATAAATGAAATGATATTTTAAAAGGAAACATAATTCTCATGAAAGTGCAATGTATGTTAGCTAGCAAAGGAGACGTGTGATTTTGAAAAATAAATAAAGTTCTATAATATCAATACTCATGACGGATAGAAGTTATTTTTATGATATACCATATCACGCAGGACATGACACTCACAGACAAACACATCTAAATATTATATTATGGAGAGGCCCACATACTGAACCTTGTAGCTTTTTTGCTGAGCTATCAACAGTAGGCCCTACTCATACCATTTCTAATCACGACCTGGTTTATGGATGTGGTACAAAATAGTAGTGTCATTTAAACAATGACAACTTGATTCCACGAAACCAGACTGTCATACTGACGTTGGTAGGAGACGATTCCTGGATTGTGGACATACATCTCCGCCAAGCATCCAAATAACTATGGTCCGATCTTCGTGGATGATAGTCACTCGCCCCAGCGGCTGAGTAGCCCAGCAAACGTGGAACCAATGTTATTTGGAGGAAGGAGCAGCTCCGAGGTGGCGACACGCTTCTCGTTTGCTCTCATGTAAAGCTGCCCATCTGACTGGTCGGGTCGTGTCTTCTCCCGGTGTCATAAGCCCGTCCCGTGATAGATAGCAGAGCCGGCCCCTGCCCCACCCGGCCGGCCGCCAGCCCCACCCCGCGGGCCACTAGCCCCACCCCGAGGACACGAAAACAGGACAAACAGTGGCATCAACTGCCCAAGAGAAAAAATCACACTTTATCATACGACCACGCAGCAACGACAGAGAAAAATTAGTCCAACTACGGCCCGTGTGGAATAATATATGCGTCATTTTCGCCAACTTAAAACTTAGGCTTATATTATAGACTGGCATTGGTGCTAGGCCCAAGGATTGCTTGCGTTGAGCTTATCTTTGTGGGTTTGAGACTGACATAAACTTTGTTTCGAATATTTGTGAAACAGGGACAACAGTGTGCGTAATACAACTAAATAAAACAAATTGTGAATCAGACGTCAATAACGCTGAAAAATAGCTTGTCCGAAACGTTATTTTTGTCTCAATTACTTTGTAAAGTGAGAGATAAAAACGTTTAGTCCTGACGTCGCTAACCACGACTATTCATCACTGTGATTAGCCGATTAAAGCACTGCTATTGGGAATGGAGTGTATGTGAAGATTTGCAAATGTCATAAATTAAAGCGACACAATCAGGCTAAAATCATAAAAACATCAATGATTTCATTTTGGCTTCCTGAGATGACCTGATGATGTAAACATGTCCATATAGGCTAGAATTGCAAAAGTTTAAAAAAATTTGTGCTGCGCATTTACCAGCTAAGCGAGATATAGAGACGAATTTCCCGATTTCTTATTTCGGACATGCATGCCCAGAATAAGAAAAACGGGAATTTCGTCTCTATATCTCGCTTAACTGGTAAAAGCGCAACACAGAATTAAAAAATACTTTTGCAGTTCTAGTCTATAGACATGTTTACATCATAAATTATGATCATTAAGAAGCCAAAAGAAAATTAGCGATTTCTTTATGATTTTAGCCTGATTGTGTCGCTTTAATTAAAGGCCCTGTGAAGTGATTTCAGATCATCAATATAATTAAAGTATATATCACAGTAAACTATATCATGACTTATACCCAAATTCACCTTCACCGTGGTGGATGTTTTTTCGCTCTCATATCGATATTTACCGTTTTTGGTCGATTTTTTTTACATATTCACTTACTTTGTATGATGGGGCGATTTTATTTTCAGACGATTATTGAATTCGGTGTGGTTACTGACTGTAAAGTGAGAAAATAAAAAAACATCTCATCCAAAGTTGGGCCAGCATGTTTGTTGTCATCTCTGTCTGCTGCACATGGGGTACATCCTGGTCTTTTGGGTTCAGGCTACTTTTTGGGAAAGGTGATGCAGGCATATCTTCAGGGGAGGGTGGAGGGAGGGTGTAGAAGCTGAATGTATATACCACTGGCATATTGAACAGACGTGTTATTTTTACGCTAGACTACCAAACCATTGAATACAAATAGTTATTGAACGACTAGGACTTTTTAATAGAGTAAAAAGAGGATGAAAGAATGTTTCTATGCAAGCATGGTAGCACAGGTAGAGTGTTTTTATATAAAATATCTGGTATAAAATCTACAATAGGCCAAGACTATGCAAGTGTTTGCACATATATATAGGCTATGCCTAGCTTTTTTGTAAGCCTAACTAAGTGGTGTGTCAGGGGCGGATTTTATCGGATTTTCATTAAGGGGGCGGAGGGGGGTAGAACATGTCAAAGGACGCCTTACGGGGGTCCAAAGGCATCCACATCCCGCAAAATTTTGCTTTCTCAAAGGCTTCCTCTAAGACTAAGGCATAGGCCTGTCGGGCACTGTCTTACCTCACAATCACAAATTCAAGCCATTATATTTTATATATATATATAATAATATTATCTTATTACTATTTGTTTAATAAAATGATAAGAAGACTTATTTAAAAAAAAAGAAAATATGCGATTGTATAGCTTATTGGTGTGGCTTCCATGCAGGCCTACGCAATTTATGATAAATTTTTTTGTCCACGATTTACACCCCCCCCCCCTTACACATTTCTGTATAAATCGGAACATATTGCGATATCATTATTTATATGAAAAAAAAATTTTGCATTGAAAAATAACAGTTTAGACAATTTTTATATATCATGTTTTTTTTGAAATTCTAGAGAAATTATTTTATATTTGATAAATAAAACTATAGTGGAGATCCAGAAATCGGCCCACCCGTGGGATTGACTGAAAGTGGTCCCATTTCAGAGTAGGTGAAACCAGCCAGTCAGTCTGTTTATAGATATGCCTTGTTGTTACGTGTTGATATCTAGGTCGATTATTAAACTAATGTATTGAATATGACCTGATGATATAATAAAAAAAACAATAAACAATTTTAAAAAGACGGTTTTATTAAATGCATATAAAAATGTAGGCTACATGAGAAAAATATTATACATATATTTATTTCAGTAAAAAGTTGTAAACTGAAAGTCGATTAGCCGTGAATAACCATATAACACCCAAAGTCCCTTATTATGACTTCAATTTTTTTAAATTGATTTTGAAGTGACATTTATCCATTTATCTTATTTGTCAATACGGGAGTCATACACGGAGTCATTACTATCAGGTTGGAGTAAAAAATTATTTCTTCCATTAAGTTCCTAGTGTGATAGTATCGTTTGTTTAGGATGATCAGGCCATTGCATCTGTAAACGGGAAATCGATCAGCCGTGGTTAACCGTATGTAACTTACAGTAAGTTAACTGGATATAATTTATACTTCCTCGCGTAAAAATACATCTGATAATTACCAGTAATTACTCCGTTAAATATGCGAAACTAATAGAGAAAATCATGACGGAATTGTTATGCTTTGTTTCACTATATGAACGCTAGGGCCACTCATTTTTGACAAGTCAAGTTGACAAAAACAGCCTAGCGAATTATCTTCTAGAATTATGAATATGATTATGTTATTAATATGACCATCTGTTTGTTTGTATCGCTTGAATTAATTTGTTCCTATTTCAGTATAATTATATTTATACGCTATAGGCCTATCTGTATTAAACACACATAGACCTTGTATATGAGTAATTAAATGATTGTTGCACGCCGAATGTTATTTTTGTCAGCTGGTGGAAAATCAAAAGCGTCTTTGTTTAACCTTTTGGTTCCTATAGACCACTAGCTCAACTATTTATATAACAGTTCTAATATAACTTTCTATGATTAATAATAATAAATAATAAATAAAAGCTTATATAGCGCAAAAATCTGGTCTAAGACCATTCGATGCGCTGCATTTACCAAATTATTAAATATAAGACTTAAATAAGACTTAAATTGTCTTGGCAACATAAATTTTCACACTAAGCTGTTATCGTAAGTTCGCGCTCTATAAATTATTTTGAACTGTAATAACAAAGAAAGACGGTCGTAGGAGCTGAAACACTACACCGTTGAGAACGCAACCAACCGTAGAGGCGCGATTCAAGGAAGGGACATGATATAAGGCAAGTGATTGCAATTTGCACTGATGACAATGTTTAAATGTTGACATAACATTGTATGATTTATACATCAGCGCTAATCCTTTACGTCATCCAGTCTGAGCTTAGTGGATCCAGCCAGCGCTGGCCACGTTTGTGGATCCAGCCAGCTCTGGTCCTCTTAGTGGATCCAGCCAACTGGTCCACTTGGTGGATTCAACTAGAGCTGGGGTCCATCCCACAAAGAATCTTAAAATTAAGATCATCTTAACTTTCTCTTATTTGCATTAAAAATGTTAAGATGATCTTAACTTTTCTAATGCAAATAAGAGAAAGTTAAGATGATCTTAACTTTAAGATGCTTTGTGGGATGGGCCCCTAGTGCCTTTATTAGTAGATCCAGTCACAGCTTGTCCTATTAGTAGATGTAGCCAAAGCTTGTCCCATCAGTGGATGTAGCTACAGCTGGTCCCATTAGTGAATCCAGCCGCAGCTGGTCTCTTAGCTAGTGCATATGTCTTTCCCAATAGATTGCAAAAGTGTGAATGATTTTTTTTTGCTCTTGGGGTGGTCCATTTTTTAAGTCCTTTTATGATTTGGGATTGAAAAAGGGTGGTCCGTGTCCCGAATCGTGGGTTGGTCCGCTTTCTGAATCTGATAATACATTATGTGAATGGGAACAAAATTGGGATTGGTTAGAGGTGGTCCGTATTCCGGGATGGTCCGCTTTGTGAGGCGGTCCGATACCGGGTCCCCACTGTATACATTTTATGTCAAACGAGTATACTAGTACAATGTGCTGAAGCTGGAGTTGTAGTAGTTATCATTTTATGTTGAGGCGAGTGTTAAAACAATATTATGAAACATGTGACACGGATTATATAGCGCAATAAAAAAATAGTGGGGCAATTCGTTAGAACAAATTATCTAGTATAAAATGATATTAAATATGACAGTCTTTATAGGTGACGCTTTACTCCCTACGTACCACTTCTAGATAACACTATACATTGGCCAAATGCTGATGTAATGATCGGCCACCGAGTGTGAGGATGTGCCAACATTATTCCAACCAAAACCCTTGAGGCTCTAATCACAAATATAATCGTGAATATTATTTTTTCTTAACATTTTTTAAAAACGCAACTGTTTGACCTCGCGACCTCAAACATTATATTCGACATGTTCATAAGCATGATAAGGACTGGTGTACATAAATGTCAACCGTTTCCCACACACAGCACCCCTCTCTCCCCTGATAACTGCCCTATGTTCAGAAGGTTCTATGTTCAGAAGGTTCTATGTTCAGAAAATATTTGCTCAAAAGGTTCTATGTTCAAAAGGTTCTATGTTCAGAAGGTCCTATGTTCAGAAGGTTCTATGTTCAGAAGGTCCTATATTCAGAAGGTCCTATGTTCAGAAGGTCCTATGGTCAGAAAAATATGGTTCAAAAGGTCCTATAATTAGAAGGTTCTATGTTCAGAAGGTCCTATATTCAGATATATTCAGAAGGTCCTATATTCAGAAAATTCTTTGTTTTACGTAGAAAAAACTTACATCTTTCAGTTTCAGGTAAATTGCAATACAAGATAACAAATCACAGCCTCTCATTTTAGCTCATTCGGTCAAAGGTCAGAAGAGCTTTTGTCATGGCGCGTTGTCCGTCGTCTGTCCGTCCACAATTTGCCAAAATCGCTATTGGGACTTTAATCAACATAGTGAACGGCCACAAACCAGGAGTGATCACAGAAGGATTGTCCCCGCAATTCAGGAATATGACACTCCATCTGGTAATTTCCGCGTGTTCAAATTTTCGCAATTCTTGATTTTGGGACTTTTCACTTTTGTAGTGCTATTATAATAATACTTTTTGCGAGATTCTGGAATTCGCGAATGTCTTCTCCCCGAGAAATTAGTGAAAATTAAAACCTCGCAAATATTAACATATCTACATATCTATATCTGAATTCAAATCCACCTAAATCCGGGGCTATAGTGTGAACTTGTCCTATAGCCTAGACATGTAGAAAGTTCAAACCAAAAACACCTGCAGTTTAATACAAAGATGAGCTATACGGCGCCATTGACACTTTTCTGTCTTTCATTTTTTATTATTTTAGTCCATTCCGGGGAGGGGGTGTCTATAACCCCCTGCATATCCCCAAAATGCGTTGTAGGCCTCTATTGTTGAGCTCACTAATTAGAGCCTTATTTTAACTATAGGCCTGCCATGGGCCACAATCAATTTGGTAAATCTGTAGAGCATGCTTTACGTCGATTCCTCAACAATTCTGAACCGATTTCTTTGAAATTTGGCACAGACCATTTTCAAGTCAAATCCTAACACCGGTAAAAATTTACCTCGACCATTCGACATATAATAGAATTCCATAATTAGCGTAATGGATTGATAGAGGGACGTCATAATTTCAATTTGATAAAGTCAAATCGTCTAACTTTTGAAATAAGGCATATAATTTTACGTTTACAAAAATTCATGATAATCGGTTGATAATAATGAGGGAGTAATTAAAAAATTAACGAAAAACATGCGCTACTTGTTAGTTCTGTCCTAAATGTATACAGGGTTCCCACGGTCATGTAAAATCATGGAAATACCATGGAAAATGAAAAAATGAAAAGTCATGGAAAATGAACATTTCGCAAAAAGTCATGGAAAAGTCATGGAATTTAGACTTTTCATATAATGTCGATTGCAGTACTTTTGAGAAAAACGTGTTGATTACCTTTTCTTTTGACACACAATGACACTGGCAGTCCACTTCAAGCTGTAAAATATTTTGCATCCAAAAAGTAAGAAACCGGCGACACCCGGTTCTACTTCGTTCAGACCGATGTGTTGTACATTTTTATATTCGTTTACAAAAAAAAATGGTCATGAATGGAAAGTCATGGAAAAGTCATGGAATTTCATACCCAGAGATCTTTGTGGGAAACCTGGTATAGCGTGGGATGGATGGAGCTAGCCCTGGATTGATTCGTTTTACCTGAGAGCGATCTTGACCCCAAGGTCTGAAAAATGTTCACAACTTTTTAATGACTGCGGGAAATGAGCTGAGCATGCGACATCGTAGCTAAAATGTTACTGATTAAAAAAAAAAACTATTTTCTTTAGATATGACCGTCCCACGATTTTGTATGGAGTCAATCTGTGGCTGACACCTATTCCAGCCATCGCGGCTAGGATATTTTTGAATGAAAATACTCTCAATAACCCACCATGCCCTATCACTCCACGCTCACATCATCATCTGTATATCATTCATCTAAAATAAATTGATTAAATAATATTTTTCTCATTATTAGCGTGCATCATTACCACCCGGTATATTTACTTGTAAAGGTTGTGATATATGCATATTTACCTACCACCACATACCACTTAGACTTTACATTCAACAGATAATAATCCCATAGCCCACATAAGATACAATAATTGATATTTCTACATCTATATCACTCGTTTTTATATGATACTTCGAACAACGTTCCCCATATGGAATATAATTATAACTGTCATATCTACAATTTAATGAGTCCATCAAATTTGATCAAACGTCACTAATTTTAAGCTTGGAAACCCACTGGGTATACGTTTTTGCGATATTGATTCAACGTCGTGTGACCAATTGGAACTGACAAATAGTCACCCGTGCTTTCTAAACATAGGACCTTAATTCTGAACAAATATTTTTGAATATAGGACCTTCTGAACATAGAACCTTCTGAACATAGAACCTTCTGAACATAGGACCTTCTGAACAAAGGACCTTCTGAACATAGAACATAGGGCATAATAACTATTTTTTATGGCCAGATGCGTATGGCAGTACATGCTTATGCGGCTGAATTGTTTGGGTATACAGTTTCACCCAGTCAGCAGATAACATTCGGATTTTGTCATCTTGATCATGTCGATCAAGTAAATTTTATGTCGATTCACCTGACTTGAAGACTATTAGTCTTTAGTAATTGCGTAGTAAATAGTGTTACATCCAATTACTTTAAAGATTAGTAAAATATGCCTACATATATGCATGGAGATAGTATCTCCATGATATGTAAGTGAGAGCCAACAGCACGGACACGCTGAAAAACTCATTTGTGTTCAGAACTATCTCTAAGTGAATACTCTCCCAGTCAGTATCATTCATGCTGGCTCTGTCAATGCCTTCAACAGCCGCCTCACTGCGACGCCACAGCGTGCCGCCTCTGCCCCGTTTCCGTCTTGGTCCACATGGACACTTGGGAACTATCATCCAGATCCAGATCTCCACAGGGGCGGATCCAGGATTGGAAAAAGGAGGGGGCGCAGGGGGTTCGGGGGCTCGCCCCCAAGATTTTTTTGGCCAATTTAGGGGACTTTTCAAAGTATTTGGCGCAAAAAGAGTTGGGCGTGCGCCCCCCTGCGCCCCCCCTCTGGTTCTGCGCCTGCTCCAGGCCATTCGTCATGAACTTCAATTAACAATCGCAACTCAAACGTGTCAACTAGAGTCTTCCACAACAAAAGAAATGATGACCGGAATACCTCGACGTCTGTGTGGGTACACCAGTCCTTTTGTAAACACGCTGCGATTACCTCACGAAAGGCACTTAAGCTACCATACCGGGGTCGCATTTGCACCACATAATTGTGTTATTCAGGCGTGGTTGAAGGCAAATTCTCTGAAAAGTCCCCCAAATTGTCTTAGGCCTAAATAGACAGAAACAAATTGGGGTGGGGGGGGCAATAACCCTCTCCTTTTCAAATCCTTTATCCGCCCCTAGTATATTGTATCTCGTTTCGAATCATTGATTCAAAATATTTTTCTACTTCTAACTCCTTAAAACGATGACCATGCTCCTCACGGGGGTGGGCCTACAGAATGTGCTCAGACAATCGTAACGAACCACCTACTAATTAATCTATAGTTAGAGACTAGCTCACCACCCAGTTTTAGCCAAATTCAAACCTTCCAAGGAAAATCAAGATTCATTTAGTTTTATTTTGTTATTGTTGAAATGTTTTAATATAATGATATGTTAGCTATTGAAACTCAATTAACCAACTTTTAATGGAACAGGCAAGTTTCGACTTTTAAACAGCCATGCCTAGGTGGACCGGTACCTTTTTTATGATTGCACTAGGCCTAATTCATTACGATGTATATGTTTTACATTTTATTTTTAATGGTTTAGGGCCAGGCTCTCTCGTATTTCTTTTCTCTGTAATCGCTTTTCATAATTACGGCTTTCTCGATGCTCTCTTGTATTTTATTTCTCTGACTGAGAAATGTGTTTCTTTATAAGTTGCCTCTCCGAATTGTGGCACTGTTTTAAGAGCAGTAAAGAGCTAGGGTGTGAACCATGTGAGGTGCGATTATAATGCTCAGTTATCTCCATTTTTACTTGGTCGTCAACAATCAAAGACGTTATTTATCAATCTCTTTTATTGTCAACAACAATCATTATATGATGTCAGTCACATTTTGCCAGATTCTAGCGATGGGGCTTATATATATGCGTCTTCAGTCAATAGGCTTGTTTTTTATATTTTTATAAAAAATATTAATTTCAATTTATGTAGGTCCCTATGTGAGATGCATTTATTTATTTATAGATATCCTTTTAGGTGATAGTCTAATTAATTATGATTTCAATTCAAATGATGTAGGCTTATTTTGCTATATATATTTATGATGTAGACCCGATCGAAATTCTTCATCACCGGTGTCCTATATTTTTGTAGAAAATAGTTTCATTTTATTCACTTAATTGGTTTACCTTCTATGTTATTGTTATTTATGAGTTTAACTGTTATGTAACGTTACTATAGAATTATTTTATAACAACCTTCCCTTGTTCAAACTGGTAGTCTAATTGAAAAGAAATTGCGCAATAAAATTGCACATAAAATAAAATAGTAGCGATGTCACCCACTCTTCGGAAGCCCCATCTAGCCCTACCTGCAACGCTGGTGCCAAAATAATGCGGGTAGCTGTTATACACAATAGGCCAGGTGAATCACCACTGCTGATAGATATACAAAACACCTGTTCAAGAAACACAGTCTGATCAACCCATCAGGTGTAATAGACTTGTCTAAGTGTACACATGGTACACGCGCCCAGAACTGCATCTGTGTTTATTTGGTTGAGTGGCGGACCTTAACTATATCAAGTAATATTTGAATCCGTCCAGTCTGTGGCATTATTCGAGTTAATCGGATGAAAATAAGTTATTGTTATGGTAAAACATATGTTTTATATCAACCCGAAGTTTTAATTCGCTATTGTGAAGAGTTTCCGCGTAAATAGTAAATCAGTAACACCATATGATCCCCCTAAAATGGATTTTTAATGTGAATCCGACCATAGTAGATTATTTTAGTCCACTAATTATCAGTTATTTTCAAAAATAAAAACTGAAAATGTGCACATTTCTTGGGCTGGGTGGATCTCCCACCTCATGATTTCACACACAAAAACCGCCCATTATTGAATCCTAATTAACATTTAAACTGCATCGGGTATATGTTTCATGCTTCTTGTATTTGTACATGAGCTGAACTAGATTTCTATTCATTTCAATGTGCCCGCATAGACAGGGTGAACAAGGGGCGAGTGAATGCTAGACGCTTGCCAGCAGCGGACGTGGTGATGGCTATCAATTTTAGTGCTGCACCTGCATTCAGGCAGCGTTGGACCGGCGTTCCGTGTTGATTTTGGTCAGTATTATAAAATCATACAATACATCATCAGCTACATGTATATGTACATGTATTATAACCAGCCAAGCATGTCTCCACCTTTTGACGTCACGAATTAGCTCCGCCCCCTACTTTTGCTTTTGGGAAGTTCGTTCCCAGCTGGTTTAAAAATGAGAGCTGAGCACTCTAATATTTAAAAAGTCATCTAGTGACATTGTGCAGAGTAGGTCTGGGGACTACATGGGGCCTTTAATTAAGTAAATACGAGTATTTTTCACTTTCTTCAAGTTGTGGGTGGATGTAGCGAGACACACCAAGTAGACATCTGTTTTTGCTATGAGACGAAAACTAATGCATCCCTGCTAAATTGAGGCAATATTGCTGGCCGCCGTTTTCTCGAAAATCATTGAACTGCGAAAAAACTTTTTCATGTTCACGTCCGGACAGGTAAGTTCCTACATACAAAATCGCGTGTGGTTCGGGCCAACGGTTCTTGAGATAACGCGTTCACAAGGGCTAGACAAATAAGTAAAAAAAGCCGCCATTTTCTTGAAAATCACTGAAATGCCAGTGAAATGGCTTTTCATTTCGCGGCCAGACTGTCTACGTACAAAATGATGATCGTGATTCGGACGAAAATAGATTCAGATAGCGGCTCTTGCGTTCACAAGGACTGGACAAATGTTCAAAGTGTTTCGGACAATAGCGGTTCATGGGATAACGCGTTCACAAGGAATAAAATGACCACCATTTGTTATGAAAATCACTAAACTGTAACAAAAACATTTTCATTTCGTGGTTAGAAAGGTAATTGCCCACATACGGAATCACGATTGATTCTGACTATAGCGAATGCGGCGACTGAGGCGTTGGCGGCCATCTACTGAACACATACAGGCACCCCCCCCCCCCCCCCCTGTATGCATACATGTATAATAATGCATACTAATGTACAATGAGATAATTTGTCTAGAGGGTTAAATACCAAGGTGACGAAATGCGTCACAGGGTAGTTTTGACTTGCTCAATTATGGGCCACTCTCATCCACATGGGACGATACCACCCGCTGCAATGGAACCGCCCTGCTTATTCTAGGTAGGCATAATGGGTGTTCTAACACTGATTTTCACTATGAGACGTATATCGATATCAGCCCATATCGTACTTTAGCTGTAGTTGAACTTCAATCTATAACAGTTAAATCATAATTATGTGACTTGATCGTGTGAAAAAATACAAACGTTGTTTATTTTTCGTGCGATGGGAAAATAAAGCACTCGTCCAATGAATAAGGTATTCGCTTAACTGTCCCTTTGCCGATTTCCCCCTGATAAAACTACCCCCAGAAACCGACTTCTTTTTCAAGGAGGACCTCTGAGGTAGCCCCTGGAAACAATACAGGTTATAGCTATGCGCATGCGCACATCACACAAACTAAAAATGCAAGAGAACATTGCGTCCATGTCACTGACCATTCTGGTTGGCGATTTTCAGACATGCATGTGATGAAATATCTCTATTGTAATTAATACATGTACACATGTGGATTTCGCATAAATGCGAAATTAGTGAAGGAAGGTAGTTTTCGCATAAATGCGAAATTGTTAAAGGAAGAGTTAAAGGCTCATACATTATTCATTGGACGAGTGCTGTATATTTCCATATCGCACTCAAATGAAAACACACCACTAAAATATTTTCTTTGTCCGACAATTACATTCTAAGCCGGGAATGGAGAGTTAGTGTTGACCAAGTACAGACCAATTATCATTCTAGGCCTAATGGTACTATAATTGGTCAAGTGTGACAGAGCAGTTGATTATGAGGATCCTCATTATGGTCAGGTGTCTTTCAAGTCAATTAAAACCCTCGGGGCTCTCCATTGTTAGCTATGAAAAAGACCTCGGCCTTCGGCCTCGGACCTTATTCACAGCTAACAATGGAGAGCTCCTCGGGCTTTATCATATACGGAACACCGTTTGCATGTCGACACGAATTTGTACACGATTCGCACCAACGTTATTATGCAACATCGTGGGGTGTGAGTGTGAGTCTTGATTCCGCTCCATGATGTTACATAACTGGAACTGCCGCTTTTTCAAAAATAGCTGACTAAGGAATTTCTGTAGTGGTGTGGGTATTTTCATGTTGGTATTATCAGTTGCATGCACCAAACCGGTCATTCAACTGGAAATCATATTCATCTGATCGAATATTGCATTGCATTGCACACACCTCTATATCATTCATTGAGCAAATGTTTGTGACAAGGTGACTGGCGGTTTTAGCATTTTTTCTGAAATACGCAGATTGGCTCATTGTATTTGAGTTAGAAGGGTAATATCATCACCAGACTGCTTACTTATAGGAGAAGCTGAATGTCACGATTACGAAAGTTACCGCATTCAGTTTTACCAAGGTGTGTATTTACAGTATCTCGGTTAGAACCGAGTTTATATCCCCCACCATTCATCAAGCCATTCTCTATTTCAGGCAAGCACTTCGACCATACAGCTTGTTTTGGAGATGAACCACATAGTTTTCTATTTTCGGCAGTTCTATGTACATCTATGTATTTATTTTTTATGTAGTTGTCATGGTAATAGGACTCGGAGTCTTGGAGATCAGAGTTTCAAACAAATATTTTATCTTCTAAGAAAGATACAGCTTTTAGGATCCTCCCTGCTCAAGCGTTTTCAATGATTCCAAACTTAGCACGCGATCCCTTGTATAGTTTATTGTCACATAATATAATACATTTAATGTTACGGATATCAGCACTGCCGTGCAAAGCCAAAATACAGTATCTGCTTACTTTACAAGTAAGCAGATACTGCCTTTTGGCTTTGCAGAGCGGAGCAGTGCTCGTTCGGGCACGGATCCCTAATACAGAAAAAGATCATCAATTGTGGACATGATGCATGGGCTCATATTTATAGCTCGATGTGGTAACATCACTTTCTTTTCTCATGATTTTTTCCTAGTGTGTGTGTGTATTTGTTCACAAGAACTGTTAATAACATGGTAAACAACGCTTTCAGTATACTTCTCATACTTATACTTACTTATCATACTTATACATTTTTGAAGATCAAACTGCTCTTCTTGATTGATCAGAAATGTATGTCAATTGAAAGGATTCGATAATCTGATAATCAGAGAACAATGCTAAGATTTGAATCATAATTCTATATCATTGTCCATTTATAACTATTATTGATACATTTCGCTGATCAATATTGATTTATGCTGCTAGTTATTTGCATACCTTTATTATGATGTACAACTCTTATACCGGATGCCGCCGGTTACCTTATATTATTGGTACTATTAGTATAGCGAGAAACTGTGAAGTTCATGAATATAGCAGCAGTACCAAATCTGTATATACTTGATGTATTTGGTCAGTACACTTTATATTTGTAAATTTAGAGATGTGAAGATGATTCTGCTAACAGAACCTTGCCTCAAATCATTGCACAAAGTAGAAATAGCAAAAGAAAGGCATTTGTTGCAGTTCGTTTTCACATTTATGCTAAAAATATTACTTATAACATGATTGTATGCCTGCACTTCTCAGCTGTCAAAACAGACTCCTCAGACCTGAAAGCAAATGATGCTATAGACAGCTGCTCGTCACGGCTGCCCTTTCCAGCTGACTATAGTACAGCTGTTCAGCCCTACAGGTATAGCTGATACAATTGTGTCAAGTACATTTTTTTACAGTTACTTCTCATTCAATCTGCCCAGTACAGCTGCTCACTAAAATTGTCCGGTCTGCCCAAAGAGCCTAGATATATATATCATAGTCTCTTTGGTCCGACTGCCCAGTACAGCTGCCTAGTCCGACTGCTCAGTACATCTTCTCAGTAAAACTGTCCAGTCCGACTGCCCAGTACAGCTGCACATTATTAAAACTGTCCAGCTCGACTGCTCAGTACATCTGCCTAGTAAAACTGTCCACTCCGACTGCTCAGTACATCTTCCCAGTAAAACTGTCAGATCCGACTGCTCAGTACATTTTCCCAGTAAAGCTGTCAAGTCCGACTGCCTTGTACAGCTGCACATTAATAAAACTGTCCAGTCCGACTGCTCAGTACATCTGCCCAGTAAAACTATCAGATCCGACTGCATAGTACAACTGCTGCACATTTATAAAACTGTCCAGTTCGACTGCTCAATACATCTGCCCAGTAAAATTGTCCATTGCGACTGCTCAGTACATATGCCTAGTAAATTTTCCAGTACAGCTGCCCAGTTAAACTGTCCAGTCCGACTGCCCAGCACAACTGTACAAGAAAAATGTCCCCATTTCAACCCATATCAGCACGGTTTACTACTCGGTGCAGTTTGCCTTTTTCTAGCCCATAGTCTTGTTTGTCAGACTACATCCATCTGTTGGTCTAACCCAGCTAGCTGTCCAGTCAAGCTGTACTGACTCCACAGCTGTTAGAATGGCCTGCATAGCTGACATGCCCACCCTGATACCTATTATTATCCCAACTAACCATAATGCAATGACAAAAACAAACAGCAGTGAGTCCTTACTTGATAAATAAGCAGTTGCTGTCGTTTGTTTGTACACGGCAGCACACATCCCTTTATTATTCAGCCGGCCCTATGGCCCATTCGATCCGATTGTGGCTCGAAACTTTGGGTTCGAATCCCGGCCGGGTCGAATATTTGGCATCGAGGTTGTTCATATACAGTGTTCTAAAGTGTTCAAAGGCAGGAGTGTACAGTGCCGTCTATGATACAGTGCACTATAGAGAACCTTTGAAGTATTTCTTTGAGGGTAGGGCTTCCTTCTGTCGCGATATTGCCATGATTGTGCAGAAAATGACGTAAAAGAATATTCGCTCACTGTCTATTATTCACTTGCAGTCATGGTAAACAATGGCTTAATAGCCAGAGCAGTCCACGTACATGATCTACTGAACTCTCAACCTGACCATGCCAAGCAAACACGAGACATTGAACCAAAGCTGGTTTATTGTTGGGCCAGCGTCGCAGACGGTGGCCCAACAATAAACCAGCATTGGTTCAATGTCTCGAGTTTACGACATGGGCACTGCCTCCCTTCCGACCCAACCCAAATCTACCACATGTAATCCGGGCGAATGTTAAAATTACTCGGATGCGAAATTGCACGTCGACAACTGCAGTCAGACGTTTAATCATTGGTGACACCAATAATCTGAGACGGCGACGGGCACCTCGTGCGCGGCAATTCAGATCACAACCATATTTCAATTACTACATCAAGATTTCGGGGCATGCTCGCCTGGAACGGGAAGGGGGTGTGGGCGATTGGCCGGGTCTGCGCACGCGTGTCCCGGTGGGAGGGGAGGCAGAAAACGAGTTACTCTGGATTATTGCGCGCGAGTACCTGTGATGTGATGGGCCTAGGTGCGCTCCGCCCAGCTCCGCCGTACTCTGCGCGGAAGTCCCCTCTCCCACTCACGTGAACGTGCCCTTTTCACAGCTAGCAAATAACACCAACTGACGTCTGACGACCGACCTCTGGTCTATTGTTTAACTCAATCAGGGGCTTTGATTTAATGGAGTGAGGAGAGTGAAGTAACAAGCTGTGAGGGTGATTGTGAGCGGCCACGGATTACAGTGAGAGAGATTAATCAGGCTTTAGGGTAAATTGTCCCGGGGCATTGCGTGGGTACTCCTCGGCTCCTCCCTGCAAAGGCGAACAGCTGTAACTGCTCACTCGAACAGTAACCATGTACAACTGTTTGTCTTGACGTCCTGGCATATTGCGTGGGTACTCTCTGGCTCCTCCCTGCAAATGCGAACAGCTGTAACAGCTTACTTGGAAAGTAGGCAGTTACTGCTGTTTGTTTTTACGTCCTGGCACATTGCGTGGGTAGTCTCTGGCTCCTCCTTGCAAAGACAAACAGCTATAACTGCTTACTTGGAAAGTAACCATTTACCACTGTTTGTTCTGACGTCCTGGAGCATTGCGTGGGTACTCTCTGGCTCCTCCCTGCAAAGGCAAACAGCTGTAACTGCTTACTTGGAAAGTAAGCAGTTAGAGCTGTTTGTCTTTGCACTGCAGAATCGCTCCTCCCCTCTGCGTCCCGGCACGCCCATCCCCTCCCGCCACACCGGGATCCAGACACCCCACCACCCGCAACCCCCGGGCCGGGCCGAGCCATGCACAGCACATAAATTTGGAGAGGGCAGCACAGAAGACTTGACAAGAGTTGAGACGGCAACCAGGAGAAAAGTAGCAGACACCTGAGGGACGAGAACACAAAGGTAGAGAAGGAGAAGACGTCCGCACACCAGAAGCCGTCACTTGTCCTCCGTCAGCCTGCCAGCCTGGTTAACTTCTCTGTCTCCCCTTGACAAACCTAACCTCATCTTACCACAGGTAGTGCCAGAAAAAGACGGTGCCAGGCGGCCTGTCTGAGGTGATACAGGGGACCAGACTATACCCCCGACACAAGCCACCAGCAACATGAAGATCCTACTTGGCCTGCTGCTATGTGCTCTTTCTGGTGAGTCTGTCAATTGTGTGTCTTTGTCTTGCTCATCATGTTTGTTGTAACACGTGTGATCAAAGCACCCAAATTCAACCTTATACGCTAAGTTATATATTTATTTTTTACCCGCTTGAAGTTGTGGTTCGCGGTAAACTTCAAGTGGGTAAAAATTACTTATATTAATTGGGTATTATTTGCATCAAAACTATGCAAATGTAGCAAATGTAATACGTATTTCTCCTTCACTGTTTTTGTTTGAAAGTCAAATAAAATGGCTGATAACGGCTTTAGACGCGACTAGCACTTGAAGGGTTAATTTGTCAAATTGACGGAAAACATTTCACATCTAACCAGTATATTACAATCCCGTTTTGTATCGTTCTTGGCAACTTACAATAACTTACAGACAATATGTGAGAGTGGGTGTATAGCAATATCTTTTGACATTAGTTTTTTCAAGGACCAACATCGTTGAAGTCAGGTAAAAGTTTCTAATTTGTTAGCAGCCATTATCACAAGAAAATGCACATTTAAATTGTTGACCGTACATGTCATGTTATCATGTTTATCATGTGCAAGCGGTTGCGCACAATTGTTCCTATTCTAAGCATGCAAATATCCCAAGCCTGTGACAGATATCTGGTAAAAAATGAGTGGAATAGTCATCCAAACTGTTGAGAGGCCTGGGCTATGCAGTTCCGTCTATGGCAATTTCTGATGTGCACTATAATCTAAATTCACATTTTTCTTTTTGTGTGACGCAGTGAGGCACGACAACATAATTATTCCCTGTGTAGTGTAACGTTTACACGTGTATGTGATACGTTTCTCTATTATCATGTAATAATATAAGTCGTTCATATCATGTCATAGGCTGCAATGTTGCCACCACCCTTGTTAACTATTCTCAAAATATATCGTTATCTTGGTGATAATATATTTTTAATATATGTGTCATCTGTAATACTGCTTAACCAGTTTATCCACTCCAATAAAAAGTGTCAGAGTCTGTCACGTGGTACGACTAGCTGATTAACGCAACCCGTCATTTAGCTGTCATTTAAATAGGGATATACTATTATACATGGGCCCATACTATTATGTGGCATTAATGTGAATACGATAAACATTGGTGATTTGTCATATTTTAATGGTAAAATAGCACCAGATGATAACGTAATCGTTCATACCTAATCGACAGTTATTTGCAAAGCTATCGCTTTGGAAGAAATAAAATAAGTTGGGTTTTAGGCAAACTTTGTGCAAATATACGCTGAACTTGGCTAGGAGAACCTCGCGATGTTCCGCTTTGGAACATTCTTTGACAGTATGTTGTGTCTTGATTTACTTGTTACAAAATAACAAAATAAATGAATGACGGTTGCGGATTCATACATATTATGTGAATTTCCTAGGTCCCAGCAAGCACGAGACTGGTGCAACATTAAAATAACCCTGGGTGCCAGTGATCGGCAGGCACGGTCCTTGATTTAAGAATCTATAGTATTTAGTGCTGTAGATATGTAGACGTAGACGTCGATATATGATCACACAAGCAGAAATGTACTTTACATATTAGCACATTTAGATCATGCGCACTTTCATCCACCTACGCTCTTTGAGTAAGACAAGTCGCACCAAGGTTACGGTGTCCCCGTGCACTCGGATTCCCTACCTGTCAGCCTTCCTGTCTGTCAATGTGTCAGAAGATGGCGGTCCAACCCCCAGGGTCAACACGACACCAACGGCGTCACGAAACTGACCACTGTGATGTAAACGGCGTCTATAGTGATGGCGAAAGTGCTACATATTATGAACTACAAACGGAATAATTTTATGCAATTTGTTTTATATCTTAGTAATTTGGTCCAAACGAGGAAGGACACAAACAATTTTTTTTGATGGGACAGACAATGTTAGAGTGATGGGTGTTCTTAATCTGTTTGTTGGTGATGTTTTGAAGTGCACAGTGCGCCACTACACGAATCATTGCAATTATTGGAAAAAGTAGCACACATTCCCGACTCCTGGTTTCTTCATGTAGCGATAAAGCCAGCCACAACGCCCGGAAAAGCGACATGAAAATATCTTCATTGATACTCTCTCTCACGCACTCACTCATGTAATCACTCGTGCACTCACTCATACATTTACTCATGCACTCACTCACTCACTCACTCACTCACTCACTCACTCACTCACTCACTCACTCACTCACTCACTCACTCACTCACTCACTCACTCACTCACTCACTCACTCACTCACTCACTCACTCACTCACTCACTCACTCACTCACTCACTCTCTCTCGACATACTCATACTCAACCATCAGTGTGTGTGTGTCAGGAAACACACTGATTCTACTCACTGCAGAATGATGCTACAACTTAAAATCATCGTGTTGTCAAATCACCAACTGCATCAAGCCATCGTGGTTGTTTTTACCAACATAATCCCAGCTATTGGATATGTGGATTGAAAATAAGTGATCATGCAGTAAAAGTAAAAAATTAGGCTTACATAATGAACATTGGGGGACATCAAACACGATAAAAACCATTTCAATAATAGGTTTACTGAGTGCCAGTATCGAACGCGCAAATCGGTTTCTAAATCACGCAGAGAGCCTACGAGACAACTAGAAGCTCTGGGAGTCCCTGAGTGGGAGTGAGAGATTGAGATGGAGAAAGACACAAGTCGGCCACGGGAGAGACGCGATCAGCCGCCGATAAAAATGCCAGGTAGGGTCGCTAAAACGTCCCTCGTTTTGCCCTTGACCATGTCCTGCCAGGGACTGGGGGCCGGGAAACAGAATGCCACGCAGGCGAGCGGGGTTCTCCTTCTTGTTGCCGGACGGGCGGTGCCGCTCACGTGGTGGTGGACGCGGCGATGACACTATTCACCGCCGGCGCAATGTCAGGAGAGGCAAAAGGGGTCGAAGCGGACCACGTCAAAACCGATTCCAGTCATTCCAGTGTCTCACCTGAGTGGCATTCAGCATTCAGAGTCTCTGACAGCGCCGGGTGAATGCTGGCTCAGCGTTTGCGACGCTGGGCCAGCATTCATCCGGCGCTGGCACATTACTTTCGCCGACAGCACGTATTTGTGGAAGAGAATCTGTTCAAACAGATGATGATTTATTAGTTGTTATTCTCCCGCACACAAGATAACTCAATTTGAAAAGAATAATGCGGTCAGAACGGAAAGAGGACGCTACCAAAATCGAACAGCTGTGATCAATCAGTCGTTTTTGTCTTGATTTCCGTAGCACAGCCGAGAACACCTTAAAGGATGAGCGAGGGAGAACACTGAAAACATCTCTGTGGCATTCCAGCCCACGTTTACCATTTAACATAGAGTTTAATATGATGTAATATTTTGAAAGGTTACTTGGAATATTTGCAACGAGAAGTAACCAGGTAACCTTAGATCTTACTTACTACTAAGTACTTGTACACACGAGGCGTTGACCTGATACTAATTTAATATTGGGCCTTCGTCGTAGACGGTGGTCCAACATTAAACCAGCATCATGTGGATGGCTCGTGTTTGCTTGGTACCTGTGAAATATTGGGCCGGCGTCTATTCTACGATGCTCGCTCAACATTGAACCGCCTGACTGGACTGTGATGGAGCTATCAGCTGGGATCGGGATCAATGTAAAAGCAGTAGAATCAAGAGGGAAAGTAGAAATCAACAATGGTGAATCTTCACCGGTCCGGTCGGGTTTCGTGTTTGATCGGACAATCGCAGAAGAGGTTTTTGACAGGGTTTTTCTGGCCGCTGATTGCTAAACAAATGTCACTTGTTTGATCGCATGAGGCGACCACCACCCGTTTATATTGCGGTCAGCCGTTTCGATGAAGTCATATTTGGCGATATTTGATGATATGGTGTGATCGGCTGGAGACTGCTCTGCAAAACCAAAAGGCAAAAAATGCCTTTTGGCTTTGCACAGCAGCTTACAGCGAAACATGTTAACAGGCAGATTTCAATTTAGAATTACAAACAGATACACAAGGTATCTGCAACTAGTAAAGATATATAGTTCAGACCTGGGAAATCCGCCCCAGCTGTATTCCCGAGAAATTAAATTAGTATGCTAATTATTTACAAACAAACACAATAACATAAACTGTTATGGCTTATATGTATTATAATTCTATTTGATTGACTTTACTGTTTTTGTTAAGGCGTTACTGTATATGTACGCTTGAATCCCTCGTGGTCTTGCTCGGGTTGACAACGGATAAATAAATAGGCTACTTGGAGCTCTGAATAATTTTCATTTAAACCATGGAGTCCAAAGGGTTTAATTAAACTCGAAATCATCATAAATGTCTTAGTTGGCTCTTTCTGATTCATTTGAATACCTATGGTATGGGTCTACGATCATTATAAATATAATATTTTTTTCAGTACGGGGATCGACATTAGACGTCAGAATCTGACGTCTACAGACGTCAGGTTCTAACGTCTAAAGTCGATCCCCGCGCTATAAGGGTTATACTGTCCTAAGTCACACTCTATCACTCAAATTCAAACTTGTATTTTACATTAGTCAGCATGATGATCATCTGGTAGCAAGCAATAAAAAGTCAACCAGAAGTATCTACTTACAATTCAAGTAAGGAGATACCGTTGTTTGACTTTGCATGGTAGATCTGCCGATGGGTTAACCCTTATCCTGCTAAGGTAATTTATTTAAATTTTCACCCACGCTACCGCGATCCACAACCTCAAGTGGGTGAAAATTACTGATATTTGTTTTAATTGACACCAAATATTTGCAAATATTGATGTTTAAACAGTTATTTCATTCCCAATAACTGTGATTTGGTCGACTAATAAAACATATTAAAATGGACTATAGTGGCGATCAGCAGGCCAATGGGTTAACCCTTTCAAGCCTGAATTTACCATTGTCATCTTCATCCACTACAAGCCGCGAATTGCTGTCGCAATTCTCGACTTGTAGTAGATGAAGATGACTTGATGTGGTTTAAAAATTATAGAAAATTGCCATGTATTGGTAAACTAATTTCATGGGAATTTTCATTCTAAAACCTTTAGTTGTAGGAAAATTAAGTATGTTTGCACGGATATAAAATGATGCTTTAATGCATCGTTAGGATTAAAGGGTTAAAAGCCCAGACGAATTGATGACCTTTGCGCCTGCGCGTGTGTGCACATACATCCAGCACCAATATCAGCGGCCATCTCAACAAAAGAAGAGTCAACCGACTGGAAGCAACAGCACTGTGAATGTGTAATCAATTTATTATGAGGACATTCGCCAAATTCCACGCACCATTTCTGTTACCATTTTGACACACAGTGATTTAAGGACACTGATTTTCCCACAAAGTTGAAAAATTGATCTGTCTGGTAGCAGTAAATTTATCTAACTTTGACACGAATCGTTTTGAAACTCTATGACGTGTCGACTTGTCGAGCAAGCCTTGGACACATACTGATGTCCTGGCGTTTTCTGGTGTGATTATTGCTTGTAGACAGAACGAGGGAAAATAAATAAAGTTGAAAAACGTATGAAGATAATTATTGCATTTTCTGTACTTCACAAACCAAAGCACACAGTTTGTTAATATCGGGTTTAATTAATCCTGTACCTCCTATATATATATATAGTCACCGGCGCCGATGGCTCCTTCTGTTCAGCTATAGATGTAGCCGGCTGTAATTTCTCATCGATATCATGCATATACAGTGTTCCAAACTTTTTAAAGGCCTGGAGTGTGCAGCGTTGTCCATGGTACTGTTTTCTATTTCACTACTGTAAAGTCAGTCGATAAGTATAGGGCTTCCTTCTGTCGCGATATTGCCCCAATGTGCAAAAAGCGACGTAGATATACGTTCACTCACTTACTTAATCACCTCGCGGGCACTTCCACCCCTCTGGCATTCAGGTTTCAAAGAAACTTGTTTTCCCCACCCACTCGTGAATATGAAGTATTGTTTTAACCATCCGTGACAGAAAAGTAGCGTGTTCGCTCTCAGACTGACATGTCTTGTCTTTCGAATCCTGTAGTATCATCCGATTCATATCACCATCCTCAGGACGTTTATCTTACCTGGTTTAGACAGGATGTGCACATCAGGTGACTGAAAGCCGCATTCATTCTTTCGAATTCATTTTTTTTCAATTATTTAGTCATTCAGTCACTCCTTGAAAACTGCATAATTTAGGTTATATCTGGTCAAGTAAGATTTTTGTCTGCTCATATATTTTATTTTAATACTGCACTTAGCAAAATACACCACACTGGGTTTCTTATAATCATTTTAACATACAAATTCAAGATGGTCTCTTTTTTTTTATCTACGAAAACTACTATAATGATGTAGCATATTTAGAGGCCTTAAGAAAAACCTTCAAACGATCCAAAATATATTTGAATGGAATGAAGCAAACATCAGGTTCCCGAAAAAATAACTGTTTATATTTATTTGTTATTTAATTATGGTTATGTCAAAATCATGAAACAAAACCTATATCGTTTGCTAAGATTGCGCTTTAAGATAACGTTTAGATATAAACGATAAAAAAAATTCTTTCAGCCGATGCCACCGTAACATCTACTTGTCAAAGCAGTATTGCAATGGTTAAAGTTGCCTGCTTGGTAATTCGGAGATCGCGGGTTCGAGCCCCACCCCGGCTTCCAAGTTTCAAAGAAACAAAATGTTTCTTCCGCGCTCATTCGTGAAGATTCAATATGGTGGGGAGTCTCCCTGAACGAGAAGCCTCAGACCACCAGGGCTGGAATTTCGAATCCTGTGTCTGGAGGGAAGTGTGATCTCATTCATCTCATCATCCGCAGGTTCTCTTGGTCCAGTTTAGCCTATATGTGCACAAAGTTGTCCTAAACCCCATTCATTTAATTTATGTCAAAAAAGTGTAGGACAAAATAATGATAAATTGCCTAATAATTTATTTCACCCCCCTTGGAGGGAGACTGTTGTAATTGGTCCGAACCCTAGTTCAAATATATGTAAACAGTAGACATAGGAATATACCGGAAAATTTCTAAACCTTGCCTCGTGTTTTAATATCGCCATCACTCTATGTGTATTAAACTGACTGTTTTATATTGCAATGGTCGCCCCCGCTGTGGACTTAATTTGCTTGTTCGGAGCTGGGCGCGTGTTGTGTCGTGGATTGGCGGCTGGTGCGCTCGAGATAGAATACTATACTACTTTGGAAGTTATAACAGCGTTTTAAGACATCTGTCACAGTGGACAACAGCAGATTCAACTTTTTTGGAGCAAATCTGAAAGCTGAGAAATGTGACGTCACACCATGTCAATTAAAACTTGTTTTTAGGAATGATCCCTGTGGAACGCAGACGATCCAGCACTGAGGATCTACCGGTTTTATGCGCAGCGTCGCCGGGTCCTCCTTCCTGAGTGCACAGCAAACCACTTTTTATTCCACTTTAATACCGGTCAGGCGGCGCATCCCAGTGGCACGCTCGGCTTGCAAAGCACTCACATTACTCCACATATGAATTTTATTCTTCCTCTATGCGTGAATCGCGACAGCGATTCACGCATTGAGGAAGATTAAAATTACATCGTTAAAATGATCGCAATCGCTTGTATTATAGCCGATTTTTCGTGGAATTCGCTCAGACTGCAGGACTCCCCACGACACAGACACGGGGATTGCTTAACTGGATCAGGACAAATATTGACACGACAGTTATACACGGATCAATGCCCAGAGTGGCTGATCGCTGCACATCAGTCCATGAACTCCGCGACCAGCTCGTATCCCTGGAGGTAGACATAATATCCGTGTGTCAGTGGTGTCATGCGGATCTCTCTGCACTGGTAAAACAGGAAAATCACATTATGGTATCGTGATACCTCCTTAAGTAAATCCAGCAGATGTGTTGGTACTGGACACTGTGTCATCCAGGTCTACTGTGTTACTTACCTCTCACCTCTTACGGTAACTGTTGTTACAATTTGCTGATAACATCAACAAAATTACAAATAATTGACACGACTTTCTTTCGGCAACATGGGTGTGCCTAAATCACTATGTTATAGATATGTTACATATTATATCTAACTATGTCTTATACAATTTCCTTTGTCACCAGTTAGAAGTAATAAGACAGCATGCTATTTGAATCGGCCATACGTTTTACGGTGAAGAAACCATGTAAGTTGGGAAGTGCCCGCACGACATATATTTTTATCACCTTAATCACCTTACTATTATGTTGTACGCTAGCTTTTTTTATCCAACGAGTCATAATACAAGTATTATAAATTGATTTCTTGCAGCTGAAGAATGAATTTCTACCATATTCGTCATGATAAGTCGTCTTACTCAATGTTAATAATGTAGCTCAACAACTTAATTTGATGATTGTCAAATATTTTAATATACATATGATGCTAGGATATCTTGATATTTTATTTTAAAAGTGGCTTCCAAAAACGACTAATGAAAAACTGTATGCTCACTTGTATTGTTCGGGCCAGATTGGGTGATGTTGTGTTAAGTGACACTGATTACTTATTAATTGATCAAGTAAGAAATGCAAGTATTGTGTGACTTAAGTGCTAATTTCTATAGGGCATTACGCGGCTTAATATTTCGTAACTGTTTTTACTAAGAACAATAATGTCGGCCATTCACACAGAAGGCTAAGTAGGCTACCCTGGAGAGGTTGTTCTAGTACTGGTTAAACATTGGCTCTGCATTTGAAATATTGGTCTAACACTCAGCCAATGTTATGGTAGATTTTTCACGGAATATGTCTTGACTGTTTTGACCAGACATTCCTGGGATTCAGTTTCGAGTCCTATCACAAGTGGGTAGTGTCATGATGCTTTCCAACCATCGGCATGTTTATTATGTGTATTTGCCCAGTAACCAACATTTACCCAATTAGAGCATTTTACTCCTATTTTATCATTATAAATGACACAATTCCGGTGATCCAGAAATTCAAAAATTGTTCGAGTAGTATCACCAGTACGTGCTACATTGATTTATCTTGTCAAATTAGTCTCACAATGAACGTCTAATGATTACATAACATTTATAAAGTTATAGCAGTGACGCTGCTAGCTGTAGGGAGTTCGCATTAACTCTTAAAGCGGTAATTTCAATATTTTAAAATACCCTCACGCGACCCACAATTTCAAGTGGGTAAAAATTAACTATATATGTACACTTTGATTCAAAATACTGTAGATCTGGTAATTTTCGAGTGTTTAAATTTTCTCAAATTTCTGATTTTGGGACTTTTCACGAAGTTTATAATTCGCGAATTTTCATTTTTCTTTAGTAGCGCTATTATAATAATCATTTTCACGAGATTCTTGAATTCGCGAATTTGTCCTCCTCACGAAATTCGCGAAATTTAAACCGTCGCGAATATTACCAGATCCACAGTATGTCAATAGTGCTAAATGTTTATTCTCTTACAAATGTCCTTTTTAGAAAGACAAATATGGAGACTAAAAACGATTATAGACATGATCAGCACTTTAGGGATTAAGAACATTTCTTCAGCCGAAACATTATTAAATGAGTATCTTGGCAAAACGACCAAGATAACGACAGTATGATTCTAGAATCATGGTGGATGGGTTAGAAAACCTTAATCCCATCTGAAATAAGACTCTTGCTCAGCGTCGAATCTAACCAGTAAACGCGATACATTCACACATGGTTGGTGTCATGTTGGGCCAGCGTCGCAGACGCTGGACCAACATGACACCAACATTGGGTTACTCTCTCGTATTTGCCAACATTGAATCAGCATGCACCTTTTCCCGACTTTAAACTGCTCCCTCAAATGATGGCGTTAATGGCTGGAAATCACTTTGACCTTGCGATCCTTATGTGGATAATATCAATGTCAGTAATCAATATCTCTGTGACGGAGCATGATTACTGAATGTCAGCTAGTATCTATATCTATAGCTTTTGTCTGTATCTGATTGTTTTGGTGTATTATTTTATTTGATTATAATCATGGTGAAAATTTAACCAGGATATTTTTTTCCTTGAGGATGGGGAAGTTAAATAACGAGAGATTGATTGGCAACTGGGAAGTGGTAGGGTAACTTTTAAGCGACGATCATATGCAGATGATGTTGAGTTTAGAAATGCGTTAAAGATATAGAAAAATGTTTATTAACGAGACAAATACCCACCTATAAAGCAGGTTTAGTCTAAAAAAAATGGTCTGATTTCAAGTGTTTATTGACATACTTAAGGCGCATAAAGATAAAAATTGTATATAATTATTAAAATGTTTTGACAATAATAAAGTCTGTCAATAGCCACAACAAAATACATGGTAGCTCTTGTAGACATCAAAGTGTAGACTTATGAATTTATGGCTGTTTTGCTGGGGATGACGTGGACCATTAACGATGGCCATGTTGATCGTAATGACAGGCTGGACATTGAATGGGATTTACGAAGTCCTCCATGAGACCCCCACTCCACCCACCTCGTTTATCCGCCGGCCCATTCACCCGCCACCTGGGCATGTCCAGTTTAGAGGCTGCTGAGAAAATGACTCCCAAATTTGATTTCGGACTCCCCATAAAATTAACTCGATATGGCAGTGGGGCGGCAGTGAATTAGCTGCGTCTATCTTGTCTTCCATGGCCTGTCTTGAATGTCACTGCGACAGGAAGTATCCGGAGTCCTTGGCGGCGAGTACCGTCTTTTGACTTTAACATTTAGTACCAATACTGATGTTGGGAGGCAAACAAACGTATTTCAAATTTTATGTCATATAATACAATGTACAATGAGAGTAATTATGTCAATAATTCAGTGAGAGTATTGTATATATCAATATTCGACACTCCATCACAGCTTACTTTCAAAAACGAAAATCAACTAAATATATGGGGTATGAATATCACCACAAATATGACTCATATGTGATAGACAATGCTAGACAATTTGCAGTTGATCAACAAGGTGATGTTACAATGTAGCTTGATGAAAAGTTAAGTTTATGAAAAGTTGTTGACTGTTGATATAGTTGATTGAATTAACTTCCCACAACAACCGATTAGCGCTTAGGGAAAATCAATGTAATATTTTAGCATTTATACATTCTTGTTTTTCTCAGTAAGCTACAACAATATTGTATTTATGTTGATTTCAGTACAAGCCGATATCATCAAGTTCCGTTATTACATAAATAGCATGATCTTGTATAGTACTTAATGATCAGAATGGATAAATTAAACAAAAGAATAAGTATAGTTTGCACTACTAGGTAAGCACACATGTGACTAATGCTTCCTGTTTTTAACTTGAAAACGGAAAAAAATCTTTATGAAGCAAACAATGAGAAGAAATAAAGCAGACAAATTCTGTCCGCTTGTTCACGTGTCTATGGTTGTCTTGTCTAGAGTAGATAGGTAGACATGTTGACCTTTGTCAGCAGGTACATCAAACTCGATGTTACAACATGTGACACAAATGGATAACTTTAGAATGTTTGGCTATAGGAGTCAGCCTGTAAAATGACATCTCTTAGCTGACGTACATTTTGGATGAACGTAATATTTTTGTTTTAACATTTATTGGACGATTATTAACGCGATTAAAAACTGGTATTTTAAAAGTTAGTACAAATATATAAAACATGTTTCCTATGCGGATTTCAATTTTAATATTGCGATTGATTACCATGCTTAGTGTTCCGTTTATATATCGATACATCTGTGTCACCAGATGCTGTCGTTTGACTATTGGAACAAAAATCATCGCCAGCATTGGTAGCCTACATTGAAGTAGTCAATGCAGTAACTGCTTATTCTCTGAGCAATCTGTTACCTTACTACTGTTAGCTGTCCTTGCACAACCAGCGTGGTCTATTCTGATTGTTGCTGTCAGTTACCAGGTTAACTATTAAAATAGTAAGCGCGACTATACTCGTTGTTTATATATTTTATTGACATGTTAAATCCTTATTGGCGGAAATGAAATAGTGTTTCAACATCAATATTTGCAACTTTTTGGTCTCAGATTGTACAAATGGCAGCAATTTTTACCCACTTGAAGTTGTGGGTCGCGATAGCGACACACAACTTCAAGTGGGTGAAAATTATAATAAATTACCTTGGCGGGATTAAGGTTAATATAGTCTGCATTAGATAAACCAATCTAGGAGAATAGCTAAGTCTAATGACTTAAGTACAATGATTCCAGATGGAATGACAAGGGGACCACAAACAGATGGTACAGCGGTGTGTCTGGTAATATTTCACATTCAATACGGGGAAAACTGCCGGATTACAGGAATCCCATAACCCGTCGGGTTGAGGTCCATAAACACCGAACAATAGGTTTTTGTGTCGTGTAAGGATTGCGTTTTAATTATTCATGGGATCCGACAATCTGACATGGCTGCGTCTTAATTATCCACTGTCATCGTCAACTCGGGGCCGCGACGGATTACCCTCCTGCCCGGCAGACGCGTATGTTGTTTTAAGGTTGTGCCATCGTCTGCGACGATGGCCCAACATTAAAACAACATAGGCCAACCTGTTGTGATTGTTGGACTGTAACCACCGAGACATTTAACATCGGCACAAATGCCAGGCTGTGGTCTTTGCCATAAACATAGCAACATTATTTTTTTATCTTCACGTTTTTCACACTAATGGTTGCAGTTTCGACTTGTTGACTGCCTACACAAAGCAAAATATATTCAAATAGTACCCATCAAATAACGTAATTTTACAGCTTTAATTAAAAAAATTCTATAGACATACTGTTCAACGTCAATTATTTGGATTTTAATAGTTAAAGAATAAAAGCTGAATATTCAAAGTGTCACTTGAACTTATTTTTTCAAGCGCATTATCTTTTTTATCACTGCAGAAATCACTCGACACCCGCCGTTTAAAATTAGGATCAGTCCACTCTGCGCGCGGTGGTTTTCAACATACAAATACCGCTCATTGCTTAATTAATAATTCTAGGACAATGGAGTATTTTATTTTGTGTAAATAAGACGAATAAAATATTAAATTTTGTAGCATCTTAACGTGATTTAATATTATTCGATTGTATGTCAATGTCAAATCGTTTAACATATTTACTTAACATGATTAACGTGGCTTTTGGCACTTTGCGGCATTCTTACGAAAGGAGGAATCACTAAATCGGGACTATACTCGAAAGATTTCTAGCGCACAGTAGGTAGCATTGAACAGACTAGTTTATTTGACAGTTTTTAGAAATGTATGATGACACTAATTGTCTACATGTAAAAAAACGTTAGGCTACTGCTATTAACAACACCTGCAGATAAACAACACCCGCTGGGACTTAAACCCAGAACGTCCAGGCTACTAGTCTAAGGTTGATTTAGCCACAGCGGAAAGCTATTGTCAAATTGTCAAGGGGTTTATCGTGTTCTGGTCCAGCTCATACTTCTGATTTCTGGACAGGGGGCAGTGGCATTGAACCTCGTCTCTTGATCCTGGCTGGACTTATATCAGATCCATGGATTATTCATGTTGACTCTTCTTCATCCCCCTGGGTGTGAAAGGGTGTATCTACCACTTCAAAGGGATGTTTTATTCTAACTCATATTTGATTTTCAGATATGGCTCATGACTAGAGTGGGAAATAGATACATGTATTTTAGACATGCACTTCAGTATTTTTACTAAAACACATAAAATGTTAGCATAAATATTTTGGAATACGACACGATGAAAGGTATTAATTGCGCCTGAATTCTTACGAACGAAATTATCAGCTTAACTTATTTTGTAGATATCAGCAATGAATTCCGGAAGCTGAAGATGAGAGTGACCAAGTAAATTAAATTGATTTCAAAGTGGATTTTAAATTCCAAGCCGGTGATTAGAACACATTAAAACATGTATATGAAAAAGTCACGATACTACAATTAACTGTTATGTATACACCTACACTAATATCTGATAATGTATTATCAGCTTAGAAACACCCTCAATGTCAAACAGTAACTATAAATATTTGTTTTATATTACACCTTACAGGATATGAGTTGCGATGTAAAAATAAAAGTGTTTTTTTCCGATTCGCACCAGAGCAAAGAAGTCTTCCTCTCAAACACGCCCTGTTTGCTGGTTGAGCAGATAGTGACTTTGATCTCGCTTGCTATCAAGGAAATAACTATTTTCAGATAGACCCATCAAAGCTGCCTGATATTTTTTCTGCTCTCATTCTGATCTGTCCACGCGCCCCCATTATGTTTCTTTCTTTGAAGATTATTCAGCATGTAATTTCCACCGTGACTGAAAGAAAATCCACGGATAATGTCATTTGGTATAGAAACTGTCAAGTCAAGCAACAATCATCAACCCTTACAGAGCGGGGATCGACTTTAGACGTCAAAATCTGACGTCTGTAGACGTCAGATTCTGAAGTCTAAAGTCGATCACCGCACTGTAAGAGTCAACATATTTAAAATGTTTGTAGGCATAGGTATTCAAAAGAAGCGGAAAGAGCTAACTAAGACATTGAAATAAACTTTTGGTCTGTATGGTTTGTATAAATATTACAGCGCTTAAGGGGTTAATCTGAGCCTGCTATTCCCTATGGGAGCTTGGGGAGGAGGACTCTCCGACCCACAGTTGCCAAGGGGAAGATTGACTTGGGGATGCTGTAAATAGGACAAGACGTATGTGACAGAAAATGATGGTTTCCCGTCTACCCTTTCGCACTCCAGTGACGTCACGAAACATGGCCTCTGCTCTGTCCATGTATGCGGGTTGGGGCTTTTTCTAATTTGTTAGCACTGCCGTTTGTCGCGTCGGAGCTGCCGAGTCCTCTACCGCTCTGGTATTCAGCTTTCAATGAAACAACATGATTTGTCTCTGCTCACTCGTAAATATCCAGTTTTGAACCTCTCTGACCGAGAGGTAGCACGGGCTCGCCCCTAGACCGCCAGAGCTCGAATTTATCTCCTTGTCCAGTTTAGCTTATTATAATAAGTGCACAAGTGGCATAAAGCTCAATTCAATTTATTCATTCATTCGTTCATCCGTCTATTCGTTCGATCATTCATTCATTCATTCATTCATTCATTCATTCATTCATTCATTCATTCATTCATTCATTCATTCATTCATTCATTCATTCATTCATTCATTCATTCATTTATTTATTTATTTGTTTATTTATTTATTTATTTATTCATTCATGCCTTCATTTTCTCCTTCATCCATTCATTTATTCCAAGCAATGTAATGTCTAGCTTAATTGATATGTATTCCTGCAATAATAAATTACACCATTTTCGTTCAACAGTTTGTATCAATGACACACAGTTTACTCGTAATTCTGAATCTGAAAAGATATGAAGTAGATTGAAATATTTCTGTAACATTGAGAATATACTCAGATTATATGTTTTGATAGCACAGCATTGATCCAGCAATGATCCAATATTCTACTGACACAGCAGCCAACACGAAACCTTGACTCCCTCTTTACTGGTTTGAGGTTTGTCACTTCGCAGTGAAGTACAATGCTGTCGTGTAAAGCCAGAAGGCAGTAACTGCTTACTTTTCAAGTAAACAGCTACTACCTTTTGACTTTACAGACCATTACACATTAATCACAGTTGATGACGTAGCACACAGGTGGTGTGTTAATTCTCAAGGCCGTCATATTTCATTATTAATGACACACATCTCACAGAGCAGAGGTTAAAAACTTAATGATCGACTCCAGTCATTTGCAGATTTAAAAGGACATAGGTCGTCTTTTGAAATGCGGACCCTTTGTATGATCATTACATTCCGTTGCATTTTAATATAATATTTAGTGATGAAAAATAGTGAAGGATATTTCTAGCATGTTTTATTTTATGTTAGCGGAACATGTATGAAAATCACCGAAAGTTGAAAAATGAATCGTTTCAAAATATTTTACAGCTGTTAGGATGTTATTCTATGAGTTGATGTGAAGAATATATAAAGCTTTATACAGTATGCGAAAACAAAGATCATAGGAACAACATTTTACTCTGATAAATTACAAATACAAAAACTTAAAAGTACACCAACACTTTATGCACACCTGAAAAGCGATTGTGTTTTTCATTTATTCTAGCTTAGATCAACATGATCAAACTATGTATGTGATTTCGATGGGGATTTATCTTGAATAATTTTGACGGTAATGCTAGATGATCGTTCTTCCATTATCCCCTTAAACAAGCCCTCGCAGACTTCCATTTTCACATTTGGAGCCGATCCATCCCGGCCGCTGAACTGATCATAGGCCTATATACATACATTTGTACTTTAAGATGCTGGAGGGGAGACACGGTGATATACGCCAAGCCAAAAGGCAGTATCTGATTACTATACAAGTTAGCAAATACTGCCTATTTTACTTTAGTGAAACTCTCCTGTAACAGCAAACAACACTAGCTGCTTACTTTAAAAGTGAGCTGTTACTGATGTTTCTATTTCAACGAACGAAGTACAGCAGGACAGATAGGATATATAATATTTTATATATACCAGTAATAATTTAACAAAAATAGCCATGCAAAAGTAAATAAAAATATATAATCTGGGAAAAAATGCCAATGGATTTACAAATAATAATTCACTTTTGAAGAATAAAATTGTTAAATGACCTTTGTCAGCCACTTACATGTAAGTGGCTCTGGTCTCTAAGGTGTGTATGTGTGTGGGGGGGGGGGGGGGGAGTTTTGAGTTTGCTGGCCTATTTACTACCCGGAAGGCTGTGTGAATACACTATAGTCATGGGTTATACAGATATGGAGGGTGACGCATGGTGAGCGATAAGCTTCCATAACCTCCCGGAATACATCAATAAAATACACAAAACTCAAGTAAAACCCTCAGTGACTTCAAAATGGTCACACGCTCTTACGCCATCAGCGAACAGAAATGGGACGCGCATGGGCGGACCACTTCCGGGTCGTGCGCACATGTGTGCGCGCGTGCGCGAGGACGAAAATAAACACGGGGAAGTTGACCTGGTCCAAGGATACCCAAGAGGAATGGCCGACTGTTTGAACCCTCACACAAATCTCGGCCGCAGAAAGCCTCGGGGTCTTGGCCGGAGGTGATGGCTTCTCATCAGAGACACAGGGCCAACGCTGGCTCAGTGCTGGGCCAGCTTCTATAAGCTGGCCCAGCACTGATCCAGCGCTGGGCTACTGCCCCGCGTTTTCTGACCAGCCTGTCTCGCAGATTCCATTCAAACATTCACATATCTCGGAAATTCACGGCCGTCAGACGTGACTTTGTCACCCAGTACTGGTGTAGAGGAATGTGTGGGAGCTGTTCTGAGGTTATCAGCACCAGTGCCCGTATTCTCGTACAAGTTACGATATATCGTAGGCTTCGGATTGGTCGTGATGGCCTAGGAGTATCATGCATGGTGTTTTTTTAGAGGTATACAACACCCGCAAATACAGTCTAAACAAAAACATGGCGGGACTTTTATGACGTTACTTGCCACCATTCTATCGGTTAGATAAAGAGTCAACTGTAAACCGTTTTAGAAATCACCTCTCATTATTAGGCAATCACTTTTTAAACTTGGAATAATTTAAGACTTTAAAGAACTTTAAATTATTCTGAAAAATCATAACAATGCATTGCTGAAACATAATGATTATATTTTTACGATGTCGTTATAATTTCAGTTTACGAAACATGAAATTTAGCACCAATATTTAACAGGGTGTAATTATTTGAAAAACAAAAATCAAAATTAATAAACGCAGATGATAACCATGATTAACACTGTGATTTGATTTTGTGCTGGCAATGGTGAGGGTAGCTTTTTAACACGCTGTTTCTTCTCGATCATCTCGGAATTTACCCGGGAAAATTAAACGGAAATGAATCCCGATTTTGGTTAAGCGCAACACCATGCACCGCCGAATGTAACCACAGCCACACAGGCGGCACGAGAAGCCGATCCTGTGCCGGCGCAATGCTGGGCCACCGTCCGGGACGGTGGCCCAGCATTGCACCGCCGCGGGATCGCGAGGTGTCCGGGTGTTCCTGGAAGGGACAGAAGGACAGCTGGTCGGATTCCCCGCCTTGGGCTGGCCGGTGAAAGGAGGCGGCCACACTCACAAACGACCTTTGGTCGTCCGCGACGATCACAAAGATTTAGGATCCCCAGACTGTCGCCGGGAGAACCCTAACAACGCTGAAATATTTTTGCATAACTATGGAGATCAAAGGGCTTTACAATCTGACGTCTAAAAACAGTCCCCGTGCTGAAAGGGTTCAAAATCTGAAAAATGCGGTGAAGTAAAGATCTCTGCTCTTCAACTGTCAAATTTCAATATTGCTTATATAATCTTTAAAACCAGTGACCAAACCATCACCGTTCTAGTATGTAGTACCAGAATTGATAGAGAAGTTATACATGCTATCAGAAATGCATAAACATTATGCATTATGATGTTATACTTGTTACTAGTATTAGGATTTCCCCAATTATAGACAATATGTCTCTAGAACATTTCAGTGACCATTGGTATACAATATACAGATGTGATGATACGTTCTCACTTAACAACTTCCATCCAAATGTTAATCACGTATGTACTGTCGTGCAAAGCCAAAATGCAATATCTGCTTTATTTAAATGTAGGCATATACTGCCTTTTGGTTTTGCTGAGCAGCATGGTCGTGTTTGGCCTTTGAATTTGTCTGTCAAATAGGACATTTGAATGAGAAATGAGCATTTAATTCGACAGATTGACAAATTTAATGTAAGTGATAATTTTTCGGCTAACATAAACGATCCTGGCCAATCAATATTTGTTCTGGTATCAGATTAAGTTTAATTTGCCACTAAATATGTCCAGAGGAGTTTGTGTCATATATGTTTATTCATTCATTCAGCATAGACCATTGGTATGCGTGCTACATAAGTATGAAAGTATACAATAAGTATGATGCGTTCAAGCGAGGGTGAGCAGTACAAATATATAATTATGCTGAACATTTTCTCTTTGCAATCCAATATGTACAAAAGCAACAAGCTTGATGATTACTGCATTACGCTGGGATGACATTAACTTAACAAATTTGTGCATTGATGGTCTTTCCCAATAGTACCGTGCAATAACTTTTAATCTTAAATTTTGGTGCTTAGTGCATTGGAGAAGAAAATGATATTCGTCTCCTAAAACTTCACATGTGCTACATAAACGTTCATTATGAGGTTTAGGTTGAACACTAAATTAGGCAAGTCAAATAGAAAAATGGTAAATGATTACACCCGGATATATTATACACAGACTTGTACAAATCATATTCTCCCATCATTCGCCTGGTGCAGCTGCTGTGGAGAAAGATGTCTTTGCAAACAAGGGGCACTGAGCCTATGTTGGTTTAATATTGGGCCACCGTCTACAACGTTGGCCCGAAATTAAACCAACAAACTCACACTATCCCGTGTTTGCTGGGCTGCTCAGGGACTGAGATTTTCTCGTTTATATCTGGATGGCATCATGCACAAGTGGGCTAACCCACATTTTGACGATTTTGAGAAAAAATCGCGCAGCAACATGAAGTACAGGATAAAACGAATAAATGCAAATTAACAAAATCAGTGACCAAATGGTCTAGCCCTTAATGTGAAACTCGTATAATGATCAAGTTGTTGCTATCAATGACATATATTTTCATTGTTTTTCAATGTGGGTTGGCCCACTTCTGCATGATGCCATCCATCTGAGTCTCTATTGACTTTGACTCATCAACTCTCTCATACTCCTCACACAGCTGTCTTAAAAACTAGTTGCCGCGAAATCACAAGGCGTGTTTTTCCAGGGAACAGACAGGCGTTTGTGGATTTATCCCAGCTAACTAGAGGCAATGCTGGCACAGTGTTGAGCCAATGCCTACGGCATTGGCTCAACACTGTGCCCGCATTGTCTCAGAGTATCGTTCTGGTCGGTTTATCACTGCAGTCCCACTACGAGTGGATGTCTCTGTTTGAGGACTCTCACGAACACGTGACGATCCCTGGGTTTGTCCCAAGAAGGGAGCCAGCCACCGGTTGTACCGGAGTCCTGCACCGAGTGACGAGGTCAAGGGGGTCATAAATTATCACTATCATCCGCGTAGCTAATAACTAGATTCTAACAATTTATGTGGTATTCAAAGTAGTGATGTTTAATACAAGGATATTAGGATCATATCTCTTGTTTTCAAACATAGGCTTGGTTAATCTAATTAAAAGTTAAAATACATTATCAGATAAGCAAATATATGATATGATATACTGTCTCAGGTACTTTAATATGTTCTATAGTAAACTCATGATTGATACTAAGAGTATTGTCAAAGACGTGTTGGTACTTAGTAATAGTATTTAATAGTATTTAGTGCCAGTGTTTTAGTAAACCATTTGAGAGTTCATCATGCATTATGTTCATTGTTTTTATTGTTTTAGTCAGCTATCTTGTTGTATTATACATTTTTATTATTGAAGCATTTACGGATAAGTTAAACAATGTTAGTTAACGTATATCTTCCCATAGAGAAACGTATCGACGTTTTGTTACAGTCTTTGTACGTTATTCTTAATATGGATGTTTAAACTTGATGGCGACACGATCCTATTCTCTATTCAGGTTAATAATAAAGTAATATCAACATCATCAAGTAAACTACAATATTGTACTAATTTTAAAATCATGTGTTTAATCACAACATGTTATTGTGTGCTGTCTTATTATCAGATTATGGGAGAACAGCAATATAACCATTACGGTGTAGAACCAATATTTACAACTCACATTGTTACAGTGTTTAAGTATGGAACCATTAATTATCCATTATATGGAGGTCATGTAGTAATGCCATACTGACATGTTATTGGGCTCCTGATTAGTTAACTTTACATCAATCATGTCGAGTCCTACCCCTGTCTCATAAAAATAGTATTATGATGGTCAGCAATGTCCATCTTTCACCCATTCAGTGTGGTGACCGCCTTTATACTTCAGAATCTGACGTCTGTGACGTCAGATTCTGACGTATAAAGACGGGCCCCGCACTGAAAGCATTAAAATATGTATAATGACCGTAGCACCATAACATAGGCAGAAAGATCTAAAAAGTAACTAAGACATTTATAACGATTTAAAAATTGAAAAAAACCCTTTGATCTCAATGATTTTTTTTAAATCAATAAAAAAATAATCCAGCGCAGTAAGGGTTACTTCGAATCTTAAAAGTGTGTGAGCTTTATATTGTCAACCATTAAAATGTAATGCACGTGGTTGACGACTTTTACCATAGTTATTTAGTATGTTTAGCAGAGTGAATATACTAACTATCACGCCGATGTTTGGATCTAATCTCGAATCCAGTGTCCGGAGTGCAGTGCCATCTGATTCATCCCACCGTCCTCAGGAGGTACTCAGTGACCTGTATGTGCCCCACTCATTTGTTCTTATAACCAAGAACTTTGACTTCAAAAACACCACTCTTAAATCATTTATGAGATATTATATAACTATGTAAAAGTCTTAATTTGGCTAATAATAAATATATTTTGATGACTGATTAAAAAAATATATCCGTATTGTCTCTCGTGAAAGTCGAAACATTTTCTAATGCGTGAACCCAAAGTGTGTCATCTTGAAAATATGTGTCTATGCTATCTTGAAAAAGTAACTAAAAATATAGGAGGTATGAACATGATAAATTGCTCGTATCGAGCAGAAAAAATCTGCAGTCATCTAAAAATGATGACACTTATTTCACTTGAAAATTAAAGGCGGTCGCCAATGTTTTATCAAAAAAATGAAACGGAAAATTTTGGCCTTCTGGTCTCTCTCATTGACCTAAGCAAATGCTGACTACTGGCAAACCGACATGTAGTTCGTGACAAGTCACCAGGTGGTGTGAGCTAAAAGCACGCATTCACATGACATCACACGTGACCACGACTGACAAGAACCAGCAGCTAATTAACCTGCAGCTCAAAATCGTTTTTTTTCCAAGGCAGCACTAAATACAGTAGTGCTGCATTATGGCTTAAGCCTGAAAGCGATGCATTTTTTTATACAAACCATGGAGACCAAAGGTTTTTTTTTAATTTGAAATCATCATAAATATCTTAGTCAGCTCTTTCTGATTCATTAGAATACCTATGTTATGAGTCTACGGCCTTCATAAATATGTTTACACTTACAGTGTTGGGATCGACATCAGACGTCTGACGACTAAAGTCGGTCCTCTCGCTTTAAGGGTTAAATCAAGAAATATCGGATTGCTGTGGGTTTTGTTTAAAAAACAAAGTGATTAAAATTGTTTTAGATTAGATTATCAGATGACGCGGTTTTAATTAAATTACCGAAGTAGGATATTATTTCATTTTAATACAGATAGTTATGACATTCACCTTAGCGATTTGGAAAAGCGTAGGTTGCGTGATGTCTTCTTGTAAATTCGAAAAGACAACTTACCCAATCTTTTGACAGTAATGCAAAAAACACATCGATCATGTCATGTTGGATACACTATGTCGTTGGCATTCTTACAAACATGGAATGACTTTGGTTTATGCA
This sequence comes from Flabesymbios commensalis, assembly GCA_964017125.1. Taxonomy (NCBI): domain Eukaryota; kingdom Metazoa; phylum Annelida; class Polychaeta; order Terebellida; family Flabelligeridae; genus Flabesymbios; species Flabesymbios commensalis. Next base: position 38,882,420 of record OZ024914.1, on the reverse strand, counting down.
AACGTACATATTGTTAGAGCTGTTGGGGATCGACTTTAGACGTCAGAACCTGACGTCTAAAGTCGATCCCCGACGTGAGGAGATGCCTCATATTTTGACTCACTTGAAATGATTATGGTGCATACCACAATCAGCACTGATGCGCATGCATGACAATGCGAAGCAATTACAGTATTATATGCCTACCACTGCGCTCTCTGTAGGCAATTGTAATTATGCATAATTGTCACGAAAATTATTATTACGCACTGTTCAAAAAACGGACATAAAAAATAATTACCTTTCGATTATTATAAAATCTTATGGGTAGAATGAGATGGCAGAAAATGTACCCGTGTTTTAAATTGTTGGTCGCGGTCGCCAGTCACAACTTCAAATATGTGGAATTTCCGATTGTGAGAATAATAGTCCATAAGTAATCGGTTAAATCGGTTAATAAAATGAATTCAATACGACTAAAGTCATGATTAGAAGTATAAGGTTTAATACGTCAAAACTTTCCCTTTCTTCGTTCTTCGATTAAAATGCAGTTAGTTGAAGAATGAAATTTTGAACTTTACGAGAATTAAAATTGCATGTCTGCAAATAGATTTAGTAGTCAGATTTGACGGCATTTATATCGATCAGTCGGATCACACATTTTTTCAGAAAATAAGATAATGTGATAACGTAAAATAAAACTAATTGACAATTTATGAGGTTCAAACTGTCAGTGCTTATCTTAATTCACACCCAAATTATCTATTTTTAAATATTTAAAAATAGTGTGTCTAAAAAGAAAACAAAACAATTTTTTAAGATATTTATTGATCATTTAAAATAGATTTCCATAAATTCAAATAAACCACCTAAAAGGTTGAATTTTATCGAAAATGTGTATTTCTACATTTTGAAAACTATACTAATTATCAATAATTAAATAAAAAACATTTTGGTGTCCTATTGAATTGTTAGCATTTCTGCACTCTGGATAAATGTGCGCTGCGACTAATCGCGTACAAGTGATTCACAAATTGCTAAATGAGCTACTTCGTCCTCATCATAGACAGTTTACAGGTGGTTTATTAGAACTGTTATGAGCGTAGTGGATAATCTGATAATAGAACGAGTCAGGTCGTCTGGTGTGAACTTCCTGACCATCTGCTCAGCAGACACGAGATGTGCACTCCAAGTTGTTTTAATGTAGGCCGGCATCACAGACGGTGGCCAAACATTAAAACAACACATAGTCACATTTGAGGTTGATTCGGTCATATACCTGGTCGTAGCTGGTGTCGTAAATTCAGTGTCGAATCGGGAAGGGGATCAGGGAGGTTTAGACCCCCCTTTTCTATAGTGTAATTGACTCAACATCGATCAAAATTTCCTTTTAACCCTTTAAAGAATGGCTCAGATTATATTAGTTTTCTGCATTTGTTATTGTCATATTAAATATAAGTTTTTAAGCATGGTAAAGACATCAATCAACAATATTGCAAACTCTCGGAGCTCCATTTTGTGAAATCTAATAATATTATATTAAAATATAATAATAAATAAAATATTAGGCCTAAGATTAACATTTTCACCAACTTTAAGTGGCGGTAAAGGGTTAACGTCAGAGTGAGTGAAACATGCATTAACCCCTTAACCGCCGGTGTAGTCCATATTCGTTTTTATATTTTTCATTAGCACATTACATTTCAGCTTTTAAACATGTTAAAGATAAAAAGTGGCATCAATCAGCAAGATTTGAAATTTGTTGACCTCCATTTTGTCAAATTTGAATAATTTTCACTCACTTGAAGTTGTGGATCGCGTCAGCGAGACACAGCTTCAAGTTGAAAGTGAAAATTCCAATTGAATAATTTGGCGGCTGAAGGGTTAATCATTTTTATGGCAGTTGTTTGCCAGAATGATTTTCACAAACATACGTGTGTTAAGATCGTGATCGTCACCACTACGAAATTATATTTGCCAATTTTAAATATAATCTGCAAAGCTCTGGGGCAACGAGTTGTTTCCGCCTTCCCTTGGCACCGTTCTCAAGTGTGGTCAACTTTAAGTAAAAGTAGCCGAGATGCTGACCCAGTGCACACGATGGACCGATCCATGTCAGTAATATAGCTATGTATCCTGTTTGCTGGCGGGAGTTGATCAGTCACGCCTGGCTTTAATCAATGCCTGCGACAATGAGTGTCCAGGGATTACTATATCGCCCAGAGTGGCTACCATAATCCCCCGGCCGATTTCTCTCCCCTGGAATTCAAATAATTCCAGAAAGAAAACAACTCAGCTGACACCGGCGACGGACTGTACATGCATACATTTGAGATTTCTCGAGTGGTCCCAGGATTTCTGGTCATGCTACCTGCTTAAAATGTAAAATAAAGATTTCGTGATCTTCAACATCTCTGTAAGTTTATTGTGTCTCTCTGGGTACTAAATTATTTGTAGGAGAAATTCAGGCATAATTCGCTCCACCATGTACATTTGTTTTAGACGCAGTAATTTAAAAAATCACAACAAATAACTCATTAGAGATGTTGAGTATTTCCTTGCTGAAAATAAGTATGTAAACATTTAATTTGGAAACTCAGACATCGCACTTCAGGGGTTAATGGTTTTGTGGCATTGTTTAGAATCTGTTATGGGGCTGGACAAAGCTGATCCAGTCCCTGCTGACACGGATGATCAGCCATAGTTGCGTCAAGGTTGGCTCAGCGTCGAAGACGCTGAGCCAACCTTGATTCAATGACGGGCTGCGAATTTCAGGACGACGGCACCAAGTCAAACCACTCTGGTCAAATGCGCTGACCGCTGGTCATAGAAGAGAAAGGCCGACGGCATTGACAACAATTTCCCACAAATGCAGTCGGACCGGCCGTTGATTGACGCTAATTGGACGGGGCAATTATTGGATAAGCCCGGCGAAGGCCACCGCGCCAAAGACGACGGGAAGGCATGCGCGGCAGCGGAGTTTCCTGTGCCGCGCCGCGCTGGTGACATCGTCTCTTCGCCTCATCCTGACAGCAGTTTACAAAAAACTCTGCGGTCAGGATGATTCTCCTCTGTATCAAAGTGTAGTATTTGACACTTTTCGCAGAGCCAGATACGACTGTTTCATATGGAGGTGACGATTCACTCCAACTGGAAATAAGTTCACGACATACCAATGCCATTGTTGGCAAACTAGGTGCCGTACTCGCCAAGAATGTGTGATGACATTTTAGTTAACACAAAGTTGAACCATGACAGGGCCAAGGTCAGAAGGTGCCCAGTAAACGCGATATTCATTGGCCCTATGGAGGCTCAATGCTGGCCACCGCATCTGACGCTGTTCCAACATTGAGCCTCCTTATATAGGTTGAATGTCGCCTGTGTCGTTGGTAGTATAGATTCAAAGCCGTTCACAATCAGTGTTCAAGCTGCAACAACAGTGGTTTAGCTGTTCTGCTGTTCTGCTGACGTGCAGACACAAATGACGACGCCCAAGTGGTTAAATGTGGGCCCAGCATTTAGTTAACATTAGGTCAAAATAAATTTCGTTTTTTTAATTGTCAGATAATTGTGAGATAATCAGTTATTTTTTGTTTGCATTTGAATCTCAAAACATAATTACTTTAAACATACTTTTTTGTACTTGTGTAACTTGATTCGTTGCTACGTATTTATCTTTATTGATACTACGGTAAAATTGTGTCACTTCCATTCAAGGTAGTAGGCCGTGTAGACCGTTTGATTTAAGTTCCAATCAGCCTCAATTCAAAATTTGTAAAATAACAAAAATATGTGAAACTCTGCCTTGCACTTCAATGAATAATAGATACGATGCCAATAGAAAACCAGCCAACAGAAGAGTTGACCCAATGTAGGCTTAATGTCGGCCCACCGTCTACGACGCTGGTTCAACATTGAGCCAACATTGGGTCAACATCTTGTGTTTGCTGGGAAGGCTATAAATATGACGCGCACTTCACAGTGGATATCGCTGGACGGGAAGATGTCTGCGCGGATTTCTCGGGCGTTTCTCGTGGTAATAACGTGTTCCGGGCAAAATATGAGCTAATAACCGTATGTTTAAACACGCCATGAGCAGTGATTAAACATAATAACATCTCGCCCGTGGCGTCTTCCCGACAAACACGACGGTGCTGGCCCAATGTCGGGTCAACGACGCAGACGTTGGCCCAACATTGGACCAGCACCGGGTCAAAGTATGCTGTCATCTGGTATATTGTCGGCTCGAAGTGTCATATCTACCGGAATTATCGCCCATAGAGTCTCACGACAGCGGCTCGGGTAAACATGCTCCTGACACTTCTGGCGTTGGGGGTTGCGCTGCATGCCGTGTATAATTATATTTTTTTTGCTCAGCCTAATTATTTGCGTCGCGTAGGAGTGTGAGCTCGTTGTCTAGTGAAAAACTCACCACTGTCTAGAGCTTTGCAGCAAAACAATGTTGATGCTAATCTTGCCTTACATGACAAATGCGAAAAAAGAATATATATTTTTAATATTTACAAAAATATGTAAATGATGTCGAAAATGCAAATAGACGCAATAGACGCGAATGAACATTACTATAAATAGTACATTATTGAATGCCCTATTTACGTGTTGGTTAATTAGTTAAGTTAACTAAGCGGAAATAAACCTTCAAACAAATTGAAATGTATCACGCTACGACTCGTCAAAGCAATCATCTGTGTTTCAAAAAATGGGAAGCTACTTTTAATTTCAGAATTAAGAAAAAACAATGATAAATATAATTATAGTGCTGTTGATCATGATGTAGTTTCCGTATTAGGCAAAAGTAGGAAATTGTACGTCACGTTGGCTAATTCTGTAGGAATGCATCTGAACATGGGCTTTTTATGCCACAAATAGACAGTTCTCTATCTTTCCTACATCAAGGCTTGGCTTCTCGATGTCGCAGACCTGCGACTACGAGAAGCCAAGTCTCGCTGTAGGGAATATGTAACTTTCTTATAACTTTCCAAAGCAGTATAGTTTGCGAGGGAGTTTCAGATGAGTTATTGTCTATGATGCTCTGCAAAGCCAAAATACAATATCTGCTCACTAGTAAAGTAAGCAGATACTGTCGTTTGGCTTTGCACGACAGCTTAAAGATAAGCATCGTAATAATTACTTCACATGTTTGTTCTTCACTATTACACGCACAATGATTTATGCTCCCACGTCTTCAATTAATGATTTCATTCTTGCAATACAAATATTTGAATCTTCGTGTTGGGTTTGTTAATAGTAATGGAGACCCACGTGTTTTAGTTCCAGACAACAGAACAGCTTAATTACTGCAAATCAACTAATACAACTAATTGGTTAATTGCAATGTATTTGCATGGAAGAGGGCCATTTTTAGCTGATTCAATAATCGAGGTATGGCTTTTTGATTGATTACATGTAATTTAATAAAGTTATCGCGATAGGAAGCTGAGATTAAAAATAGCAAACCACTCTTCATAATTAGGTTTTTACATGTCAATAGATTATGTTGCGCGGCCGACTTTACTACTCAATATGATGTAAGAGTACAGCGCCAATCGCCTATGAGAAAAAATAGTATTACTAATGCATAAACATTATTTCACTTGGTGAAATAGAACTGAATAATTGAGTAGCCACAGCTGATTCAGGATGATGCTGGTGATGTTTTTTTCTGTGTCGACAATCACGCAAATCTAAACCAATATTGTTTTGCTTGGCCCAAAGTCTGATTTACAACACGCTTGGGGCTATTTAATTCGCACGATTTAATTCTATTTTGTAAGCAGTTTTACTGCCTTATGTGTGATTTGTCTCAAATGCTATGATACTGGTAATTCATCACGGATATTAGCAGCGTCATGGAGCGAGTCTGATATTGCAATTACGCCAAAAACTCTAGCTGTTGTTGTTATTGGAAACGAAGGCTGAAAATTTGTGCATTATTTTTAATACATTTAATGCGGGAAACACTTTTAATTCTTTATTAAAGCGTTCAAATATTCAAATGGTTCTTCTCGCGTCATTTAAATACCTATGTGATGGGTCTATGGCCATTATACATATTTGAAATACGTGGAGTAAATTATATAATTGGATTTTGCTGAAACAAGTCATTGTATTAGCATTGTCTACTTTAAATAGATGAAGAACGCCAAAAAGTAGTTCAGTACGTGTAGAGCTATAGATCAATTTCGCGTTTGCAGGATATCAGATTTTAAATGCACATATATAATTGTATGGAACTAGAGTGGACCTGTGGAAATTGCACTGGTTTAATCAATACAATGTTAGCCTGATGTTGGGCCACTGTTTACGACGCTTCACCGCAATAAATCTTTAACAGCCAAATTATTCAATTTTAATTCTCACCCACTTGAGGTTGTGTCTCGCTGACGCGATCCACAACTTCAAGTGAGTGAAAATTATTCAGATTTGACAAAATAGAAGTCAACTTATTCAAATCTTGCTGGTTGATGTCACATTTGTATCTTTAACATATTTAAAATGTGGTTTTGAAATATTTAAAATGTGGTACTTAATGTGCTAATAAAAATGAAATCCCGAATATATGCGGCACCGGCGGTTAAAGGGTTAACCCAACATTAGGATTAAATGCCTCATGTTTTTTTTGTAAGGCACTTCTCACGTACATGGCACAGCCCAGTAAACACAAAACATTTGTATAACATTTATACAATGTTGGCCCAACGTTGGGCCAGCATTGTATAAATGTTATCCAAATGTTTTGTGTTTGCTGGGCGGCTTCTTCCCTGTACACACATGCTGTTTTTGTAAATATATTCCAGTCGGCAATGCCGATTCAGAGCATTGCGCTGGGTCGTTATTACTGCTTAGCTGATCACCTATGTCGGAAGCCGCGACAGTGAATTAATAAGCATCGGCGCCGACCTGGTTACAGACTCGGTCAAGAGCCTCAGATCACTGCTGTGCAAAGGCAAACAGCAGTAACTGCTCACTTTAAAAGTCAGCAGTTACTACTGTTTGTCTTTGCATTGCACAGTATATATATCTGAGGTTTCTCTGTGAGTGTTCTTCCTATAACGTGCCTTTCATACTTATTTCGTAACCGTATGAATACATATTCCCGTTATTCTTTGATGTCGCGTGGTTTTCTAGTATTAAATGGAAATAAAACACGCCTTTCCTCAAAAAATACTGTGGATCTGGTAATATTCGCGAAATTTTAATTTTGGCGAATTTCACGCGGAGGACACATTCGCGAATTCAAGAATTTCGCGGAAGTTATTATTAGTCGAGAATTCTAAACTTAGTAAAAAGTCCTAAAATTAGAAATTCGCAAAAATTTAAACACGAGAAAATTATCAGATCTACAGTATATAAACTTAAATAGCTAGTTGAAATACTACAGTATATATTGTTTCCCGTATAAAAACAAGAATTGTATAATGATATAATATTTATTTATTTTATTTATCGAGACATATTTAAACAGGGTGGACATTATTAGCAGTCATTCCATTTTTCATATGTGCCCTGTAGTGATGTTGTTATATGAAAACAAACATTCAATTATATAATATATAATACAGATGAACTATATAATACAATATTATACGTTATGAAATAGTGATATTTTATATCGTATTCAAGCGTATTGTCATCTTATATAATTTTAAAGAGAGAGAGAACTGGAAAGACAGAGAGACTGGGTTTCATGTCAATCAACTGCTTTAATACGGCGCGTCATCATATACCTTTTAGAATCATCCCTACTTGCGTCATTCAGCCTTTGTTTATTTGTTACAAATTCTGAAATTTGATAGGTTATACATCTGTACATAAACAGATCAAGTATTCTCCTATTTGCGTTTCCAAATCGGACTATACAATGGAAAAAGGCTCATTCATACTCTCCTGAATTATTTGTAGCAGTGCAAATTCTGTTATTTTTATTTCTTTGTACCCGACGTCGCTTTTATCATGGCATGGAAGCTTTTTTGTATTCTTATATTCTCCACGGAACTATGTTATTACGGATGCTGGACAAACATTAGGACATTCTTCTGAACTTCTTACTAAAACGCTGGATATAGATTGTTACATGTACAGATGCTTGCCTCTTGCGACTTGTCTCGTGTTTGTACAATCAATCTATTGTCTTGTCTCGGATATGTCTCTAAGATGGAAGTAATTCATCCTCATTAGGACCAAAGTCTAATACGAGAGGAAATCCATAACACGGCACATTGTCATTACTGTTTCTTGAAAGAACGTTGCGATGTATTGGTAAATACATGTACACATAATACATGTACATTTTTTCTAAGGATCTTGCAGCATCTGCCGTATTTTTATAAGCAGACAAGTACAAACAAAAAAACTTAACAATGTGTTTGCTTAATGTTGTGTAACCATTTCATGCGTTGGTCCAGCAATAAACCAACACTGGCACAGTGTTTTTTGTTTCCAGAGTCATACGCCTTTCTGGTGTATCATCGCACATACCACATAGATTGTTAACTTTGTTTTATTGAAAAAAAAAATGTTTGAATTGACATTATTTGTATCGAAGTCCGAAACCACCAATTAAAGATCTCTATAGCTGTCTATACTCGAATGAACAAATCACATGAGCAAGTGTCGCTGCCGTGGTATCTTTGGCTATGTTAACATGGTTAAGTGGCATGAATGTAACGATGTCTACACAAGTAATACCATATGCAATTATAATTACAATAACAGAACGCATTTGTGCCTTCAACCCTTTAACCGCCAAATTATTCAATTTAAATTTTCACCCACTTGAAGTTGTGTCTCGCTGACGCGATCCACAACTTCAAGTGAGTGAAAATTATTTAGATTTGACAAAATGGAAGTCAACTGTTTTCAAATATTGCTGATTGATGTCACATTTTATCTTTAACATGTTTAAAAGGTGGTACCTAATGTGCTAATAAAAAATGAAAACCCGAATATTTGCGGCACCGGCGGTTAAAGGGTTGAATATCAAGCATTTGCCGTGTGAATTTAACTCTTTTCTCGCCCAGTAATTTTATTTAACTTTTCACTCACTTGAAGCTATGTCTCGCTACCGCGACTTACATCTTCAAGTTGATAATAAATAACAGTGATTTGATCGGCTGATAAATCGGATTGAAAAAATGATTATAATCGCGATTAACGCTTCAAACACTTTTTGCATGTCATTACGCAGGCAGATACAATGGCATGAATAAAGCTCCGCTAATAATAACACAGTAGTTAATAGATTAGTGCTATGTTTTATCTCAATGTAGTAGTTCAGGAAGATTAAAATAAACAGCCCTATCAAAATGAACTTGTTACGAATAGGCCTACATGCATGTAGACTCTATCTGTCTGGACAATATATTTAGTATTGATGCCGCATGAATTCAAATAGTGGAACACGCCGCCACATGCAGATTATTATATAAACTAAGAAAAGACGTTTTGGAATCACATTCGTGACGTTTTATCTGTACACTCTAAACAATATACGTTCTTTAAAAAGAACCCTTCAGTACTAACCTATAATGTTTAGAGTGTAGGAGCATGATACATGGTTCTAACCTTTTCGTATTCTTCTGTGATATTGTCATACAATGCTGTGTAAATGCCAACTATACATAATAGACGATGCGCACTTATAAATTGCACTGATTGTAGATAAATGGTGACAGCTCAAGCCTCTCAATTTCTAGCGGTATAATAACTAGTTCTACAGTCGCTGCTACAATTTCCTGGATAAACTAAACTAATTGATACCATTCCGAAATCACTTACAATGAATAAATCTGATACACAGATCGTGTAGAAATTGTGAACGACAGACACATTTATATTGCGCTCAGCACGCTACCTAGAACTAAGACACATTAACTTCAATTTGCTGAGTCAGTGTTTTTTAATTATTTTTCCTACTAGTTTTAGTGGTAACTCTCTCGGTTTACGGCTTTTTTATGAGCGATATTTATCGACACACTCAATAGTCGTGACTACGTACTATCAATTGAGACGGACCAATTAAAAATTCATCCAGGGATATTTTTTTGTGAAAACTTAATTGATTAATATCAGAGACATTAAGTTGCGCAAGCAGTGTGTGGAATTGTAATCTTTATGGAATTTAGACTATGTATCGTACTTTATCATAATTTCAATCTGATGTAGTCCTATATTATTGTAATTCATGTTCTTCATTTAGTTAACTAACCTTACATTTTTAACCTTCATAGAACATGATAAAACAAAAGTTGTTCAAAGCAATTACAGTGCTGGTGTTATGTTAGGCTGGCCCAACATTAAGCCAACACTGAGATAGTTGAATGAAACATTGGCTGCCTTGGCGACAATGAAGACAAAATTAATCACTTACTTAATACATATTTCATTGGCTAATACAATTATTTATAATGAAACATACACCACTTTAAAAAAATAATATAATTCAATCATATAAATATTATTATATTAATAAAGTTGGTCGTAATCATATTTACTGATTAGAATGATAATAAAATCTAAGTTGTTATTTTATACCACTCAAAGCTGACGTTTTTTGTTGTTGTAGCACTGGTTGCAAGTGAAGAAGGTGAGCGCGTGCGCAGAGACCTCAGTCTACTGCGCATGGGCAAACGGAACCTGGGAATGCTGCGCATGGGCAGATCGCTGGCTCTTCCTCCTCTCGTCCCCCCATCTTACGACTTCGCCAACGACATCGACGAGAGGCAGGTGATGATAGGGATTCCCCGCATGGGCAAAGATCTAGAGTACGCTGAGCCAGACGAGTACAGGTTCGCCCGCCACCCACCCATTCCCCGCATTGGTAAGGTGCTAGAAGAGTACCTGAACGATTACAGGAGGGAGCTGAGTGATGATGATATCAGACAGATCTACCTACAAAAGTACCCTCACATAGGACGCGCCAAGAGATCCACTGACGAGGTGAAGGTGGAAGCTGAGCGAGCTCTTCCACGTTACGGTGTGAGAGAGGAAGATGAAGAGCAGGATGACGCGGACATGGAGCGAGCTCTACCCAGAATAGGTTACTATTACGAGCGTGCCCTTCCTCTGCCCCGTCTGGGCATACGCGAGGAGGACGAGGAGGAACTCGATGACTCAGAGCGTGCTTTACCCAGAATAGGCAGGGAAGAGGAGAATGAGCTGAACGAGGACATGAGAGCTTTACCCCTGCCCAGATTAGGACTTTATGAAAAGAGAGCCATGGGTATACTGCGCATGGGCAGATCCCAGCAAGAAGAGAAACGTGCACTGGGAATGTTGCGCATGGGCAAACGTGGTATGAGCATGTTGCGCATGGGCAAGCGACCAGTCAGTATGCTTCGTATGGGTAGATCACAAGAAGAGGAGGACAAACGCGGCATGAGCATGCTGCGCATGGGCAAGCGTCCAGTGAGCATGTTGCGCATGGGCAGATCTCAACAGGAAGCTGAGGACACTGAGGCAGAGAAGAGAGGGATGAGCATGTTGAGAATGGGAAAGCGCGGCATGGGTATGCTGCGTATGGGCCGCAGTGAGAATGCTGCCACTGACCAAGAATTAGAAGAAAAAAGAGGTATGGGAATGCTGCGCATGGGCAAGAGGCCGGTCAGTATGCTGCGCATGGGCAGATCATCCATAAGTGAGGATAGTGACAGTAAGCGTGGAATGGGCATGCTGCGCATGGGCAAACGTCCAGTCAGCATGCTGCGCATGGGTAAAAGGGACGCAGAGGAGACAAATGTTGAAGCAGAAAAGCGAGCGCTTGGTCTACTTAGAATGGGCAGATCAGCAAATGACGAGTCACAAGTATCATCATTAGACAGTACATCCAGTAGCACAGATATCCAGTCAGAAAACTAACCACTAGCCACTAATAAATACAACAGTCAACCAAGGGGTAAGAATCAATCATAGTAAAGTTATAATGGTCACTATGCTAGCAAAGATGAAACGTTCACCAATGTCTGTTTAATGTTGAGCCAGCGTCAGATAAGTTGATACAAAATTAAACATTTTACCGCCGAGTTATCTTATTTAAATTTTCATCCACTTGAAGTCGTGTGTCCCCACCGCGACCCGCAACCTCACGTGGATGACAATTACACTTACTAGTTTAATTTGAGACCAAATATTTGCAGATCTTAGTGTTTGAACACTCATTTCGTTCCCAATACCTGTGATTTTAGCGAGTATGGCCATACATATACTTAGTGTTTAAATGGTTGGAACCACGTCTCTTGCTTGTTAGAATGCTTGTTCGATTTAAAAATAATTATCATTGCATGCATCGAGCCAGTAAAAAGTATGATAAACGTCACTTCATCAAATATATTTACTCGGAATTTTGTAACTTTAAAATATCAAGCATATAACTTGATATGCCACACAATTTTAAAGAGTATTACATTTTATAAAATTAGAAGTCAGTAAACCGTATCTACTAATATCCTGGAAAAATAACAGTCTCGCATATTATTCTCACACATGAATATGTATTCCCAAAAGTGTCCGTTCCATTAAATATAAGAAAAATAATGTTTGGTTTCGTGTACTAGTACAATCTAGGGCCTACCATATAATTACAACTAAGTTATATTTATGTAGGTCTAATTAATAAATGTAAAAATATGGCTGATACGTTGGACAGTTAATTGATGTAGCCTGCCTTTTACAATTGTGTTATGCGATTGACAACTGAACAATTAATGATCGGGGTATTTTTCTAATTGGAAGTGACGTGGATGATGAGCTCAGACACTGGCTGGACATAAATACCTGCCGTTTCATTGTCTGCTTTATTATAAACATGTCATTTATAAACATATTGTTATATACATATATAATATCCCATAAATTCATAAAATACCTAAGCTCAATTTCCAATTCTCGTCATGTATGTATGACAAAAATAATAAAATAACACTATTTAATTGAAAAGAAAGAACATGCTTATCCTGTCATTTTTGCTCTGAGAAACAACTTTTCTATGAGCGGTTAGCGTGATCCTGTCCTGTATCGACATATGTATAGGCTTGAACTTGATGTTTTCAATAAAATTTCTGTTCGAATTTGTTCAAGCTAATGAAGTAGTCATAACATAACTATATTTCTATATACATAGGGTCTGCACAAATAACCTTATCACAGTGATATAATTGTGACATATATTGTGAGCTGATTATTTTATTTGTTTGTGTTACAGGGGAGATGAGTCAATCTATTGAACAGAACTCTGTGATACAGAAAACAGTCATACATGCATCTTCTTTAAATATGGACCAAAGGGAATGGCATAATCATGCAATAGATATGTCATCATATTGTTGTGTGCACAACCAAAAAACATTAAACTATGGTGTTCTTTAAGTAAAGCTATGGTAATGACAATGCTGATATCAGCATTTGGTGAAACAAAATGTATATATTATGTCGAATGGCACAGTAGCGTGGGTACAACCTAGTCATAGCTACATATAACATGAAGGTGTTATATATTTCAGTTGCATATTAATAAGTAATATTTATTTTTTCTTTTGAGTTATGATTTATTGAAATAGTAATATCATATATTTTGATGTGTTTATGAGTGATTTATTTCTGTATTAAATTATTTTTACGTTTTTCGATGTTATAGTTTTAGGGGCTTAATACACAAATACTTTGATGAGAAATGTTAAATTAATTAATCAAACAGATGAATATTTTTCTTTATTCATATGAATGACACATTTTTAGTATTTCCAAGATGTATTAGGACCTATACAGGCAAAAACAAACTTTTATTTAGTCATCGTATTGCATAGTCAATTAATTTGATATTATGTAGTCACTTCGGCCAGCATAACAATAAATTAAATCGGTGGATCGTCGCCAATGTTTGGTAAGAATGGGGTCAACCACAATTCGTTGATGATGACTGGATGCACACAACAACTAGAATTAACTCTGGAAAACTGGAACCAAAACAAGAGCTGGTGTTATGCACAGAAATGTAAAGTTACTGCCATACGCATGTTAATAATTGTCTTCATTTTAGCTGAATAAAATGTTGCTCCATATTTTGAACAATAAACTGTTATTTTTCATTTTGAAGTTTGTGGATTTAATTAAATGCAACAAAAAACAAATTGTGGTATGTATCATACAGCTGAGTAGCACACACATCACTTTAACTGCTAGAATACAATTTTAAATATCAGATGCTTGTGATGTGACTATTATTTAATCTTTACCATATATAGTAATGATACACTCTATTGTAGGGCCTATAATAAAAAAAATACTTAATAGAGTTCCAATGTACATGATGTAGGCTTATCGAATAGATTAACTTAACCATGATTTTTATTCCCCATTCAAATCATCCTCGTCATTGCGATAGGGCTTAGTTATTATCTTTTCTCTGGTTTCAAGATACAACAAATCTAAATAAGATTTTAATTGATTTTTCAATAATGACGAACTTTCAACCAACCAATGACACAAATAATTAAAAATAAAAATCAATGGTACCATGATCACTGAGTTTTTCACATTAGTTTGAACCTAAATTGCATAATTCTAGAAGAGGGTAAATGTGGCACCACATCTGCCGTGCAAAGCCAAAAGGCAGTATGTGCTCACTTTACAAGTAAGCACATACTGCATTTTGGCTTTGCAGAGCAGACTTGTCATGCACAGGGTTGCTGTGAAGTACATGCTATCTGCAACGCCTTGTCAGCGGCGTTGTTATAATGATCAGTGCACTACAAATTTGCTTTGGACTGATCTGCTGAGATCATCCGCAAATAAAAGCTACGCATATTGCGTGATTGATTGATCTGCCGTATTTAAAAAAAAGAAACACAATAAGCAAAAACAAATAATCCTAATCAACTACGATGGGTATAAATGTGCACATTTATTCAGATGGATTGAAATTGAAACAAACACTTCACAACTAGGACATGGGCTACTAGTTCTACTACACTCCCAACAATAGTGCTCTCCAACAATAGTGCTCTGCAAAGCTAAAAAAAAGTATCCGCTTACTTGTAAAGTAGTCAGATGCTGCCGTTTGGCTTTGTACGACAGAAAGCACCCGTGGACATGTTTGTTCGAAGAGCTTAGAACGCCCAAAACATAAAACTGAGAAGTTGACAGTAAGCAAAAGAGAACGAACTTTATATTTCTAACAAGTAGGGCTGTTATCACTGGTAAAATATATTATGTTTTTTCCTAACTGTGAATATATTTACAATATTTATATTTGCGTTGATTAAAATACAGTAAGTTTTCTTTATAATAGTGTGTCATGTCGAAAATATTTTTCCAGTGGAAGGGGGGGTTTTTGTGTGGAAAGCACTGCCCTTTTAAATTCATTTCAGCGCATTTTATCAAACTAAAAGTAGGTGTTATTTTCCATCACACCTACTGTAAAATCACAACAAACAAATTATTTAATAAAATGTTATCACATATATAACATTTTTATATATAATATATGACTGAGGGTATCCAATTAGTAGCAGTAGGCCTATATCATGACTTTGTTTCTTGCTGGGTTGTATAACAGATAAAAAAATTAACCCTTTAAGCAAGTTGTATTAAATCTTAATGGGTGGTAAACTAAATTCACTTCAACACAAGTGTACCAGCCCCTTATTGCACTTATTGCGAATGAGGAAAATATCGAGTTTCAACAACACATGACATCTACATTATCTATTCATAAAAATATCCCGACCTTCGGTACTTCCACTTTCCAGCTTCGTTGTCTCTAATACGCTGTGGTCCAGTTGTGCGTAAATAAGAATGACCAATTTGGTTTATGCACAATTGAACCAACCCACATTTATTGTAGATAGAAAAATAACATAGTAGGACAATAATAAGCACATTACAGACTACATTTTCTGTAGATCTATCATCTAGTCCTGGAGTCTCTATTATGAAATAGGAGCAGTTTAAAAATTTATGCAAAAGTGCACTAAGCCATATTTATTATAAATTTAAGAAATGCGTAAAAAAATAGAATAACACACATGTGACAGTTTCTCTACATCTACTGTAGATTACTCTAGATCTATGTCTGAAGTTAATAAATATGTGTGATTTTGTATAGTTTAGATAAAATCACAGGGACTGCGAGGCTGATGGATTGGTGTTGATTGGTCCAGTTGTGCATGAATGAATTTAAAAAAATTTACAAGTGTTTTTTTGTCACGCTCCCCCAGGTGGCGTGTTACATGCATCTCGGGACTTCCGGTTAATTTTAAAATAAAGCCTATGCATAATGTCTATCACTTGGTACACCTAACTTATTTTCAAATTTTATGGGTTTAGCTCAGCTGTGCATAAAGGCTTCCACATATATACCGCATATATACCGACGGTTACCTAAGCACACTCTCAATGTTGGAATAGCGCTACAGACATTAGCCTAAAATTGAATCAGTGCTGGTCACATCACAGCTTTAACATTTTCGAGCCTGAATTTACAATTGCCATCTTCATCCATAACAAGCCGCGAATTGTTGTCGCAATTTTCGACTTGTAAGCTGTAGTGTATGAAGATGATTTGATGTGGTTTAAAAATTAAAGAAAATTGCCATGTATTGGTAAACCAGTTTCATGGAATTTTTTATTCTAAAACCCTTAGTTTTAGGAAACTTAAGTCTGTTTTCAGGGATGTGAAATGCTAGTGAAATATCCAGAGCTATACTCTACACAAAATTATTATCCATTCTATGTTATTACAAATATAATGATACTAACTCGCACCTGGTCTACCACATGTGCAACACTGTACAATACATCTTTCCTCCAGCAAGCCTTTGTTGAGCCACTGAACCGCAGATTTTACCTTGCTGTCTGGAAGATGGGAAAATATTAAATAATAAAGGTAAATTCTCGGTCAAGACACAGCTCCATCGGCATCAGCGACAAACCTCGGTGTGGTATTTCCTGCACGGATCCATAGAGGCGTGGAGGTTCGTGGGGTCACACTATCCCCTATTTTTGCCAATTTCAAAATTGACCCAAATATACAAAAACATGCAAGCCCACTCTACCTGAGATAGCTGAAACCACTAACATGTTTTACAAAATTAAAAACATTATGTATATTATACATTATATTATGTATAATTATAAATATTATACACATAATGATGTAGACGATAGATATTTGTATAACATTCAGAAATAAATTTAAATTTTTTCAAGACAGTTTTAACAATATTTTTAAATTTAGTGTTGCGTTCTACAATCAGAGACAGACAGACAAAAATATATTGAAAAATATATAATAAAACAAATATCGAAGCCTGTATAATATCGTATTCTTCTCGAAATACTTCAACCTATCTTGTATGTGCTTATTGATGAAGATTTGTGATGTAATAGGCATTACAACAAATTAGACTGTATTGGAATATTATAATTGCTTAGATCGTGAGAGTAAAAGACAAACAAGGAGAATTGTTTGTTTCAATCTTATGCTGATAGGTATTTTTAAAGGAACACCGATAAAATACAAATTGCAGATAACAAGATTTGTTGTGTTAATGTCGCATAGGCATTATAGGCCTACACATGTACACGAATCTAGATATATGTGTCGATATAAATATTAGTCGACTTATCATCAAAGTTTACGAAGTCACACGGGGTCTTTAACTGTAACTTGGGAATCCAACAGAGACTGTTGCGCAGTCTCAGTGGCAGTCAGCGGAAGGGGATTCGAAACCAGTATATACCCCCCAGGCCTGGCGATCTACTATATCTACATATCACTACCTTTATAACGTGGGAGATAAAGACATTTCATACTATGAGAAAATACACTTATGCTACAAAAAACAGCCGAAATCATCTTCACGTATCGAGTATATTGACTTACAAGTTGTATATTGTATAATGAATCACTGTGAGCAGATTAAAGGAGATAAATACCCTTAAATTGCATTTAGCTTATTATCATTAAACATAATATATATAATTAATATTATAATAATCAATCACTATTCACCACTTCTTTTTTCAACACATATCAAAATAGTGTGGTCAGTTGATGGTCACGATCCACCTTGTGTACATGTACATTGCTTGTGTGAGGGAATTAATCTTGTTGACGACACTTGTTGCACACTGTGGCAATTTCGCGACAGAAGGAAGGCCAAAGTCGGGCGCACACGAACTCTTGAAGTCATTCGTTATGAGATTGAAGGCGTAGTACGCCTTCGATCTCATATCAAATAACTTTAAGAGTTCGTGTCCAGAGTACCATAAAACACTAAATACTACAGGCATTTCAAGAGCTTGGAACACTTAACAACCTGAACAACAAACATCCGACGCATAATCACAACCGAGCCGAATGAGCCACATTTGCTAATATTAACAGTATAATATAGTTCCCGTGTGTACAAGTTAAAGTCAATCCAAATGTCGATATTTCCAGTCTAAGTAACTATTTTTGATAAATAATTATAGATGTATGATTATATAGTTTAATTTGTTGATCCCTCCTAATTTGAGACCATTGTTCCCCTTTCATTCCTTCACATTTAAACATTCTACTGATGCAGGATGTGAAACCAAAGTTCATGAAAGCATCTTTCTTGGTAATTCTTTGAAATTTCTACACAACTAACCCACTCTTTCTTTGAAATACAAATTATGATTATTTCGTCAAACTAGCAAGAATGGACTTTCTCATTTTTCTCCAAATATGTGTTCCTACATCACGATGACTTTTTTCTACATCGTTGAAATAGGTCTTTAAATTCAGGAATGGAGAAAAAATTATTAAGATATTTTTTAGAAAAATGAGTTTATATAAATACTGTATAGACAATTATTCATTTCTTATATAACGTAATATATGATTCTGCTTGATTGGGAACAGAATCAGACAGGGGAGGAAGTGGAAAAGACTTTCTAAGACAACCAGCTCGTCTATGCCAAATACAAATATATATAAATGACATGACCCTATTGCAGTTGATGCCTGATTTATCAAGGTGGAAAACATGCATTATAATATTGAGTTATACTCTGAAATCCGATTATTAGTTAACCATACAGTACAATTAAGTGATTAATACAAGGATTTCAGTAAAAACATGATTCATCCGTAAAATCAAACAAGTTTTTTTACATGGCATTATTTTGTCAATTATAACATTTCTAGTGTGATAAAAATAATTATTTTCTACGATAATTTTACAAAGCATAGCCACAGGAGTGAATGATAACGAAATGTTGAAAAGTTAATCTAATGGATGAAAAGTAGATAAAATTTAAAAATAACGGTTGAATGTTTAAAAAATATTTTCCAGGATAGACTAAGTGGTGGCAGCCATATATGATTTATGCACGAACATGACACCAAAATGACAAAACAGTGTCTAGAAAGAGTTTATTGTGTGCAAAATTCAGTTTGGAATGTGATGATATATATCATCTTTCTCTGTGAAAAGACGAAAAGTTGTTTTACAAGATGGCGATGGCAGCCATCTTGGATTTATGCTACAATGTGACCTCAGAACAAAAAAACAGCGTCGGAAATGAAATTGCAGTCGCAAATTTGTATTTCTGACTGATAAAAAAATTGCCGCCAAAAAGACTATTTTGAAAAAATAATACAGATCTTGATCGAACTATAGATCTTGATCAAACAGACATAAACATAGATCCAACTGTTATCGCCATTGAAACATTCCACTACATTATTTGCTTTGTTCGACTACTACATTCTAAGCTGGGAATGAAGAGTTAGTGTTCATGAAGTACAGACCAATTATTATGGTAGGCCTATGGTGCAATAATCAGTCAGATGTGACTGAGCTGTTGATTATGAGGGATCCTCATTACGGTCGGATGTGTTTTAAGTCAGTTAAAACCCTCGGGGTTCTCCATTCTTAGCTGTGAAAAAGGCCTCGGCCTACGGCCGCGGACCTTTTTCACAGCTAAGAATGGAGAGCTCCTCGGGCTTCATCCTATACGTAAGCAATGTAAAAACAAACAGCTTACTTCAAAGTAAGCGGCTGCCGCTGTTTGTCTTTAGACGGATAATAAGACCCTCACACAATGACAAAATCGTGCCGGTGTGTTTCAGTTGGATTCTTGGCGGGCAATATATGGGTGGACCCCCTATATCATGTGTATGGACATACACTACCAACTTGGGCTTGGTTTATGAGAAATTGTGTGAAGTTGTAATGTGAAGTTTATGCGTTTCGTGGTAGCTGATATATCCTCAAGCATGTTAACAGCTACAAATCGTTAGTTTGGACGAATATACCAAATTATTGTTTTTTGTAACTCAGTTTTGGGAAAAATATCGGTAAGCCATTTCTCCGTTAGTTTTCATCCAATAGGCTTGAAATTTGCCCTCAATAATCGATCCACCCAAAGGGGTGCGAGTACCGCGAGGGTAACTGTCGAAAAAATCCTATTGAAATAACATTAGCATATTTGCTGGATTAAAAACTGCAATATCTCGAAAACGGTGCGTCTGAGGCTAAAAATAAGCTAAATTTGGAAGCTTTAGGGATATATAGATCACGTACACGTCGGAGTGGTTCCACTATGGTACAATAAAATCCCATATTTTCATCCGCTTGTCGAGGCCTTAGGAAAATTCCATGGAAAGAGATCGATTTCCAAATGCAAAATACCCGTCAAAATCCAAAATGGTCAACAAAAATAAAAATGGCCATGAAAAAAATCAAAATGGCTGATTATGTCAGAACTTATGCTAAAATCCAGCATATTCTATTCCAACTGTTCAAATGCTTTTCATGTTGCTTCAGCAAAAAGTAATCCAGTTGACAATTTTTTTAACAATACTAATTATGTCTCCATGATAATTGGAATATAAGTAAAATCAATTAAATAATCATTAAAGATATGGTTGGATTAGTATGGGTAAATGGATTAGGTATGGGTAAATTACAGCATAAGGCTACAAAACGAAACCACCGAAAAAAATAATACCTCAGGGCATAACAATTAATTAACTACTTGATATATTTTATTTACCCACTTTTCGTGGAAATGTTGACTATTCGTTTTTTTTAATTCGTGAAATTGTTTTTTCTAGAACAAACTAAAAAGGTCAAGAGGGTGCTTAGTAAAATGATCATTGGAATGAACTATCTGAAACTACAAGTGTTAGAGCCGTTCCTGATAAAACTAGACGTTGAGCTTATGTTGGTTCAATGCTAGTCCACCGTCTGCGATGTTAGTCCGGCATTGACCCACCGTAGGGTCAACGTCTTGCTTCAGCTGGGATGGATGGTCCAGCACACCCGAGAGATTGACCTATGGTTGATTTAATGCTGGGCCGGCGTCTTCGACGCTGATCCAACAATGAATAAACCACGGATCAACATCTCGTGTTATCTGGGGCGGTGCATGTACTGAACGTATGGAGACCACTCATCTTGTCAAAAAAACTACAGATATCATGGTCGGCGGATCTCATGGGGGGTAGCATCCCCTTCTGGTCCCTCTGCCAGCGATGACGTGTAGGGAGGGGGTGGTCCTAAGCCCGCGGTCACAAAAACAATCACAGCCACCCAGATATATCATTAGGCAATATTATTTCTGGGATAAATCCTCTTGTTGCCTTCAGAGAAGCAAAACTGCCGACAGCTATGTCACCCTTGTGTGGCGTTAGCAGGCTAGATGTGACAGCTAATTTCAGGGGCAATGGCGACAGGGTATATATGGAGGGGGATGTGACGCTCCCTTCTCCACGATAGCCAGCCAGCTGTCTCTATTCTCCCCAGTAAATGACGACTCCTAAAATAACGAATGTCATTCTAAGCTGCCTGGCTTGTCTATGACATATCTTGTCGTCTAGGTGCATCTGCGTGAATTCATTTCCCGCAATCATGGTAATGGGAAATTATATTCCCTTGTTCTCATAGATATATTAAAATATATATTATCCTATAATGAAATATATTTATCTTAACCCCTTCACTACCATACATGACGGAAATTTCCGTCGTCATTCGTCATGTTACGTAACCATACATGACGGAAATTTCCGTCGGATTTACTATAGATATACCAGGATCCCTGGATCCTGACATGTACTTCGGCCTGGAAGTGAAGTTGTTAATAACTGCACTAAAGAGATTTTTAGCATTAGTATGATCAAGCTGAGCTATTAAAAGTACACTACCGACATCACCCTAGCCAAAATAGTGTTCCCACGCCCATTTCATTGACATCCTTGCAATCACAACCATGTACACAACGTCGACCCATTATCTTCGACGTTGGACCAACATTGTACAAATGCTACACAAATGTTTTGCGTTTATTGAGATACATTCCAACACATTATCAGCCAATTAAACTGAAGACCATAGCTAAAAAGTGCCAGAAATCAAATATGAGTCTGTGCAAAGGGATTGTTATCCCAACTACATCATCAACTACGATGGGTATAAATGTGCACATTTATTCAGATGGATTGAAATTGAAACAAACACTTCACAACTAGGACATGGGCTACTAGTTCTATTACACATGTAGCACTCCCCAACAATAGTGCTCTGCAAAACTAAAAAAAAAGTATCCGCTTACTTGTAAAGTAGACAGATGCTGCCTTTTGGCTTTGTACGACAGAAAGCACCCGTGGACATGTTCGAAGAGCTTAGGACGCCCAAAACATAAAACTGAGAAGTTGACAGTGAGCAAAAGAGAACGAACTTTATATTTCCAACAAGTAGGGCTGTTATCACTGGTAAAATATATTATGTTTTTCCCTAACTGTGAATAGATTCACAATGTAGTAAAATGATCATTGGAATGAACTATCTGAAACTACAAGTGTTAGAGCCGTTCCTGATAAAACTAGACGTTGAGCTTATGTTGGTTCAATGCTAGTCCACCGTCTGCGATGTTAGTCCGGCATTGACCCACCGTAGGGTCAACGTCTTGCTTCAGCTGGGATGGATGGTCCAGCACACCCGAGAGATTGACCTATGGTTGATTTAATGCTGGGCCGGCGTCTTCGACGCTGATCCAACAATGAATAAACCACGGATCAACATCTCGTGTTATCTGGGGCGGTGCATGTACTGAACGTATGGAGACCACTCATCTTGTCAAAAAAACTACAGATATCATGGTCGGCGGATCTCATGGGGGGTAGCATCCCCTTCTGGTCCCTCTGCCAGCGATGACGTGTAGGGAGGGGGTGGTCCTAAGCCCGCGGTCACAAAAACAATCACAGCCACCCAGATATATCATTAGGCAATATTATTTCTGGGATAAATCCTCTTGTTGCCTTCAGAGAAGCAAAACTGCCGACAGCTATGTCACCCTTGTGTGGCGTTAGCAGGCTAGATGTGACAGCTAATTTCAGGGGCAATGGCGACAGGGTATATATGGAGGGGGATGTGACGCTCCCTTCTCCACGATAGCCAGCCAGCTGTCTCTATTCTCCCCAGTAAATGACGACTCCTAAAATAACGAATGTCATTCTAAGCTGCCTGGCTTGTCTATGACATATCTTGTCGTCTAGGTGCATCTGCGTGAATTCATTTCCCGCAATCATGGTAATGGGAAATTATATTCCCTTGTTCTCATAGATATATTAAAATATATATTATCCTATAATGAAATATATTTATCTTAACCCCTTCACTACCATACATGACGGAAATTTCCGTCGTCAATGAATCACTGTAAGCAGAATAAAGGAGATAAATACCCTTAAATTGCATTTAGCTTTTTATCATTAAACATAATATATATAATTAATATTATAATAATCAATCACTATTCACCACTTCTTTTTTCAACACATATCAAAATAGTGTGGTCAGTTGATGGTCACGATCCACCTAGTGTACATTGCTTGTATGAGTGAATAAATCTTGATGACGACACTTGTTGCACACTGTGGCAATTTCGCGACAGAAGGAAGGCCAAAGTCGGGCGCACACGAACTCTTGAAGTCATTCGTTATGAGATTGAAGGCGTAGTACGCCTTCAATCTCATATCAAATGACTTCAAGAGTTCGTGTCCAGAGTACCATAAAAACACTGCATACTACAGGCATTTCAAGAGTTTGGAGCACTTAACAACCTCAACAACAAACATCCGACGCAGAGTCACAACCCGACCGAATGAGCCAGATTTGCTAATATCGCCAGTATAATATAGTTCCCGTGTGCACAAGTTAAAATCAATACAAATGTCGATATTTCCAGTCTAGGTAACTATTGTTGATAAATTATAGATGTATGATTATATAGTTTAATTTATTGATCCCTCTTAATTTACGACCATTGTTCCCCTTTCATTCCTTCACATTTAAACATTCTACTGATGTAGGATGTGAAACCAAAGTTCATGAAAGCATCTTTCTTGGTAATTCTTTAAAATTTCTACACAACTAGCCCCCTCCTTCTTTGAGATACAAATTATGATTATTTCGTCACACTAGCAAGAATGGCCTTTCTCATTTTTCTTAAAATAATTATGTGTTTCTACATCACGATGATTTTTTTCTACATCTTTGAAACAGATCTTTAAATTCAGCAATGGAGAAAAAATTGCTAAGATATTTAAAAAAAATGAGTTTATATAAATACTGTATAGACAATTATTCATTTCTGATATAACGTAATATATGATTCTGCTTGATTGGGAATAGAATAAATAAGACAGCGGAGGAAGTGGAAAAGACTTTTTAAGACAACCAGCTCGTCTATGCCAAATACAAATATATATAAATGACATGGCCCTATTGCAGTTGATTCCAGATTTATCAAGATGGAAAACATGCATTACAAAATTGACCTATACTCTGAAATCCGATTAATAGCTAACCATACAGTACAATTAGGTGATTAATAGAAGGATTTCAGTAAAAACATGATTCATCCGTAAAATCAAACAAAGGGAGTTTTTTCACATGGCATTATTTTGTCAATTATAACATTTATATATAGTGTGATAAAATATTTTTTTTCTACGATAATTTTACAAAGCATAGCCACAGGAGTGAATGATAACGAAATGTTGAAAAGTTAATCTGAGGGATGATAAGTAGAGAAAAAAATAAAAATAACGGTTTAATGTTTAAATACTATTTTTCAGGATAGACTAAGTGGTGGCAGCCATATATAATTTATGCACGAGCATGACACCAAAATGACAAAACAGTGTCTAGAAAGAGTTTATTGCGTGCAAAATTCAGTTTGAAATTTGTTAATATATATCATTTTTCTCTGTGAAAAGACGAAAAGTTGTTTTACAAGGTGGCGATGGCAGCCATCTTGGATTTATGCTACAATGTGACCTCAGAACAAGAAAACAGCGTCGGAAATGAGTTTATCATGCGGAAAAACGGTATTACACGTCATTTTTGTTGAAAATAACAAATTTATGTTATAACATAGTATACCACCTTGATTTATGCATGACGGAGACTGCCAAATAAAAGAAATGCTGCCAGACATGACGTTTTCATGCAAAATTCAATGAGAATAGTGGCATTACCGTACACATATCTTTTCATTTAAACAGAGAAGAAATATATTCTCTAAAATTGCAGTCGCGAATTTGTATTTCTGGCCGCCAAAAGGACTATTTTAAAAAAATAATACAGATCTTGATCACACTATAGATCTTGATCAAACAGACATAAACATAGATCCAACTGTTATCGCCATGGAAACATTCCACTACAGTATTTGCTTTGTCCGACTACTACATTCTAAGCTGGGAATGGAGAGTTATTGTTTATGAAGTACAGACCAATTATCATGGTAGGCCTATGGTGCAATAATCAGTCAGATGTGACTGAGCTGTTGATTATGAGGGATCCTCATTACGGTCGGATGTGTTTTAAGTCAGTTAAAACCCTCGGGGTTCTCCATTCTTAGCTGTGAAAAAGGCCTCGGCCGACGGCCTCGGACCTTTTTCACAACTAAGAATGGAGAGCTCCTCGGGCCTTATCCTATACGTAAGCAATGTAAAAACAAACAGCTTACTTCAAAGTAAGCGGTTGCCGCTGTTTGTCTTTAGACGGATAATAAGATCCTCACACAATGACAAAATCGTGCCGGTGTGTTTCAGTTGGATCCTTGTGGTGACTTTGGCGGGCAATATATGGGTAGACCCCCTATATCATGTGTATGGACACACACTGCCAACTTGGGCTTGCTTTATGAGAAATCGTGTGGAGTCGTAATGTGAAGTTTATGCGTTTCGTGGTAGCTAATATGTGACCCGATCTGGCAAAATGAGACGGAAGTCGCGTTTTGGGGTATTAGAGTTATTATCAGATCCTGAATCTCCACAAAATTACCTTTAAAATGAGGTGTCAAACGAGCCTGTAGGTTGAATAGCTCCAAAGATGTAGCTCAGGCCAAATCGGAAAATATTAATTTAAAAATCATGTCATTTTGAGAAAACAGAGTTCAAAGATGGAGAAAGTTTTTTTTTTTAATCTTTTTTCGACCCTTATTCAATTTCTTGTATGAGAATGTCACCGGGAAGGATTTTTTTTTAAATAGACATATTTGGACAAATGACCAGTACAGTAGGCCCACTTCTATTAAAAATGGTCAGCTAGCTGATGGAGGTAATCCCAAGTACACACTGCGTCACGTCTTAGGGTGGGGTTTCATTATGGGTATTACCCCAAGGTCATGTCAAGGTCATATCAAGGCTAAATCAGCCAAAAAGGGTCAGAATATTTAGTTTTTGTTGTTTTTGCTTCCATTGTATTGATTTAGGATGGCTATAATTGTTGAAACCCACTTAGGCCCCAACAAGAAGGTTCACGAAACACTTTTCAAAGAGGTTACAGGGGTAATATAGGGGTTGGGGGTAATACCCCCCCCCCCCGTCCCCCAAAGTGACCTTTATATCACACCTTTTCTGATATGACAAGAACAGATCAAATAACACATACATTGTCATGTTTGGACCAATAACTAGCACTTCCTTTAGGTGTGATGGAAGATAGGGCGTTATAAGGGTGTTGCCTCAAGGTCATGTCAAGGTCATCTCAAGGTCACAGCAAGGTCAAATCAGCCAAAAAGTGTGAAAATAGTTAGTTTTTGTTGTTATTACTGTAATTCTGTACATTTGAGATGTCTATGACTGTTGAAACCCACTCAGGCCCCAACACGTAGGTACACCAAACACATCTCAAGAAGTTACAAGGGTAATATGGGGGCTAGAGGGTAATATCCCCAGAATGACCCTTATGTCACCCCCCCCCCCCCCATCTCACATGACAGAAATGGACCAAATAACAGATATAGTGTCATTTTTGGAACAATAACTAACACTCTTTTAAAGGTGATAAAGCACAACCCAAGTACACATGGTGAAACGGGCTGGGTTGGGGCTTCATATGGGTATCACCCCAAGGTCAAGTCAAGGTTATCTCAAGATTATATTCCAGGTCAAATCAGCAAAAAAGGATTCAAATGGTAATTTTTTGTAGTTTTTGCTTCAATTGTAATAATTTAGGATGTCTATATAATGGTTGAAACCCGCTTAGGCCCCAGCACAGAGGTACACCAAACAGATCTTAAGAGATTACAGGGGTAATATATGGGTTGGAGGGTGATACCCCCCCCCCAACGTGACCCATATATCACCCCCATCTAATATGACAGGAACAGATCAAATAAAACATACATTGTCATGTTTGGACCAATAACTAGCAGTTCTGCTAAGTCTGATGAAGCCCAACCCAAGTAAGCATGGTCACATGGGCTGGGGTGGGGCTTCATATGAGTGTTACCCAAGGTCGTCTCAAGGTCACAACAATGTCAAATCAGCGAAAAAGGGTGAAAATAGGTAATTTTTGCTCCAATTGTGTTCGTTTAGGATGTCTATGATGGCTGAAACCCACTTATACTCCAACACGGAGGCACACCAAACACATCTCAATCTATTTATTAGATTAATTTTAATCCCTACTCCCCCCCCCCCCCCCGGAAGGGGGTAAATATGGATTTTAGCCAATTTTTTCTCAGGTAAAGTTTGTTCTATTCATCAATACCTACAAAATGAGCTGACACACGACCCTATTTGATAGTTTGAAAATATACCATATTTTTCTTGATTTTACCCCTTTTCACCCCTTATTCCTCACTGGAGGGGGTAAATATGGATTTTAGCATTTTGTTCTTTATTCAAGTATTTTATTATCATTAATACCTACAAAATGAGTTGCTGCGAGACTCTATTCCATTAATGTGAAAATATACCCTATTTTTCGTAATATTACCCCTTTTTACCCCTTATTCCCCCCACTGGAGGGGTAAATATAAATGTTAGCGTATAGTTTCTTAGATAAAGTTTGTTCTACTCATCAATACCTACAAAATGACCTGTTACACGCCGCTATTCGATTAAGTTGAAAAAATCATATAGTAGGGTGGTTTTCAGGGGGTCAGAATATGACCTCAATGACCCCGACAAAATTTAACCTACTTTAATTTTTTTATTTTAGCACCCGCAAGATACACAATCAACAATAAAATCAATTTATACACCAACATCCAGAAAATGGGGTACATACAGACATACACTATGTAGGGGCCTATTACCACGCTCATGACGCTAGTGCTGGCGTCACAATTTTTATCGTCTGTAAATATGTTCATTTTTTGCAAATTGTAGTGTGTTTAAAACATCAATTTTATATAACTCATATTTATTTTTATACCTTACAATTTTAGGAACCGAAACTTAACATTTTAATCTCATACTTTATCTGAAAAATCTGAAATTGGTCAGATTATGACCATTTTGCCTTTTGGAGGCCCTAGCTCAATAGTCAAAACGCGACTACCGTCTCATTTTGCCAGATCCGGTCACATATATCCTTAAGCATATTAACAGCTACAAATCGTTAGTTTGGACGAATATACCAAATTATTGTCTTTGTAACTCAGTTTTGGGAAAAATATCGGTAAGCCATTTCTCCGTTAGTTTTCATCCAATCGGTTCGAAATTTACCCTCAATAATCGATCCACCGAAAGGAGTGCGATTACCGCGAGGTTAAATGTCGAAAAAATCCTATTGAAATAACATTAGCATATTTGCTGGATTAAAAACTGCAATATCTCGAAAACGGTGCGTCTGAGGCTAAAAAACAGTTAAATTTGGACCCTTTGGGTATATAGACCACGTCCATATCAGAGTGGTTCCACTATGGTACAATAAAATCCCATATTTTCATCCGCTTGTCGAGGCCTTAGGAAAATTCCATGGAAAGAGATCGATTTCCAAATGCAAAATATCCGTCAAAATCCAAAATGATCAACAAAAATAAAAATGGCCATGAAAAAAATCACAATGGCTGATATGTCAAAACTTACGCTAAAATCCAGCATATTCTATTCCAACTGTCCAAATGCTCTTCATGCTGCTTCAGCAAAAAGTAATCCAGTTGACAATTTTTTTACCAATACTAATTACGTCTCCATGATAATTGGAATATAAGAAAAATCAATTAAATAATCATTAAAAATATGCTGGGATTAGTATGGGTAAATGGATTAGGTATGGGTAAATTACAGCATAAGGCTACAAAACGAAACCACTGAAAAAACAATACATCAGGGCATAACAATTAATTAACTACTTGATATATTTTATTTACCGACTTTTCGTGGAAATGTTGACTATTCATTTTTATTTAATTCGTGCAATTGTTTTATTAGAACAAACTAAAAAGGTCAAGAGGGTGCTTAATAAAATGATCATTGGATAAACTATCTGAAACTACATTTTTTAAAACAAGTTTAAGTGTTAGAGCCGTTCTGGATAAAACTAGACGTTGAGCTTATGTTGGTTCAATGCTAGGCTACCGTCTGCGATGTTAGTCCGGCATTCACCCACCGTAGGGTCAACGTCTCGCTTCATTCCGGATGGATGGTCCAGCACACCCGAGAGATTGACCTAATATAGTTGATTTAATGCTGGGCCGGCGTCTGCGACGCTGGTCCAACAATGAATCAACCACGGATCAACACCTCGTGTTATCTGGGGCGGTGCATGTACTGAACGTATGGAGACCACTCATCTTGTCAAAAAAAAACTACAGATATCATGGTCGGCGGATCTCATGGGGGGTAGCATGCCCTTCTGGACCCTCTGCCAGCGATGACGTGTAGGGAGGGGGTGGTCCTAAGCCCGCGGTCACAAAAACAATCACAGCCACCCAGATATATCATTAGGCAATATTATTTCTGGGATAAATTCTCTTGTTGCCTTCAGAGAAGCAAAACTGCTGACAGCTATGTCACCCTTGTGTGGCGTTAGCAGGCTAGATGTGACAGCTAATTTCAGGGGCAATGGCGACAGGGTATATATAGAGGGGGATGTGACGCTCCCTTTTCCACGATAGCCAGCCCAGGCTGTCCCTATTCTCTCCAATAAATGACGACGCCTAAAATAACGAATGTCATTCTAAGCTGCCTGGCTTGTCTATGACATATCTTGTCGTCTAGGTGCGTCTGCGTGATTTCGTGTCCCGCAATCATGGTAATGGGAAATTATATTGCCTTGTTCTCATAGTTATATTAAAATATATATTATCCTATAATGAAATATATATTATCTTAATAACTGCACCAAAGAGTTTAGCATTAGTATGATCAAGCTGAGCTATCAAAAGTACATTACCGACATCACCGGCCTAGCCAGAATAGTGTTCCCACGTCCATTTCATAGACATCCTTGCAATCACAAACATGTACACAACGTCGACCCATTATCTTCGACGTTGGTCCAACATTGTACAAATGCTACACAAATGTTTTGCGTTTATTGGGATACACTCCAACACAATAGTAGCCAATTGAACTGAAGACCATAGCTAAAAAATGTCATAAATCAAATATGAGTCTGTGCAAAGGGATTGTTATCTGTCCGGGCGCAGCCCTATGTGCCCGTAAAAAATGAGGGTGGGAAAGTTTTTCACTCTGGACATCAATTTTCAAGATGTGATTTTTAAAAATCGGTGGCATGACGCCGCTAGAGCATGAAATCCAAAACGGTCCTTAGTGTTTCACAAAACTTTTAAACTAACTGAAACTTTTGAACTTTTTAAACATGTGTAATACCAACTTTCTATTTGATTTGTACTTGACAAACACAATCGGAGTCAATATGGAGGTCTTTTCATCCTAGAATATCTTTTGATATCGTTTGAGAAAAAGTTATACATATTAGAACGTCGTGAAGATCACTCATTTTCGAAATCAGAACACTAATTAGGTTATATGTATATTGTTAATTATATATGTATATTATTATTATTAATAATATTAAGATTGTAACAGTGTGTCTCATTTTTGCATGAGAAACTATGGACCGGTGCGAAACAATAATTATCAGTTGTACATGTATGCTGTTGAGCCTTTCACAAATACATTATCGTAAGATTAATTCTACCACAGTTTATAATTATTTCCAGCCATATATCACTAGCTATACGGAATTGCTATAACTATGTCATTTATATTTCATTTACCAGGTTAGGCTTATTTTTGTCAGGTATGGCAGAGGTGAATTCGCAATCAAACGTTCACTAGAAACCCCCAGTTTGTGCGGAGTAATTAAGAACATCTCTGAAAGTGGTGGTTTTGGATCCTGAACAATATTATATTATCTCAAATAAGGTAGCAACAATCAAGGAAAATTTGATGACAAACAAATCGTCTTATGATGGTGTTACCTCTGATATAATTATTTCAATCACATTCTGTTTGTTACTGATATGAATTTCGAGAAGCTCATTTAAAACACACAGAACACAGCAAACAGACCAACCCATCTAGCGAATAAGATGATGTCGCACTAGCTGTATGTTTATAATTTCAGATGCGAAATCTAGCTAGCTGATAATCGTCATCTGTTTTGAGATGTATTTTTGCTGAAGATAATTGTAGAGATGATAAAATCAAGACAAAATAAATAATAATTTAAAGGGATTATCCAAGAAA
The DNA here is from genome assembly GCA_964017125.1 of Flabesymbios commensalis. Classification (NCBI taxonomy): domain Eukaryota; kingdom Metazoa; phylum Annelida; class Polychaeta; order Terebellida; family Flabelligeridae; genus Flabesymbios; species Flabesymbios commensalis. The sequence goes on along the minus strand of OZ024914.1, from coordinate 38,850,427 downwards.
AAACAATTCGAAGATAAATTTGCTCTGTCAAAAAGTTTATTGATGCGGCCATCTTGGATTTATCATTCCAAAGACCTTACATTATCGTCTAAACAAGCACAAATGTAAGAAAACACAATATAACCATTAAGTCGGATAATCATTTTGACCAAGCATGTACAATCGGCGAACAAGATGCTATTAAGATTAGAGGCTGAAAAAATTGTCATTTTTAAATGGATATTAGCCGCCATCTTGGCATCTTGAATAGGAAGACCTCCAAATTGTAACTGGACCGAAAAAATGAATTTGTCAGGCCAAATCATATGGAAAGCTCGTATTACACAGCATAAGTCGATTAGTTCAACAGTTATATAAACACTAAGGCTGATGGCAGCCAATTTGGATTTTACACTCTAGTGACGTTATACTAACGATTTTGAGAAATCACCTCCTGAGGCATTGACGTCCAGGGTACACGAGTACATCACGAATCAAACGAGACACTATCTCGCCCTGAACATTTATGCGGCCCTATAGGGCGGATCCTGGACTAAATTGCCTAAATTATTTGTTGTTTGCGTGTTGTTTGCGTGTACAGTTGAACCAAGAAAAAAATAACAATCGTGTGATGACCAGGGCAAAGTACAGATGAGGTGTAAACGTTGTTATATTTAAGATTGTCAACTTTAAAGACAGACCAGTTTTTTCAGCATACATGTACGCATAGCCCCCTCATTTGTTAACCCCTGGAGGACTGGTGCCGACTAACTTTTATCCCGCTAAGTTATTTTATTTAAATTTTCAACCACTTGTAGTTGCGTCCACAAACCTTAAAGTGTCCACAACTTCAAGTCTGTGAAAATTACTAATATTTGCTTAATTTTGGGCAAAACATTTGTTATTTTTTATGTTTAAACACTCATTTGACTCCCAATAACAGTGATTTGATTGGCAAATAAAACAAATTAAAAATTAGAGGATTCAGGGTTATAGTCTTTTAGTCATAAATATTGGGAATTCCCTTGAAGTTGTGTAACCCTTACAGCGCGGGGATCGACTTTAGTCGTCAGAATCTGACGTCTGTAGTTTAATGGCCGTAGACCCATAACACAGGTATTCAAATGAATCGGAAAGGGCTAACTAAGACATTTATGATGATTTCAAGGTGAAAAAACCCCTTTGGTCTCCATGGTTTAAATAAAAATTAGCATATCAGCAGAAATGCATTAGCCAGTTTGTTGATATTCTGTCAATCAAATAATAATTATCAGATTCTCATAGAATTCCAGTTTCCCTAAATTAGGCAATTAAATATTAAGACGGATACCTGATAATAATAATCACAGAATGATGACTTTTGAGCTGGCACACAGGATATTACATTAAATAGGGTAAATAAGTCAACAATATTGATACATAACTAATGGACGTTGAACCCTTTCACCGCGGGTGGCGCCGAGGGGCGACCACCTGGCAGACCGCGGATGTCGCCTTTTCAGTAATTACTGTTTTTAATTAAAAAAATAATTAATTCAGCGCTCAGGCATTTTATGACGTTATAATTCAGCGGTGAAAGGGAGCACAAGGGAACCAACCCACATGGCCATACAAAATGAGATATGGTTTTATGACGTCGCCAGTACACCAGTCGTCATTAAAAAAAATGACATGAACGATTGAACGAAATTTCACGTTAACCCAACATCGAGGAGAAGTTGGGCTAAAGTCATGGAACAGGTCGTCTTGCTCCATCAGCACTTTTCACACAGTGACAGAAAATACGCAAAACTCCGTCATATAATACGTTCACGTTAGATCTATGCTAAAAATTATTCCATTTCCAATGTTTTCATCATTATGCAGGGACAGATGTATATGGTCTGAAAATGAGAAAGCCCTTGAGGAATGGACATTATTGTCTCAGATCGACGCGGGCTCAATATAGACATGTGGGTTGGTTCCATTGTCCGAAATTGGAATACGCGATTCATTATTTTTAACAACAGAACCACGACTATTTGAACGCCTGCACCTCATACGCTATCATCAACACAATCACAAAAATGTTCCTTAAAGTACATGTTCAAAGCAATATTATAATAATTCCATGCAAACAACTCTCATTATATTTCCCAGATTAACACATCCCATCAAGCTTTAAGTTCAATTTACAGAAAATGACTTCCTTGTGGTTTGGTTCCCTTGTGCTTAATAACGTCCAGTCTGTGCTGATGTGGTTCTGTCTCTCAGTAGTGTGGGGAGCCTCCGTGACCGAGAGGTAGCGTGCTCGGCCTCAGACCTCCAGGGTTTGAATTTTGAATCCTGTGTCTGGAGGGAAGTGTCATCTCACTCACCTCACCATCCTCAGGAGGTTCTCCTGGCCCAATTTAGCCTGTATGTGCACAAAAGTGGCCTAAAGCCCGATTTATTATTTTTCGCTGATCAACCCATGCCTAAATGTCTATTAAACGAAAATATTACTGTCAACAATGCAGGTGTAGTTCAACAACAACAACAAAATTAAATCTGGTTAGTTAACAATGACATGATCAGGCTACACGTATAGTGTTTAAGCGTGTGAGTATTTCAAGCCAAGCAAACACGATACATGTGCTGTATGCTCAAAAAAGGGAGTTGAAATGGTACTTGAATTAACAAGTCCAGTGACCAGGGGTAATATGTGTGAAGCGCACAGAGCATTGTATATGCGCTAAATAAGAACTCATTATTATTATTATTATTATTACTATTATGTTTATTATTATTATTATTATTACCAATTTTGTTTTATTGTTGTCCCACATTGGGTCAATATATCGTGTTTATATTACTGGGAATAGCGTAAGAAGTGTCCGCTCAAAATACATTATTAACCCCCGATCAACGCTCAACAGGACTAAAATAGTTTTCAATCTGTTTATTAGCAGGTTAAATCACAGTTATTGGGAATGAAATGGGAGTCAATATTTGCAAATGATTAGTCTATAATTAAACAGACATGACACATTTTCACCCACCTGAAGTTGTGGGTCGCGGTAGCGATACACGATATCAAGCGAGGTGTAGCACATAAAGGGTTGATAAGAAAATGACCAAATGAATTTCGTAAGACCGCCTACGTACTACTAAAGGGCGTTAATATAATTAATCAAGTAGATTTCAATACGAGCATTACGGTGCCCCGGTATATGTAATTATAATTGACTGATGACGTCACCCTCATCAGCTGAGATTACGCGTTATTGCCGCGAGCACTCATGCAGGAGAATGACGTGCCACAGGTTTCCTGTCACACTTTGCATTTCGCCGCTCTCTTTTCCCCTTTCATCCCGTCGGCGCTGTAGAGAATATCACATTAACCCTTTAGCCGCCGGTCTCGATTATAGTTAGTTTTTCATTAATACCACAATTTAAATATACTAAAAATGAAACATGATATCAATCAGCGAAAAGGTAACCTCCATTTTGGTAAATCTGAATAATTTCAACTCACTTGAAGCTGTGGATCGCGTCAGCGAGACACAACTTGAGTGAAGTGAAAACTACGAATGTGGTTTATGGATAGTAACGTTACACCTTTTAAACATGCTGAAGATAAAACATGACATCAATCAGTAATATTAGAAAAAAGATAACCTCCATTTTGTAAAATCTGAGTAATTTCACTCCATAGAATAACGCGATCCACAACTTCAAGTATGTGGAAGTTACGAATGTGGTTTATGTACATTAAATAACAAATGTTCTGTGATGACATTACAGTGGATGGACACTCGGTTCCACACGTCCAAGTTCACACCTGAAATTATTAAAATGCACAAAGACGTAACTGACGAAGATCAGCTCATTATCTCATATACCTGTTCTGCTCTATAAGCCAAAAGGCAGTTTGGGCTTTGCAGAGTAGTATAAACCCTTTAACCGTCGGTGTCGCATATATTCGGGTTTTTACTATCACATTAAGTACCACCCTTTAAACATGTTAAAGATAAAATGTGACATCGATCAGCAATATTTGAAAACAGTTGACCTCCATATTGTCTCATCTGAACAATTTTCACTCACTTGAAGTTGTGGATCGCGTCAGCGAGACATAACTTCAAGTGGGTGAAAATTCAGATTGAATAATTTGGCGGTTAAAGGGTCAACCCTTGCGCTGCTACTGTCGTATAACTACGGCTTGAAGCCAGTATTCACACTAAAAAATTGCAACTGAAATCGATAGCTCAGTGTCAGTTATGTAATCAAATAATTAGATTTAGGAAAGTCCACTATACATACATAGACAGATTTTTCGTCACTTGAAGCTGGAAATTACGTAAACGATTCGAGCTAATTTAAGTGAAAAAAACAACAAGTAATGAATACCTGAGCAGCAGCCCATCAGTTAATAACAGCAGATTTTGCGGTGTTGTGGGCTTGTCTTTTCGTTATAACAGCCGTTTATACATCTACAGATAATTTTGTAATTAACTATTGGTTGATAACATGTGATAACTTGGTTAACAAGAGTTCTGCAAAATAAGATTTCAATATCAAATGTACATTATTTTCATAATCGCATTACGACTTGCAATTTTTTGAGACACGGCATATAGCAGGTCTACCCGGTAAATGATTGATAGCGTACTTCCTAATCCCAAGCTTGTCATTCACGTATGAGAGTACGCTAATGAGCTATGAATTTAATAATTGTACATAATTATACAGTTCACTACCTCTAAATTAGTCTACTCGACTATAGTGAGTAAAAAAACATCAAATCAGTGGATGTTTCAAGCCTCTAAGGCCACTTTGGTGGCCATCTTAGATTGCTTTGCTGTCTCTTTGCAAATGTTCATACGTGTGGAAAAAAGTGAACGATTTGCTCCCCCAACAGCTCCACTATTATCAGTGCTTATCAAAAAGGAAACTGAATACGTACTTTTTCTCCGAACTAGGCGGGGGGGGGGGTGTCCCACACCTCATGACATCACACACAATTCATGTCAACTATTGAATTTGATCAAAATGGTTATTGTTTCATATTGGCTGTGATTGTACATGATTAAACAGTTCGATTTATCCAAGGGTTTTTTTTGAAGACCTGGTAACTATATTGTTATTGCAGGTACAAACAGGGATTCCACTAAATCATGTACACTAATTAAAGTAGCCTAGGCATATATTATGTATGTCACACTCATATCACCCGTACTAATAGTAATACCATCAGCGGTTTGATCAATCAATATTCATGTTATTAGTATAATAACAGTCATGAACTACCAAAAATGCAATAAAAGCTCATCTAAGTATTGGCATTCAAACAGGTGGCTAATTGATTTCCCAATGGGTCAATTGTCACATAATGAAGAGTACTGTATACTGGGTAACATAGTAACATTGCGGCATTTAAAACGTATAGATATATTATATAATGTCTCCCACTTCAAATTTTATAGATTTTATAGATATTCCACGGTGGTACATGTATATCTCTAACCACTTTTGGATTAATTATCAAATCCAGCAAGGGTCATTGACGCAATGTTAGATTAATATTGGTCCACCGTCTACGACGCTGGACCAACATTAATCTAAAATTGGATCAACGATTTGCGTTTGCTGAGAAGTATCTTTTGATTATCTCCCTGAACAGCCCACGCCGATGAGGATATGTTGTGCAATAGCACACGGCTACTGGCCGCTTTACAATCAAAGTGTGGTGACCACAGGGCGGGCGACGCCAAGATGAAGTGCCTGCAGACCGGAAGCTTCTATTCACATGAACGGAAGTCACCATTCTGTGTCGCTTTTGCGCAGGCGCCCGAGTTCTTCTGCTGGCGTAATTGCGGGAGCTCGTTGCCAATGAGCAAAGCGGCCAAAAGGCACACCTCAAGACGACGGTTGACAAAATCCCGGCCGACCTCCGTACGTCATTCCCGAGCTGTCATGCTATAGCACAGAATAAAACAGATAAACATCATAATTCGTTTTATTCACTTGCCGAGCTCGTCAATCCATGCAAGACCAGACATTCACCATTTCCCCAGCCTCATCTAAACAAACAAACCAGCTGTTGTTATTTGTGTCTGACGTAGTGTTTGATAATATATAGTTAGGAGATAATGTACATTGCCAATCCCATTACTTTGAAAAAGTGTCATGCCCACTTTCTTAACAGTGATTAAGTAAAAGTAATTTCCTGAAATCTGCTACAGATTAGCTTAAACTTGTATTAAATATGTGAAAGAACAAAATAGAGTAAGGAAATGTTTCGCAGTATGTGATAAAAAACAGGGTTTACGATTTTGTTGTGAATCTCGACTGTACCTGTTGTTTTTCGGATCATTATTGAGTACGTGGCATAACACAATATGCATGCATGCATCTCGTTTAGGTTTTCTGCTGACTTGTTGCTTCAGAAGTGCAGAAAATGATATTCCAGTTACAGTACATCGTAAACATGGTAATGTGATTAAATGGCAATAAGACGAAGCTGTAAAAGTCCGTATTTAGAATACACAGTGTACATGTACAGTTATTTCATGATCACTGATGACAGGACAATCATGAAATTCATCGTTGCCAGTGTATGAAATATAATAATTAATATTAGAGTATTAAATGGTCATAGTCGTGGTTAACAACTACCTAAAGGCCGAAAAGAAAATCATCATTGCCAGTATATGAAAAATGGTTTATTTTGCACTTTTGCATTATAGGGTATCTACCACTTTAATAATATTGTGTTTAGTCCCCTGTCACTCGTAAAGAATCAATATTGTGGGGAGCCTTCATGAGCGAGGGGTAGCGTGCGCGGTAGCGTGCGCGGCATCAGACCACCAGGGCGCGAATTTTGAGTCCTGTGTCTGGAGGACAGTGTCATCTCATTCATCTCACCATCTTCAGGAGGTTTTTCTGGCCCAGTTTAGCCTATATGTTCACAAAGGTGGCCTAAAAACCCATTCTTTTCATTTTACGCTCAATACCCATCCTTTCTTACATGTAATTCAATAAAAAAGTATTCAACAGTCGGCATGCAGAGTCCTATAGCGTCTGGTACTTCGTGCACTTCGTGAAAATAGTTAAAGCACCTCAGACATGGCAGTACTTGAAATACAGCGCTGACAACAACTGTGCGACAACTACGGTGTCCAGGCCGGAAGTCATGTTGGTTGGCGTCAGCGCGCATGCTCCGTGGGGCATTTCTCACTTATTGACTCCCGGCTAAAAACAACGGAAATTACTCGGCTTACGGCCGGAAACCGGCCTTTCAAACGTCTTTAGGCTGTCACAACAAATACCTGGCGTCAGCCCCGGCAATCACCGTGTGTTGTCCCGATGCCGGTTTATTGTTGGGCCAGCGTCGTAGACGCTGGCCCAACAATAAACCGACATCGGGACGTGTCGGTGCGGCACCGCTCCCGCCGCAGACCAAATATTACGCCTCTAAATCAGGCCGACGGCCAATCGGCCTGGAATTGATGAAATTGCCCATTATGTCATCAGGCAGTCAACGGCAGTGGCGTGTCCGGATTGTTCCGGATTGTGCCGGAATCTGCCGAGTGACAGGTAGTGAGAGGCGTGGTCAGAATGCGAACCACCGCGAACAATAACCTAGCACGCGCTACCGCGACACCTGCTAATCCACCACTGTCAGTAAAATTAACCTGCGGCGAACCAAAACTAATAATTAGCCGTGGTGGTCTGGCACAGCTGGTTGAAGTCACACATATACCGTCATATTATACACTGCAATATCAATTAGTGTGGAAGATTAAATATGCATTATGAATATTACGTGATGAATAGAGAGTGACCAAAGTGACCCTGATATCGTATTCCACCCCAGTTTTTTCACCCCAGTTTAAATAACAAAAAAATGGCGCGAGGGAATTGGCTGACTCCGTCACTTAAAATAACCTCATTAGATTGCCATCAAAACCAAAACCATCTCAATGAATCTTTTCGTGTGTCCAGCTATTTTATTTCTCAGATATCTTCCCTTGTTCAGTATAATTGTGACCCGCTATGTGCACACTAACTGCGATCCAGACTATCAGGCGACCCTATTTAATATAATTATCAATGATAGATATAAAATGAATAATTATAAACATATTTTAAAAACTGGTATAATATCACATGTATGTACTGTAATAGATCTCCCAACAAACACAACACATTTGCATAAATATATAATTATACGTTGTATAAATGTTATGCAAATGTTTTGTGTTTGCTGGGCTATTATTGGTTCTAAGGAGACAGAGGACAAGCTGTGATGGGGCAGTACGTGCTGCGAGCTTACGGGAGCCGTGCGTGAGCCTTGCGTTTCACATCTTAAAATAAAAATATTTATAACTCTATCTGATCTTTAATCTGATAATCCAATGGATCCAGGCTGCCGCACAAGTC
>OZ024914.1:38652042-38837042 GCA_964017125.1 Flabesymbios commensalis | reverse complement strand
ACATTAGGAACGACTTTGAATTACACACGTGTAGTCAACCGTCTAAATGTAAATGTATACTTTATTTTAATCTAAGCAGATTTATGAACCCTTGTCATGCTAAGTTAATTTATTCCGATTTTCACCCACTTGAAGTTGTGTCTAGGTGACGCGATCCACAACTTCAAGTGAGTGAAAATTATTTAGATTTGACAAAAATGGAGGTCAACGATTTTAAAATCTTGTTGAATAATTCACGTTTTATATTTAACATGTACAAAAGGTGGTACTAAATGTGCTAATAGAAAAATGAATAACCTAATATAATCGGGTCCGGCGGTTAAAGGGTTAACCTTTATCATGCTATGTTAATTTATTTAAATTTTCACTCACTTGAAGTTGTGTCTCGCTACCGCGACCCACAACTTCAAGTGGGTAAAAATTACTCATATTTGCTTAAATTGAGATCAAATATTTGGATATCTTGATTTTTAAACACTCATTTCGTCCCCATTATTAGTGATTTGGTTGGCAATCAAAATTAATGAAAGATCACCAGTATAAGGGTTAAACCATAGATATCCTTAGTATATATGGGTTAAACCTATAATGTTAACCTATAACGTTTGGGACCCGCACCATCTGTACGTTCTTCTCAAACTATTACGATTTCCTCATTTCTGACGGGCTCCGCAAGGCAGTCGTAAGAAAATAACCCTTAGAATTCCGTTCGTGAAGGAGCTGTCTAGCCATGCCCCACATTGCGACGAATCCGAATTAAAAAAATCCCCGAACGCGCAATTTTACATTTTCTCTCCGAATCAGCTATTCGTGGCGGATCAGGGTAGGAGATACGTACATGTCGACTGTAATCCGAACCGCTGCTGTACCTTACGATAGTACTCCCGCATCATCACATATCCATGCCGTATGAACTAAACCTTACAAATAAATTTGCCGTAGCTTACGTGTGCTTTTACCATGTTCACATACCAGCCTGAATGAGCTGTACAATAATTATTTGTGGAGATACGCTCGCTACGATCAAAGTAAACGTACAATCCGAACATGAGCCGAAAGTATGATACGTATGATACGAAACGCTAAATACGAATCCATTACGTAGGCTATCATACGAATTACATCACGTACACAAACATCTTGTAACATTCTTACAAAGCGTAATGTTAGGTTACCGAATCAGCCATTCCTTACCGCATTTTTCTGATTACAATGAAAAATGGCATACAAGTTAACCAGAGAAACAGAACTAGGTGTGTGTTTCTCGATTCGGGTCGTCTATGTATCGCAGTTCGCTTCTTTCGTATCCCAGTTTGGGGTGGTATACTGTACATATTCGTATATCATACGAGCTGTAGGGCGGGGAAAAACCATAGCACCTACCTAAGAACGCTGTAAGAGCTCGGTAAGAACAGCTTGATGAATCAAGTATGGGCTTTAACACAGAAAAATCTGCAAACATAGTAGTTCTTATACGTAGTTCTCGAGTGTTCATAAGGCAATCGTACGTTGTTGATAGATTTTTGTGTCATTTCTGACAACCTTTTTACGAAGTTGGTAAAGTAGCCGTTTAATTCGCCGAAAAAATAATTGAGACACACCTAATGATAACACCGATTTTATTCAATGGTTGCTTACGACAGAAAAAATAGGAATATGTATGGCTTTCGTACAAGCGTCGTAAGAGCTCCGTAAGAACAACCTACATGTAGCACGTACGTAGTTATTATGGTGTTCCCTACTCTGAGGGTTTTTTCTTTGTGCGTTCGTAGAGTTCTTAGACATGTCCAATACCTGGATACCAGTTTAAGAACGGAATAAAAAAAAATTACGACTGTTTACAGGCAGCCGCAACAAATGTTCCCGAAATCGTTGGTACGGTTTTTTTTCCACAGGATTTTACGGGATAGAACTACAGAGCACAGTAACATCAGCATTATTCTTACGGTGATCGTAAGCATACCAAGTTGTTATTATGGTCCTTTTCTGACGTATGTAAGAACACCATGCGAATTAGACATCGTGCGATGCTCCTACTGAATTTAATTCGTTTATTATACTGACAAGTACAAAATACGGCAAAAACAATAATTTAATCAGTTCAATTTTAGTACCCAGCCCTTGAGGCTTATTCGTCAGTTTATCTAATAAGTATGCATGAAAATGAGGTGTAGAGTCGAGGGGTGAGAATGTAAGCATATCAATGTCCATCTCAACGTGGGAGTAAGGTGGTCGTGAGGCGAGAGTAGGTTTTTCATACCACTGAAGGGAGTTTTTGGGGGAACTTATGTGACGCCTTACGAACGTAAAAAATAGAGATTTGTACGAATCTATTGGTCGTACAAACCTTTTGTGACCGAGGTTTTAATGATAAACCCTGAATATATAATGGTGAAAGTTAAATATAGGGTAAAACATAGTCGTGGTAATGACGCCAGCGATGACGGAAAATAAACTATGTGGACATAATAAACTGGTTATAGCGAACGCCACGTCAAGATAATAAAGATTCGTATCGTTTAGGATTATTCCAAGTATATTGAGCTCGTGTTTGGAGCGTTCTGGTAGTCAGCTCAGGCAATTAAAAATTAGTGTGAAAATAAAAGTTATTTAAACTTAACACACAGCTATCAATAATGATGGGCTAGATTATAGATTTCTTCCCTCCCCCCCCCTTTATCCATGTCATCTAACCAATAAGCGTAGAATTCAAATTCATTTTCTTTCAAATTAAAAGTCATTTATTCATGCTCCAATCAATTACAATAATTTATACATCTGTTGTTCAATAGTTGTTTTTTTTTATTATTGGATGTGAGGGAGACCCGCAAAAGGCTTTGTTTAAAGCAGCTTCTAGGCGGCCAACAAGAAATAGAAACACATAGAAACAGGCCATAACTAAATAAGGGTGTATACTACTTGTAACCTGGATACCATGTTTGAATTAGGGTCGGGCTGGATATTTGTCGTCGTGGTTGTGCATATACAGTGCTTCCAACTGTTTAAAAGGCTTTAGGTCATTCAAAATAAGGGTTAGGGCATAGTCCCGGCGTCGGGCTTCCTTCTGTCGCGATATTGCCATGATTCTGCAGAATGCGACCAAAAATATGCACTCATTGCTGGTCGTTCAAGAACGACGTTCATGAATCTTCATTAACTATCTGGCTCATGAATTATTTGAGTTTATGGCCGTTCATGAACCAGCCCTGGTTCATAAATAAAGTGCGAATTAATGAACATAATAGGTCCATGAACTCATAATTGCTTTTGAAAGTCTCATTTGTTGTTCAACACTATTCATGAGCAGTTCATGAACACTTTGATGAACGTTCATGAACGCTCATAACGTTTTGTTTACCAACATGATCACTTCACCTGGTTATGTTTGATAATAGAACTGCCTAATCAACATTTTGCTTTGATTTGAACAGGGATATGAGTGAATACTTGAGACGGAGTATCATTTGGATTTGCTGATAATCGTGTTTATGATTGAACTGTTATCGTAGGCTGTATATAAACAAATCAACGGTGATCATTAAGATAGAATCGCATAATCCCCACCGGGTCCGCGCTGTTTTTAAGGTGTCATGATTACTGTGCATATAGTTAGATTATGTTGTATATTTATCATTTCTGTACGAACCACAAACAATTTCATATTGTAAATGATAAAATATACACTTGACTATATACAACGGTATACAGTGTTCATCATGTTGATGTTCGTTTTCTATTCTAGTGAAAAATGTCCAATATTGCATACAATGTTATCTCAATATTGGCTACAATCTTTCAACATATTTCCAACATTTTACTGTCAAACGTGTTATCGACATTGTTCTGTTAAATATTTTTTTATTTTTATCACGTGATAGCTGATCCTAAAAATTCCAGGGTTATTCATTTTACCCCAAACGATAATATGATAATCACTGGAGTGAAACGTCAAGTAAATGTATAATATAAAGATAGGCATGCGAAGCAAAAATCGAAGCTTTTCAACAAATATAAAGGCCGGGTTATCGTTTCTCCACTTTGATGGTCATTGAGTAAATGGCCTTGCTTGTCTGTGGATATGGCCCGTGCATTTTGTCTCGGATCAAGTGTATTTCCAAATAGTTTCGAACGACCAAGATCCCTATTCGTGGGTCTTCGCCCTGGGCTAGACATTTGTCTTTTCTGTCCGTGCAAAGTCAAAAGGCAGTATTTGTTTATATTGCAAGTAATTAGATAATGTCTTTTGGTTTTGCAGAGCAGTGCTGGTGGCTGCTGCAATAGACATGATATACGCAGTTGTTGACCAGTCATATTTTATTTTCATTCTTATTTTATTACTCTTACTCTGACCTCGATTTCACAGATTAATATCAGAAAATATTATTTTTTATTGAAGAATGAACAATGAACATGTTCCCGTGTCTCAATAATAAATATTCCGTATTTTTATGCTTACAAGTAAATATAATAATGATAAAATTATAAGTGATTTTTTTATTTCCAAATATGCCACTTTTATCACAACACCAACTGAGGTGCCACATTTTCACTATCTTAATGTAATCATAAACTGGATGAGACCACATCATTCTTATTGAAGCTAAAATAATTTTAAATAATTATATGAATTTATGACTTTATTTCTCATAACACAAATTTTCCACACATTCCAGAATGAAACGTTTTGGTCGGCACACCTACCCCTAAACAGCTAACATTTGTTTATGCAAAAAAGTATTTTACTTATCTAACCAATTTGTTTAAATTCATTGTCCAGATAAAGACTGCTAGTTTCTGATCCGATATAATTATATAATTGTATATATAATTATTATTAAAAATATGTTGAAGACGACTGAAAATCGTCCTTTTTATTCAAAATAAAAAATCCAAAATGTATAACTCTTCTGTGATAAAAATCACAGTCGTTTTACATGAACATATTACATAGGATTTGCATTCGCCGCTCGGCAATATTGCAGACATTAGAAGAAAGACGAGACGATGATCTAATGTTGGTTTAATGTTTGGCCAGCGTCGATGACGGCGGGCCAGCACAAAGGCGGCATTGTGACAGCTTGTCGTGCTTGCTGTTATTGGAGGGTCAACTTTATTGTATTTGTCCATATTATCGAATTGTGTGGACCATCCGATCTGATTTCAGGCTAAATGTGATTTTCTGCGAGAGTGCCGTCAGTTGCCATTAGGCGGCCAAATGGTAAACGTTTTCCTTTTCTATGGAAAGGAGATGCAAGAAAAACTATGTACATGCTGTAAGATGCACGCAGTGGGTAACGGCAACATGCGTGACAATTAGTTTTGAAAAAAAGAACATTAATGCTTTGAAAAGGGTAAAATAACCATTTATTAGTCAAAAGGCTTGAACTGGGCATTTTTCAAGTTTAAAACACACCACTACACTATTTTGCTTTGTCAGACCACTACATTCTATGCCGGGAATGGAGAGTTTTGTTGTTAATCAAGTAAAGTCCAATTATCATGGTAGGCCTATGATGCTATAATCAGTCAATCTGACCGAGCTGTTGATTATGAGGTATCCACATTATGGTCGGATGTGTTTTAAGTCAGTTAAAACCCTCGGAGCTATACATTTTGAGCTAAGAATGTAGAGCTCCTTGGGTTTTATCCTATAAATACTACACTATTTGCTTTGTCAGATCACTATATTCTAAGCCGGGAATGGAGAGTTATTGTTGATCAAGTACAGACCAATTATCATGGTAGACCTATGGTGCTATAATCAGTCAATATGACCGAGCTGTTGATTATGATGTATCCTCATTATGGTCGGATGTAGTCAGTTAGAAGACCGTTACAGCGGGTTAGTAGTCCGTTATAATGGATCAGTAATCAATTAGGAGAACGTTATATCGGATTAGTAGTCCGCTACAACGGATTGCTAGTTCGTTATAGCCGATTTATAGACCGTTATAAAGGATTAGTAGTTTTGTATCCCTTGTCCTCTTAAATAGACCCTTTTGACCGTTATATTTTACCTTATCCTGACCTTAATATTTGGCATAATTCACACGGTCATGCAAAAATATGCTTAGGCGATAATTTGACTTTTCATATGAATGTTCTACGGTAATTTCAGCTTCTCAACCCTTTTGACCTTTTTGAACTTTACTTCAATCTTTTGATGACCTTAATTGATGTTTTCCATATTTAACAAGACATTGGAAAGAATCTCTTTACGGCCATGGATAATATATTTAGACGATCACGCAAATTTTTCATCTCAGATAAATGTTTACCCTTTTGTTAATCAGATATTTAACCTTTTGTCCCTCTTGACCTTTACTTTGATTTTTTGATAACCTAGGTGTGAGCTATATTTTACACAGCCATCCATAATGTGCTAATATGACTATATAAAACAATTTCCAATGTCTTATCCCTTTGATCACTGAAATTGACCTCTATATTACCTATTTGATGACCTTGGTGTTTGATTTTTTTCGCGTCCTTGTATGACATGCTAACTGAATGATGCTAGTTTATATTTCACCTCAATATGAATGTTCCATGACAATTCCCCCCTTTTTAACAATTATGACATCCAAGAAGGACACCTTGACCTTATAAAAATTGACCAGAGGATAACAAGTGGAAATAGTTCTCAGATACCATTACAACAAAAATCCACCAGAAAACTTGTCAACCATACTGGTAACTCGACTATTGCTGTTGTTTGTCATTACGAGCAGACTAGAGAAATGCCATTCTTTGACCGTATACTTACTTGCAGGATGACACAGTGTGCCTGTATAACCCTTGGTGTTGCTGAAGCCCCGCTATTGCATGAATTTATTGTGACAATATTGTCCAGCAAGTCTAATGCTTTCAATTGTGTCTTAGAGCTATGCTATAACAAACAAAGTGATATAGATTCATATTTAAATCCCTGCTATTTTTTTTAATACAATTAAAGAATGCCACCACTCACACACCTGACCTGAAGCAATAAGCCCACTCACAGCCGTCGTTGCGTTGTTATTTAAACAAGATTAAACTTCTACTCTTTAACTCTGTTAATATATCGACACTTGTGAAGCATATGGTAAACCTGAAGGTCGTACATGCTCTTCTGGTAGTCTTGTAGGATATCACTTTGTGTATCTGTAACATAGACGCTCAAACACAATACCATATGTTAAGTTTCTGTAGATTCAGATTACAATTTGTTTTTATAAATATGATTTATTTGTATTTATTTACGATGATAGAGAATGTTAGGCGTTAGAAACTATACCACACAATGAGTGAACAAATTAGGTGCATTAAAGACTTTATTTAACTTTTGATTTGAATATAAAAGAAAGATTGATGGAAGCGAAACAGTTAGGCATAGCAGCAGTTGTGATCTACTGCGCTCATTTTGTCAACTCTTGTGTTTTACTTTTATATCCTGGACAACATATTCATTGAACATAATTCATGTTGCCAGATTTGAAAACATTTTTTAGAAAAAATCTTCATTTTCAGATTTGACGAGTAGAATTTGATAAAATCCACGATCGACTAATTAAAAATACATTACAAACATACATTTATTGTACTAGTTTTCTCACATATATGATATTAAATAGAGTACTGAAACAATATTAAAGCGACACAATCAGGCAAAAATCATAATGTTTATTTTGGTTCCTTGATATTTTCATAGTATCAAAAATGTATTAACCAAATTCTTGATAGTATGTAATGTCCATTTTCAATTTTATGTTGCGCGTTTACCAGTTAAGCGAGAAACTAGGACGAGATTTAATTTCGTACATACATGTAAAAAATAATAAATACGAGAATAACTGATAAATGGTCTTCCACAATATTCTAGTCTATGGATATGCTCAAATATTATAGACATGAACATTTTGTGAGTATGGGGTGGCAGTGTTCCCAAGGCAAGAGGTAACTGTTGATTGTAGTTGAGCCTCAATTTCTTCTGGGTGGGCCTACATGAAGCTCATCTCCTCGTTCGCAAAGTTCATTTGATTCCTCTCCATCTGATTAATTTGACAATTATTCACGAAGTTCAATTGACGAAAATTCTCATATATGTCATAAGAATGATGATTTAAAATGGTTTATTATACTTTTACTAACAAATGCTTCCGTATTGTCAGTTCCAAGGAATGCTTTAAATATCATATTTGGATATTCTCATTCGTTATTTCTTAATAAAAAATATATTCCATCTGGTGTTATATCACAACGCTAAGGGCTAACTGAGTTAACCAGAGAAGGTAATTAGAGAACCATTTCTAAACCTATATTTCATTATATGCCACACAAATACTAATCTGAATATGAATTTGTATGTCTTGCTAATCTATCTGACTGGTTTTATGATTAATTGATATTTTATATTGATGTGTGTTGTTGAACAGCACCATATACATAAAGTTGCTAGTGTTATTATTGGATATGCCCCAGAACTGTATCATTTACAATCATATCTAGTGTCTCTGTCCTAGCATGAAACCTATAGATTCCTTGGCCCTAAGAATAGCCATGTATAATCCAAAAATCACCCATCAATCAACCGTTGTGACAAATCAATCAGCTAAACAAATCTTCATGTTTAAATGTAAGCTCAGACTAAATTCTCCTCTCGATAAATAACCGTTTGTGAAATAGGCATGGCCAATTCTAGCATGGCCAATTCTGCATAAGACAACGTCATCTCTTCAGCGTTCCATTGGTGTAAGATATCGCTTAATGATTGGTTGTAACTCGAACAGTTTGCTGGTGACATTGATGTTCCATTCACCTTGCAAAATGTCGTCAAGGTAGACAGAGATGTTGTACTTGAAATCAGTATATCGTATTTAATCATGATAATAAAACTGTTTTGTCTTATCCAGGGCAGCCTTGGCCAAAATATCAGCACGCTCATTGCCCTTTATTCCAATATGGCTGGATATCCTACAAAAACAATGTTCTTGTGGCCAGAGAAGTAATGACACATATGTAAAATATTGGAAACAAATAGGCTGTTGAGTTTTTGACTCTTAAGAGCCTGCAATGAAGATAACGAGTCTGTGATGACCATGAATTCCTCGTCACTACTTTCCCAGATGTATTTAATGGCAGCATTAATAGCTAATGGCTCTGCTGTGCAAATTGAAGCTTCGTCGTTGATATGACAGCTAAATTCATGATCATCACAGACAAACGACATAGCTGTCCTCTTGTATTCCTTTGATCCGTCGGTATACAACTTTACCGAGGATTCGCATTATATCGAACTGGCAAATATAGATGTCCATTATATAGCCAAATTACGACTGGACCGAAAACATAAATCTGTTTCGCTAAAATGTTAACATGCTGCTAAACATTGTCTGGGAGTGGTCTAGATGGGATCACTGACCAAACAATTTAGTTGAAATGATTAATTACATAAGAAAATCGAGATAAAATAAACCAATTTGCACAAATTTCCAAATTTGACTAGGCCTATATCACTATCTGTTATATGTAAGATTGGACGTCATCTTGAATAACTAGAACACAATTTAATTGACGAATAAACGTAACATTATAAATAATAGTTATTGCATTGGTACAAATTTATCACTATTAATGACGATTTTTCATTCCAAATAATATTTCTGCCCCAATTGACACTTCACGTTGTGTTCAATAAAAGCCTCTCGGGCCAAAAGGGTTAGATGTTCCACCATATTGTCTGGAAGTGGTCCGCATACATTTACTGGTCACTAAACAAGTTTAAATAGGAAAATAACAAAATATATGTCAGCTAAAATGAACCCATTTACACATTTTCGAAAGTATGACAATACGCCGGCGGCCATCTTAGACGTCATCTTGAATATATAGCAGCACTCAATAACCACTTAACTTATATCAATAGATCCAAACCTGAGATACGTCACGAAGCTATTTTTTGATAATTTTGTCGCGCTAAAATAGATAAAATGTTTCCCATTGGAAAACACACACACACAAAAATACAACGTCGGTTGCAATACATCCCGGCAAACACAAAACATTAGCATAACAATTTTGAACAATGTTGGGCCAACGTCGAAGACGTTGGGCCGACAATGTACAAATGTTATACAAATGTTTTTTGTTTGCTGGGATGCAAACAGACATGGAATTTCTAGATGATTCACCAGATGACGCTGCAATTACGGACTGTTAGGGACATCTGGCGAGATGAAAACTGTAAGACTAGTATCAAATCAAGCTAAACAAAAATAGATTATACACATTTAATGCAGTTTATTTTTTTCAAAAAGGGCCACCAATGTTACTTAGTAGAAATTATGTCATGCCATAAACATGATAATATGTATTTATTTGTACTGCAGCTGGTGTCCGGATATCAGTCATAGTTTAAACAGTGGTTGGTAACTGATGGCCATCATCTGCGGTCTGGAGAGGTCAGCACCTGTAGTTTGTCCCCATGTTGCTAGTCATGGAATAAAATGAACGTAACCCGGCTACTGACATAAATTATTGCACTGCTCCAATATTGCTTATAATTTTAACACCACCAACTGGCCTGGATTGACATTATCTACACCGTCACATTGTTAGACCATCATCCAACATTAACAAAATATTCAATGTGATCGTGTCATTGAGCTGACAGATACTAAATTCACACCGGCAGCGTTAACTTCTTCACCAGGGCTCCGGCGTGATGAACGGCAGGGTTAACCTCTTCACCAATATCCTGGCGTGATGGACGGCAGCGTTAACCTCTTCACCAAGATCCCGACGTGATGGACGGCAGCGTTAACCTCTTCACCAAGACCCCGGCGTGATGGACGACAGCGTTAATCTCTTCACCAAGACCCCGGCGTGATGGACGGCAGCGTTAACCTCTTCACCAAGATCCCGACGTGATGGACGGCAGCGTTAACCTCTTCACCAAGACCCCGGCGTGATGGACGGCAGCGTTAACCTCTTCACCAAGATCCCGACGTGATGAACGGCAGCGTTAACCTCTTCACCAAGATCCCGACGTGATGGACAGCAGCGCTAACCACTTCACCAGGGCTCCGGCGGGATGGACGGCAGCGTTCACCACCAGGCCTACGGTGCGATTGATACAGCGTTAACCTCTTCATCAGGGCTCCGCATTGATGAACTGTAGCGTTAACCTCTTCACCAGGGCTACGCATTGATGAACTGCAACGTTAACCTCTTCACCAGGGCCCCGGATTGATGAACTGCAGCGTTAACCTCATCACCAGGGCTCCGGATTGATGAACTGCAGCGTTAACATCTTCACCAGGGCTCCGGATTGATGAATTGCAGCGCTAACATCTTCATCAGGGCTCCGGATTGATGAACTGCACCGTTCACCTCTTCACCAGGGCTCCGGCGTGATGGACGGCAGCGCGTTAACCTCATTACTTTGGCGTGATGGACGGCAGCGCTAATCTCTTCGCCAGGGCTCCGGCGTGATAGATGGTGGCGCTAACCTCTACAACAGGGCTCCGGCGTGATAGACTGCAGCGTTAATCCCTTCACCAGGGCTCCGGCGTGACGGACGGCAGTATTAACCATCACAATAGGGTATCTGTTGAACAGTGAATCCAGGCGTGACAGACGGTAGCATTAAACATAAAACCAGGGTCTTTGCTGTACAGTGAATCTCGGCGTGACAGGTAGCGTTAACCATCACATCATAGAACGAAACAACGAAAGTACAAAACAACGAATTCAAAGAACCAAACAAAGAAAGTACGAAGCAACGAAAGTACGAAACAACGAAAGTACGAAACAACGAAAGTGCGAAACAACGAATTCAAAATACGAAACAATGAAAGTACGAGACAACGAATGTACGAAACAACGAAAGTGTGAAACAATGAAAGTATGAAACAACGAATGTACGAAACAACAAAGGGGTGAAACAACGAAAGTACAAAACAACGAAAGTGTGAAACAACGAACGTATGACACAACGAAAGTACGAAAGGGTGAAACAACGAAAGGGCGATGCGAAACAACGAGACTGCGAAACAACGAGACTTCGGTGCGAAGCAGCAAAAGGGCGATGCGAAACAACGAAACGGCGAAAGGGCAAGATGGCTCTATTCGGACACTATGCATAGGCCTGCATACGCACCACTGCCATTGTACTCTGGAGGCAGATGTTGAAAATAGCTTATTTTTCGATCTTGCTTTCCCCGAGAGCGAAATGGCTACAACTATGCTAATTTCTTCAAATATAGATCTACCAATTTGGACCGCCGGTCACCTTCCTAGGCCATGCGTAAGGTCGCCAGAGGTCACCAAAGGTAATATAATATTATTAGTAAAACCAGAACAAAATATAGCCATAATAAAAAAATAAGCCTAGATCAACTACAGACGGATTGTCACAGTTGATGTTGAGAGGACAGCCAGGCAGACAGACAGACAGACACACATTATATTCTATTGACTTTACTAGACTCATTACATATTTTTTTGTCATAGAAATATATGTACATGTATATATGTGAGATGGTTAGTTTGGTAAAATCACATGCACAGATACATGTTACCGCATACATAATCAAAATCATTTCAAGTGACATCGTCATGATAAAACACTGGGTATTTTATAAATGTCTACTTTAAATTAAATGACTTTTATAATATACGTGTGATAAGATTTGTATCTGTATACATTTCCCGTACCAAAGGTTGTTACAGGTCTCCGGATTGATGAACTGTAGCGTTAACCTCACCATCAGGGTTCCGGATCGATGGACGGCAGAATAAATCTTTCACCAAGGCTCCGGCGTGATGGACGGCAGCGCGTTAACCTCATTACCAGGGCTTTGGGGTGATGGACGGCAGCGCTAACATCTTCGCCAGGGCTTCGGCGTGATGGACGGCAGCGTTAACCTCTTTGCCAGGGCTCCGGCGTGGTAGACGGCAGCGCTAACCTCTTCGCCAGGGCTCCGGCGTGATAAATGGTGGCGCTTACCCCTACATCAGGGCTCCGGCGTGATGGACTGCAGCGTTAACCTCTTCACCAGGGCTCCGGCGTGACGGACGGCAGCATGAACCGTCACACCAGGGTCTCTGGTGAAGAGTGAATCCAGGCGTGACATACGGTAGCGCTAACCACCACATCAGGATCTCTGTTAAACAGGCAATACCGGCGTGGCAGATGGTAGCATTAATCACGATATTAAGGTCTCTGCTAAACAGCAAATCCTAGAGTTACAGACGGTAGCGTTAACAATCACATCAGGGTCACTCCTGAACAGTGAATCCCGGCGCGACAGACGGTAGCGTTAAACATCACACCAGGGTCTCTGCTGAACACTGAATCTCGGTGTGACAGGTAGCGTCAACAATCACATCAGGGTACGAAACAACGAAAGTACAAAAAAAACGAATTCAAAGTGCGAAACGACGAAAGTAAGGAACAACGAAAGGGTGAAACAACGAAAGGGCGATGCAAAACAACGAGATTGCGAAACAATGAGACTTCAGTGCAAAGCAGCAAAAGGGCGATGCAAAACAATGAAAGGGGAGAAGCGAGACAACGAAGCAACGATCTGCGAGAGGGCAAGATGGCTCTAATCGGACACTATGCATATACACAACACTGACATTGTCACATTTAAATGTTTTGCCAGGGCCCCTTCTGAGCAAAACAAGCCAAAATGGACATTGATATTTATATTTTCCTCATAATTATGACCTAGTTTGTTAATGTGGATCATTACGATTTAGCCGATTGTACAATAAAAACAACAAAATAATCAATATAATTTTAAGTAAAAATAGCTAGAGTATTCATAAAGGTGTCAAAATGTGCAGATTAGTGAGCCACATTATATCATTACATTTTGTAAAAGGCAAAATGATAACGACACAAATAATTATATGTGTAATTTTAAAACATCAAACTTAAAGCTGTCTCACTTGCCACCAAACATCATGTATTGTGCCAAGGTCCTTTCTTTAAAATGTCATCTCATATAGTTTTGTTGTGATTAGGGCCAAAACGTAATGTGTTATTTTAAAGAAGCTTATAGAGGCATACATGTAGTGTAGCAATCCGATTCGTGTATGTTCTATTAAACTTCATTTATGTACATCACTCAGTTAATATTCTGTACTGCTTTCTCAATATTTTAACACCTTTGTTAGGATATTTACAACCTAACAAAATGTATTTCAACACGTATATATAAACTATATTTTTAAATCACCGAGAACGTTAGTAGGCCTATATATAACATGGTCTGAAGGACTGCATAAACCAAGAATGAGTATTACTCAACAATAAAAATAACTTACATGTTATAGCTATCATGTAGTGCTAACATAATACAGTACCGTACAGCTAGCTGTAGGGCCAACTACAATCTATAATTTAATTTTTATCAACATCACAACTCTATCTGTGAGTCCATGATCAGCAGGCCTGATGATTAGAGCAGTGTGTGCTGATGACAAATGGAATCCTGCGGTGCTATGTCTATCCAATTGGCGGGAAGAATTTAGCAATTTATGAGAAGGCGCCAAGAGCGTTCTGTGTAATCACTTAAGCAGGAGATCTGGTCGTCGAGACATTGAGTCTTGTGTGAGGTACACCTGCTTGAATGAATGAATAAAACGTTGATGTGCCTATGAGAGTTTTGTGTTATTTTCTGCCCAAATAACTACTATCATCATCTGAGCACCCACCATCTCTGTATGTTTGATACTAATTCTAGGAGTATTTGTAAAGTCACCCAGGATCAACATTTAGGTACAGTTTGCCAGTCTAAGGATCCCTGTACACGCCATTTCCAAGTGTTACTCCTGTCTGAAGCCACCCACATATGTGATGATAGTGTGCACACAATCATGATGTGTCTTGTGTTGGTCCAACATTGCATCGACATTGGCTTAGTATATCAGAATGACTGGGTGCACTTTAATTCTCAGTAGATTTAAAACAGAAAATATTTTTCTAATGTTGGTCATCATTGTGCTTGATTGTTGACATGGCATAGATGTATACACTTATAATAGAGATAAAACAAAGATCATGGTATTTGTTGACACTGAGTGTGAAGTTCACTAATTATTTCACGTGATCGAGATCACGAATTGCACAAAATGCTCAGCAAGCTTCTGAACCTATACATGCCCTTTGATTCTTGATTTTATATGTACTTTTCGAAGAAGGAGTAGCTGTTGTGTGTGTTACTCATCAGTGTAAAGTAAAATATGACTCTCTTACACTATCTGACCGTATTATACAATTAAATCTTTATCGAAACTGCTGCTAGATAGCTGGGTAAGATACATCTAGCTGATCTGTGGCAGCAGCATAAACAGTACCCCAGGGTGTATTATTACTATAATCATATTAGGCAGCCTACAGCAACATTTCGCATCAAGACGAGTGATATTAACTGTGTGTTTATGTTCAGTCAGTTTTTTATTGTAGTTTTATAGATTTAGCATTTTCTGGTACATTCACCAAATGGACAGTGCCACAATTGCAGAGTCATTATCAAAATAATGTAAGGCCTATACTTCTTGTTTAGAAGTTTTTTTTCAATCTCATGTTTTTAGTAAGTCTGTGCTGCTTTACTTACTTATGCACTGGCACTGACTGTACTATTTAGTTTTCATGTTGTTCTAAGTTGTGTTTGACCCAAATATAGAGCTTTTAACCCATGGCCTACTGTCTTATAGAGTGATAACATTTTTGTCCTTTGACTTTTATGAAATGCGTAGCTGTGGAAACCACTAAGAGATAATTACAGAGACTTGTAGATATCCGAATTTTTCCACCGGAGCTCTTTCATAAATCGGGCTTTTAATAATATGATGTAACACATTAATTTGTACATGTTGATACTTCTATGAAGGCTGTAGCTATTCTGGATGAAATGTTATTAACTACTTTGTTGTTTTTGTATTATCATCTCTATAGTATTTACTCACATATACAACATAGGTCATAGTTATGCGAAAATTTGTGATAATAAATGTCATCTGGCCTCAAATTGTTC
Source organism: Flabesymbios commensalis (assembly GCA_964017125.1). Lineage (NCBI taxonomy): Eukaryota > Metazoa > Annelida > Polychaeta > Terebellida > Flabelligeridae > Flabesymbios > Flabesymbios commensalis. Next base: position 38,821,014 of record OZ024914.1, on the reverse strand, counting down.
AGAAGGGACCCTGGGACAACAAACAAATGGGATTCCGTCAACCTTGATTTCTCAGCTCCTTTTGGGATTAAATTCCTGATCTAAAACGGGGGGCACTAGTTTGCCATGCGTTGAAACACGCTAAAAGTAATGTTTTTAAATATTAGGACCTTATACAAATTGCTACAGAAACTATTTCAACTGTTTAATTATCACCAACGTGTCCTGTATAACATATTAAAAGTCTTAAGTGATTAGAGTGGTAGAAAGTGTTGAAATCAATGATGACATTTCTCCCTATTACCACCCATGTTAAAAAGGCTATGCATGTGTGGATGTATGCATGTATTATAATATGATGCCCATACAAATGACTCAAACCTATTCACAATCTATCAGAAACTTTGAATTTATACATGCAACAATAATCGGGAATCAGTACATTGTGCATTAATGAAAGGGAGTTCACTGAAAATTTTTAAAAAATCAATGATGATTTCTTTCAAATATAAAATAAAAACAAATAACATTGCAAACTGTGTAATCAAAGAAAGTCATTCAAGTCCAATAGGTTGACTTATTTCAGTTACACTATTTTATTCACATATATTTTTGTTCCTTGTTAATAATATTTTTCATAATATCGTATCGTGATTCATTTTTATTCGTGTTCAATAACAGAATATTAAGATGTAATTCCTTTTGACATGCATTTTTGCGTGAAATATTAGAGAAGAAGAATACTTTTTGCTAACCAAAATCCATTGACCTACTCAATAGAATCCTTCCAATTAAATTTTAAAAAAGAAATAACAGTTCTAAAGATAAAGTTACAATACAGATATATTTATAGATTCAATACAAATCTTGAAAGCACAGACATAGACACCATACTCAATGTTTTAATTAATTGGCTACACAGTTTTGATAACATTTCACGCTCAGATTTCATCTACTGCTACCTGTGTATCTAGGAATTTGTCATACTACTTTTCTATCCGTTGTTATTATTGAAATTATTTAATTAATTAATTAATTATGTTAATACACTTAAAATACTGTTGTTAATCTAAAAATGTCATTGTCTGTGAAGAAACGTGGCTAAGATACTCGGTGTAGTTTTGACGAGTTACTATGATAACATTTGAATCCAGATCATGCCCCACTGTTTTCGCAAAATTATTTAAATGGTTGTATAAATTGGCCTAAATATGCAGAAAAAATGATGCGGGCAAGCACCCCCCACCCCTCGCCCCTTCTAGTTCAAATCATAGATCACTTCTTGTAAATAGTCATAATTATTACCAAATTTTAAATCTAAACTGTCTGTCCATTTTTTTGTGTGTGATGTGTTCATCTAGCTGTGTCTAGTTTTACCTGTTTACATGTAGTCACGATTGACCTTGTATATTGTAGTAAAACAGAGATACTTGATCAACACATCAAATACACAATTCTTTGAAATAATAATTCAAAGGCAAATCACCTAGTCATAATTAAACTATGCATTCTTAACTGCCACGATAGAAGCGCTTTCGCACAAAATCAAACAGTGGCTAAAATAGCTTTCAAACACACATGTTTGTAGTATGATTATTCTCCAGCTAACACACTAAATAAATATCGTGATGAAACAAATGAGCAATCAGTTATAGTTAGCATTATATTGCATTTAATTTGTTTGTCTACAGTCCCATTGATGCATAAATGGTGCGATCACAACGCATAGGTCACACGGAACAGTCACTCATTCTACAGTGAATTTACGTTTTATTAGGTGAAATCGTAGTGCTTATTGAAATAAATATAATATGTTAGAGTTATTAACAAAATGAACAAAATGAATTGTCTGGACGTATTGAGGGTATACAGGTAGCACGCCAGCTCTCTGCTCTTTCCATTTCTCGCTAAATATCCTCAGTATTATATTCAACACCAAATTTGATTTATAAAACCATATCAGTCGGTCAAACGGTATAAAACACGCCAGACCGTATATCAGATACATACTGAGACCAGAATAGGTTCACATAGGATCAGAGATCCACACCTCAGGTTTGGGGCTGAGAAATTTGGGGCTCAGTTTTATTAAATTGACAACTGCCTGATTTCCACGATCCACAATGTGAATTGAAAAAAAATCGACGTGTCAGTTAACAAATCGACATTATAATGAACATGAAAAAGTGTTATGCTTTTCTTTCATAATAATACAACAGGGTCTTCCACTTGTTTAATAAAATATAAATAAGGATTTATCATGCTCATCTATATTATCTTAATCATGGTGACATGACTCAGATCTGGATTAGCATGATTATATAGAAAATTCCAACACATGACGTTAGTTGTAACATAAGTTACGGCCACTTGAAACTTTTAACCCTTTAACCGCCGGTGCCGAATATATTGGGATTTTCACTCAATTATTACCACATTTTAAGCATGTTAAAGCCATAATGTGACATCAATCAGCACGATTTGAAAAGAAATGATCTCCAGTTTGTCAATCTGATTAATTGTCACTCACTTGAAGTTGTGGATCGCGTCAGAGAGACACAACTTCAAGAGGGTGAAAATTCCAATTGAATAATTTGGCGGTTGAAGGGTTGACCCTTGTCCTACTGAACGTTTTGTTTCCTTTTAAGGAAGTTTATATACATTAACTCTTGTCCCCCTGATCACGACTATTGTCGTTTTTAACCTCGACGAAATCACTTTTATTGCGAATGAAATGTGTGTCTAAACATAAAAGATTTTAAAAAATGGTGCTCAAATTAAACAAATATAAGTAATATTCAGCCACTTGAAGTTGTGGATCGCGTTTGCGACACACAATTCAAGCGTGATCAAATATTACCCCTTACAACGTGGGGATCAACTTTAGTCTTCAGAATCTGACGTCTACGTCTGTAGACGTCAGATTCTTACGTCTCAAGTCGATCCCCGCAGTGTAAGAGTAAACATATTCATATTGGTCGTAGACCCATAACATAGGTATTCAAATGAAGCGGAAAGAGCTAACTAAGACATTCATGATGATTTCGTATGGAAATAAACCCTTTGGTCTCCATACTTTATTTACAAATATATTCAGCGCTTTAAGGGTTGAATAAATGAACTTACTTAGTACCAGGATAGGGGTTGACTCTTCTCTTCCTGGTCGTTGTGTTACCTTTTTCAGTGAAATAAAGCTTCAAATGACGAAAACTATCTATATTCACGAAATATATCCAAAATGAAATTAGTTGATTAACTGAGCTTCTATCACAAACGTATCGATTCCAGTGACATTTCAATAAATTTGAAATAAGCGTTGTATAATGGCCAGAACAGGTCAATACAAATAAATAAATCTTTATCAGATACTTGAACATGTTGAAACTGGGATTGCTAATATATTATTTAATAATGTATTCACAATAAATGATTCACAGTATTCACAGTAAATATTTTTTGTGTTTATTACACAACAAAACGGACTATATAATATATGTACATAGACATACTAGGCCAGAAAGCCTTATCATGAAATTGCAATAAAAATACATCGTTACGTGGTTATATAATACTAATTATTTAATAGTACTTTAGATTGCTGCTGACTGTATGTACCGAGTCCCCTGTCTGTGTCAGACAATCCGTGCAGGATATCTAATACCTTATTGTTTGAAACGGCTGCAAAATGGGATATATAATTTGGACAACTGTGTATTCTCGTTAATCCGACAGGGACCGTTCCCCGTCGATTTACTGTCAAGTCATTCAAGATAATTAGGGTATTGAAATGTGAGACCAAGAGTAAGGTACATATAGACTGATATACTTCTCAGTTTCAGCCGATTATAGATACATCAAGTAGAACGGAAAGATGCACCTGAAATCAAGATGTAAATAATACCTGTATGAAAAGTCCCAAGATGAGTTTGTTAATTTAATCTCAACCAGACAATGTTCGTGTATAATTATATTTGAGGTGACTAGACGAACAGGTGATTCAGTATGAAACTGTTAATTTATGTGAATGATTTAGTTAGTTTTATTCATCATGTCATATCCCCACAATGATAAAAATAAAGTGCTACAAATTATCAAATTGCTAACCCATTACGTAATTGTCTTGTGATTGAAACCTGGTGTCAGATATGATTATATTAATTGAACGTATATAATGTATTAGTATTAATGTGTGTGTGTGTGTGGGGGGGGGGGGGGGGGGGTCGTGTGCATGAAATTCCCCCAAAATGTATCTTCATATTCGTGGAGTAGTTAGTTTATATGACAAAAGGATAGACTAAGGCACTAAGAAAAAAATCCTGGCGATCTGAGGCATAGCGCGCTACATCTCAGTCACGGAGGTTCCCCACAATATTGAATCTTTACGAGTGAGCGGGGAAGAATAATTTTGTTTCTTGAATGCCATAGTGGAATTGGAACTATGTCAAGAGAGAGAAATGTACTAGCTATTATAAGTATTTCATTGAGAGAATATATATGCATACGGCATCATTGGAAAGGCGAGTTGTGCTCATCTCAGCACAGTCGCTACATCAAGTCTGAGCCTTTAAGAGAGGGCTCGATCTGGTGACGAATGCTGAGATCAGCCCATCTCGCCGTACCAACGATGCAGTATCTATTTCCTCGTACAAATTATTATCTGAAACGGCAAAATCGAACTGAACAGCTACGCGTATAAGAGAGAGTGCAAGATGGGCTGATCTCTCGTAGTGAATGGATCGTTCATGCCTCGATCATATTTCCTCCTTATCTAGTATAACAAAAAACAGACTTTTAAATAATAAACCCACTTTTACTTGTTTCATTGATATGAGTGAAGCATTTGATTGGGTGAATAGAAATTTATTATTTTTAGGATTGTTACAATATGGTGTTGATGGAAAATTTTATAGAACAATTAAAACATTATACCGAAATAATGTATCATGTGTAAAAATTAATAACTGTAATACTGAATGGTTTGAAATATCATCAGGTGTCAGACAGGGGGATACTTTGTCACCAAGTTTATTTTCGTTATTTATAAATGAACTCGCAGTAGAACTTAAAAATCTCAACATCGGCATAGATATAAATGGAAAAACTGTATGTACTTTGCTTTATGCATTATGATATTGTACTTTTTGCAGAAAACGAAGAAGATTTGCAGCGCCTAATAGAACATGTTCATAAAAGGCGTAATAAATGGAAAATGTTTGTAAATTCTGATAAAACCAAAGTTGTACATTTTAGGAATTCAAGGAAGCCTGTTACTTTGTTTAAATTTTCATATGGGGATATGGACCTTCAGATAGTGAAAACTTATAATTACTTAGGTGTAAATTTTGAAGAAAATTTAAATTTTAGAGACTGTATTAAAGCACGCTCTGATGCTGCTTCTAGAGCTTTTGGTGGAATTGTGTCCAAGTGTAAACAATACTCTGATGTGGGATATAATACATATTGTCATCTGTTTGATTCTTTTGTAGTACCTGTTCAAGATTATGCCTGTGAAATTTGGTGGAATTCTAATATAAATATGTGTGATAAAATAACAGAGCGAGCCATGCGATATTACTCAGGTGTACATAATCTTACCCCACTACCCGCATTGTATGGTGAAATGGGCTGGCTAAAATGTAAATATCGTCATTATATACATGTTATTAGATTTTGGAACCGTTTAGTAAATATGGACAATCATAGATTAACAAAACATATTTTTCAGTGCGACGCATTATTTTCGGTGACAGGTAAGCACAATTGGTCGTACGACGTAAATTCAATTATTCAACACATAAGGTCACCCGAAAATGTATTTGAAAACTTTGTCGCGTGTGATATTTTAAATGTAAAACATAAAACTTTTTTATTAATGGAGGAAGAGTGGAAGCGAGACATTTCAAATAAACCAAAATTGAGGAAATTTATCACTCCTAAAGAAAATTTTGCTATACCAAATTACGTTTCCACTTTACTACCTAAACCTCATAGAAGTATTTTTGCGCAATTTTGTTGTGGAATTTTACCTTTGAGAGTAGAAACAGGCCGTAGACAGAGAGTTAGAGATGAGACGACTGTACAGACACGCTCTCTGAAACTGGAAGAGCGTGTCTGTTCAATTTGCTCATCTGGCGAAGTCGAAGACGAATATCATTTCTTGTTAAAATGTGATGTTTTTTTCCGATATAAGAGTTGACTATATAAACAATATTATGCGTAATAACGCCGATTTCATTAATTTCAATTTAGAACAAAAATTTACTTTTTGATCATCAAATATTGGAGAGAAACACTGAATTTTTTATGTAAGGCGTGGTCAAAGAGAAAGACCTGTTTATATCTGTAATGTTTGCCTCTTCGGCACACTGTATACCTTTATCTTTTGCTATATTCGTGTATAAAGTGACATTGTAGACCAAATTGGCCCGGCATATTATACTGTTAATGACCATGATATGTATGTTTATGTTGTGTTTGTATATATGCATGTCACTATAATAAATAATACTTACTATGAATGCCAACAGCATGAATGCGAGAAATATGAATCCCTTCCTAGATAATCAAGTTGAAGTATGACTACATGATGCTCTTATTCAGAAAAAATAACACATAAGATATGTGTTCAACTACTTAAAACAAAAGAAATTGGATATGTAGTCCGAAAATCAGGAGAGATCAACAGCGAACTGGGATTTTTTATTTTTGCAAGAATTCTCATGAAAAACAGATATTTTTTTCTTCGCATATCAAATAAGGATATCAAAGCAACAGTGAAGTCAAGAAAAGAGATGTTAAACAGCTATCAGCAGTGTTTAAAAGAAAAGTCATCATTAATCGACCAGCTAATACATACATGTACATACCGTTTTGCACGCCACTCAGCAAGTTGTGAAGATTACAGGTTACAAGTTTTTCGTGAGAGATCAGCTTCCTCTTTGCCACAGATTCTCCATTGTTTGCTCTGATGACATGTTTTCCACAACATTTGTATAGTTTCTACTGGTTTGTTTAAATAGGAATTTTGCTCCAGATAGAGCCTGCTTAGATACTTTTTTTGTAAATATGGGTATGCCTTGAAAGCTCAGAGTATGAGCGGATCCAGAGGTGGCATACTCGGTGCAGTGTCGCGCTCTGCATTTTTGCACCAAATACTTTACAAATAAGTCCCATTATTGACCTCATGTTATAAAAAAATCTTTGGGGCATGGGGGCAAGCCCGATGCACTCCCTTTCGTCATATCTTGGATCCGCCACTGCTCAGAAGATACAACTGTATACTGTAAATTAAACAGTATCGGACAGTAATTCCCAAATATTTTTGCGTTTACTTTGGATAAGATCAACTAGAATTTATATCACTTTTACAAGAAGATAAACGTGTCTCATATTATATTCTGAGACAAAATGTCATCAAGACTTATGAACAATGTGCTACTGATCACTTGTATTTATTAAACTAGTTGCAAAATCTTCACCTAACTTTTTACTTAGTAACGTAAATCCTTTCAGTGTTTCTATCAGAAACAGTGTCATTTGAAACATCTATTACAGTTCTTTCCAATAAACTAATATTCAGCAAAATTCATTCCAAATACGAACATGAGCTGTGACATCACTCATCAGAATCAATTGATGTTTCCTGCACCACTGTCGTAGATTGTTTTTCATTATGAAATTCTGTAATCTATTTCGGTCACATAATTATAATCTCCTAAATTAAATATTTTAATACGCTGCATATGATATACCCTTATATCATACTAGCCAAATTATCTTAATAAGAGGACAGAGGCCTTTGTACAGTGATTAAAGCTGCCTGCTTCGAAAGTCGGAGATCGCGGGTTTAAAACCCACTCTGGCCTTCAAGTTTCCGAGAAACAAAATGTTTTCTCACCACTCACTCGCAAAGATTCAATATTGTGGGGTTTCTCCGTTACCGAGAGGTAGTGTGCTCGGCCTCAGACCGCCGTGGCTCGAATTCTGAACCCTATGTCTGTAGGGCAGTGTCATCGCATTCATCTCATCATCCTCATCAGGACTTGTCCTGGCCCAGTATAGCATATTATGTGCACAAAGGTGGCCTAACCCCCCCCCCCCCAAACATTCATTCATTCATTCATTCATTCATTCATTTATTCATTAATTCATTAATTCATTAATTCATTCATTCATTCATTCATTCATTCATTCATTCATTCATTCATTCATTCATTCATTTATTCATTCATTCATTCATTCATTTATTCATTCATTCATTCATTCATTCATTCATTCATTCATTCATTCATTTATTCATAATCCTAATAATAACTCACCAGCTGCATCTCTTTCACACCAATTACCTTTTAATTATGATAAATAATTTCCATATAATGTGGGGTAAACAGGGAATGGCTGCTAGTGGTAGTACTCTCCATACCCACTTAAATTGGGCAGATCACCGAGGAGGCGTTCCTAACGTTGCATGATTTATGAAATAGTACAGAATCATTAGTCTATAACCACTGTCCAAGACAAGCTGCAGCCTCCTAGTGTCCAGCAATAATCTTAATGGGTGGGTTGCCTGCAGCGTACCTCAGCTCCTCCATTCAACAGCGGAGCTAATGCAATTCTCGCATCATTGATCACCGATGTGGCCATGCTAGTACTAATATTAGAGTATTTGACACCAGGTCAAACACTTGAGATGAATGGAGTTACCCCTCAACTACTGTAAAAAGCGAAGGCAGATAATCACGTTTAAAATTGTAACCTTTTCCCGAAAATGAGCAAATTTTATCGAACACGTCATTCAGCAAGATTAATGGTGATTTCAAAAATTGTTTCATCTATATAGAAATAAAGTATTTGTGTTTGCTGTAGTGTCAATTTAGTTCGTAAGTAAGTTAGTTCGTAAGTAAGTATAGTCTGGGGGCCAGCATAGCCCCCAATGCACCCCCCTCAGGATTCACCGAGACCTATTTTTATCTCATCTGTGGGACCCAGAACGAAGATTTTAACATGTTCCCAAGAAAAAAAGTGGCACTAAGTATGTTTTAAACATATTTAAAAGAACCGCGTCTAATTATTTAAAAATACCGCTTTTGCGACCAGATAATAACAGTACGCTGTGACACAACTGTTCATTTCCACTCCACAATTATTTAAAACTGCCAAATTATGTTAAATTTCTATCAAAAAAGGCAAGGCTTCACAGCCATCAACTATTTATTTATTTTTATCAATAATACACCATTTAGGTACCATCGAATATTGATGAAATAATTGTAAAATGTTTATCTTCCTGTCATAAACGTTTTTTTTTATTCATTTGAACTTTGTGTAATAGGTTATAACTATTTAGAGCTGTTGCGTTTGCATTTAAGTTCCAAATTAAAAACCATATGCACCATTTACATACTAGGGTATTTTATGTGGATTGATTTAAATAAGGTACGTTACTGGCTGTTCTTTTACAAACATGTATTAAATACATTTGTATTACTTACAATACCATTATTAAACAGCATAAAAGCGGATGTTTGTTTTTATTGCTAACACAAAGCTAAAGCTATAATGGCACCCTTTAATTGCTGGGATACCAGTAAAACATTTATTTGAATAAAGCTCATTTCCGGTCGACATCAAGTAAAGTCTTCCTAATAAAAATAATACAATACTGTTTTTAAAGATTTGTCAAGTAAACGTAAACTGCATTTAAAGGTAAATGTAATTTAATTATCTCAAGTTTTTCAGTATTCATAAATGACCATTAAGGAAGCAGTGACAACAGGAAATGATATAAATTCATCTGAAAAACTTTCACCACTGTCACAATACTCATCATCACCGTTATTACCATCTCCATCACTACACGTGCTACTATCACTATCTAATATTCCTAAAAGACTCTTATGGAGAATCTTTTCACCAGATTGGCTCACCATTTTCCAGCCACTAGTCTGGGGGGCAGCATAGCCCCCCTCCCCCATGCACACCCTCAGGATTTACCGAGACCTGATCTGTGGGGTACAAAGAGAAGATTTGGACATGTTCCAAAAAAGTGACATGCAGTATGTTTTGAACACATTTAAACTAACCGCGACTAATCAGAAAAAATGCTACTTTTATGACCAGATATTAACAACAAGATGAGACACTTCTTCATTTGCACTTCACAAATAACTGCTAAATTTCAAGTAAACTAAAGCTGGATTGTAGTGATTGTAATGATTGTAAGGTTTTAAATGTTCTTATCATTAATACACCCTAGCCAGATGATTATTTGTGAATTGATTCTGAAAGGTTAATTTCATGTAACAATTCACGTAACAGGTTTCAAACAGCGACCCAGATTTGAAGTTTGCTTTTGCTTATAAAACTATCATTATATGCACCATTTAAATGTTGTGACGGGTTATATGGTCTATTATCATGATATTCCTTATAAATACGTGTTTAGATAGGTGTATTACACACGTACAATGTCATTAATACACAACGAACAGGTTTATGTTTGTTTCTGGTTTTTAATAGAAAGCCACATGTATAATGCCACCTTTAAACGGTAAGATATTATTAAAATATGTATTTAAATAAAACACATTCCTAAATAACACAAGTGTTGTTTGTTTTAGAAATATTTTCAGGATAAACTGCACTGCATGGAACAGTAATTTGCATTTCAAAATATCACTGTAAATGATCAAAGAATGCCCAAATCAACAGCGTTGGCTTTCGATCTTGACTTTTTTCAATCGCAGAGGCATATTGTTTTAAATGCGCAATCATAACACTGTATATTATATATATAATTAATATATAACATAAGAAACACACTCCAATCAATTCTCGAATACTAATATCACATCCATGAAAACATATCCTACTATTAAAGTATCCTCGATCAGCATTAAAATCTCATCATAATATAGTGTAAATATTTTGACATGTTCTCATACTCTAACGCCATCTTAATATTATAATTTGCCATATTACGTCATTAAACTATTATTTATATGTATGCCATTATACATATAAAGACATATGTTACCAATATAATGGCTAATCATTACATTACCACGTGATAATTTCTCACTATAATATATAACATATAGCTCCACAATATGCCATACATCTCTTCATATTTAACTATTATAAGGGAATGCCACGCCATTGTAATGCCATCTCCAGACACTGAAATCTCATCCAGACATCAAAGTGGAACGTATATGCTGATATTAATATAATATCATATATTGACAGATTCATTATATTGTTATATCCAGACATTTAGGGCCATGATTAATAATTATATTATTATAGCATGACATTGAATACCATATTACGTCATTGTCACATAATTAAATAGCATCTGGTCAATCAGGGCATTCTGCCATCGTATCAACAAAGCTAATTGGACATCTCAGAACATTTGTATGAGCATATAAATGTTATTTATATGAGCATATAAATGTTCTGAGATGTCCAATGTATCTTGCCTTTGAAATAATGCATGAGTAAACCTCACAGATATATAGACTGTATCACGATATGACATGACTATTATAATGTTACTATGTCGGGATGATACCTTATGCCATTATACAATACTATGGTATCAAGATGATTTTGAGACACAATTTTATAGGTCTATAATATTACAATAAATTGCTAAGGCATGACATCATCAAAATTTAGGCATATTACAGCGCTTTAATGCCACTATACATGATGTCATTACATGGTACTGTACATTTGACATACGATTTTGTAGAATAAATCATTGTAATGGTTCATTGTAAAAATGGCCTACAATGGTTGAATGGGACACTATATTGTCAGGTCTTTAATATGTGACAGAGTAGATCAATTCTAACCCATGAAACATTTCATAGCAAATTAGTATATTACAAATTAGTGATTACAGGGTTTCAGGTATGTTTAATTTTGCGTCCACCATCTTGGAATCCGTCGTAAAATGACTTGAAATATTTCCAATGAATTTCATTGAACATTAAATTGTAAGATCAGATACCTGAACTGCATTTTTCGAGATGACTATCATGCAAACAATATTTAATTATGCATTTCAGGATAATTAATTGATTTCACGGCGGCCATTTAAGAAAAATCAAGCATTATTATTATAACCTGATTTTGATAAATGCGGGATGTCTCCGAACAAAATTATACCGCTCATAAAAGTACAAAACTGTACGTGTTTTCATAAACAATTTACAAAAGTTCAATTTTGCAGCGGCCATCTTGGATTCCTTTTGAAATATTATTTTTTAGCTTTTATTGGTTTCATTGGACCTTAAAATGTGAGATTAGACAACAAACCAGATGACTATAAGGCACCTCGTAAAAACGTATACATGTCAATAGGCGTAATGCATTTTCAGGAAAAATTACGATTACGATTACACTGCGACCATTTTGAAATCGGACATAGTGATTAATTACTCTACAAATCAAGCATTACTCCATTGATTTTGACTCAATGTTGGTCCCTGAACCAATTGATACTGCTAATGAAGGTTTTTCTATAGAATCGACCTGAGCTCATAAAATATTTGCAAAAAATTGCGACTTTTGATTTTTTCTTGTCAACTTTGTGGCTGCCATCTTGGATTCTATCGTAAATATTATATTGTATTACTTGAAATTACTTGAAAAAAAAATTAAAATGTAAGATTAAACGTCAAAACCGTGTGAGATAATTACAATGCAAACCATATTGAATGGTGTATTTCAGGACAATTCATTATTTTTATTGCAGCCATTTTGAAATTGACCATATCATGATTATCACTCGAAAAATCAAGCATTATTAACCTAAATTGGACTGAGGGATGTCTCTGAACCAAATGATACCGCTCATAAAGACTTTCGTACATAAAATAATATTTTATCAAAAACTATTTGCAAAAAAATGGGAAATTAAAAAAAAAATGAAAAAAAATGTTTTTTTTGACATATCAGCACAATCCAAAATAGCTCCCCAAGGTAGGATAATATAGTAAATTATATCAACTTTTACTATTTAGTCTCCATGGATATATGACCTAATGCACAAAATAGTCTAAATCCATCAGTATTTCATTTAAGTGTCCCAACATTGTGATAGAGTTGAATACACGCTAAAATCCAGTTTACAGAGAAAAATATTTGAAAAATTGGCGTTATTTTAAATCTGCTTAGAAAACTCTGTTGGTGCCACTATTTTTTCTGGGAACATCCCTAAATCCTTTGACTATATGCCTAAGATGCCAAATAAAATAGCTTCGGTGGATCCTGAGGGGGGTGCATGGTAGGCCTATCTGGCCCCCCCGCCTAGTACTATTATTGCTTAACATCAGTTGTTGACAAGGACGGTGATTTAAGTGATGTAGACATACATTACCCAGCTCCACTATCCTCGGGTCGGTTAGTCCCCAGGTGATAACAGTTGAGGGGTAAATCCATTCAATCCAAGTGGTCAAACACTCTACTACCAGTAGTTTATAAGATCCTGATATGGCCACACCAGTAATCACTGAGAAAAATCGCGAGCTTACAAAAAAATAATCCATTGATGCTAATGCATAAAATATAGGTATAGAAACAATTTTGGACCTTTTTATGTAAAACCTATCTACTCCTCGACATTATAAATATAATATATATTAGGTAGTGTATTCTAAAAGTATGCACAGACAAAACCTGACACGTGAATGATTTACTAATAAGGAGATTAGAGGAAACATGATCATTCAGTGATTTTTAAACTCTTCTCGCATCACATCATGTCCATAATTATACATCCGTTGGCAAATTATCTTTAGTATACGAAAATACACCTTTCACATGACTTGATATTTCAGAACTGTGAAATCGCACAAAGAACCATGTCAAACCAAATAGAATAAAAGGTTACAATATCAGAAAAAATATATCGTATGTAAAGTATCAATTTCGACCTAACCTACTAAGCAATTATCTCACATAACCATGCCACCATCGTATCTGCCGACCATGTGCCACGGTCAGCTAAGGCCACTATGTTTTTTCTCTGTTTTAGATGAGAAAAATCCAAAATTTAATGAGGGCTAGGGTGGAAATAAAAATATTTATGAACATATACATTGAACCTATTTCTGGAAAAGGTAATGGCCGACCAAAACAAAAAATGACAAATTTTTCATTTTATTTTTCATTTTTCTTTATCTCCTGAAATGACCTTTCACCAAAATCGGCAGCAATCCAATGCGGGCGCTGGGCAGAAAAAACGTATGTTCTTTTGCTAGCAATGCGCAGCCTGAATCTAAAACGCGCCCTCAACTAAACCAGAGAAAACAACATAGTGGCCGAATTTCCACCCGTAAATGAGCTGTGATGACGTGGAAGGAATAGCTCGCCACGAATGAATAATTCAATAAAAGAAGGAACGAAAAAATAAAGAATAAACGGAAGGAATGCTTGGGGTTTATGTGTGTGCATAGGCTAAATTGTGCCATGACAACCTCCTGAGAGAAGGGGACGTGGCTCGCCAGTCATGCATACGTCTCGGGTTCGAAGTGAACCTGCGTTGGATTTATTTCCTTGTTTCTCCCTTTACAATGTGACGAGGCGATCACGTAAATAGCGGCCTCGTCGAGCTAAGTAGTTGAAACCAGTTTATCGACGCTAATTTGGCGCAGGACCACGCGCTGCGCGCTCCTCACACATAACCACCTGATGATGATGAGATGAATCAGATGACACTAACCCTTGCGGGTTATGTGTCTGGAGTTCACACACCGAAGTTGTGAACCCTTGAAGCTCTTAATAATTTTGCATAATCCATGGAAATTAAAGAGGTTTTTTCAATTTGAAATCATCATAAATGTCTTAGTCAACTCTTTCTGATTCATTTGAATACCTATGTGATAGGTCTACGGCCATTACATATATTTTGATTCTTACAGTGCGGGAATCGACTTCAGACGTCAGAATCTGACGTCTTTAGACGTCAGATTCTGACGTCTAAAGTCGATCCCCGCGCTGTAAGGGTTAAGTCTAAAAATATTATTTATAGACGTATACGCCTAATACGACAATAATATTGACAACTATTTTTCAGGGATTTGTTGTCGTCTTATTATCTGATTATATTACTTTTGATTCAATTAGATTTGTAACTTCATTCATTTGTTGCATATTATTATATCATACTTTCTATATGTTTATTATCTCATTATTGTTTTAATACTTGTTGAGATATTAACACACATAATTTTTTTAGACTTTTATAATATTAATAAAATTAGACTAATAAAAAATACGTCTTGTCAAATATTTATCCAAATTATTGTTTTGCTCTTCACTCACAATTGACTATTGACTATTACATGTTACCAACTGGTTACGGATACAGGCTTTTCCAGAGTAATTGTAAACATCATTGTGGTTCTCTTATATGCATTGTTGGGGCAAGATTACATTGTACTTTTTTTTAGCATGTTTAGTGTAAGGTATTTTATGATAATTATCCTAAAAATACTAAATAAATTGTTTTCTTAAGAATATAATACCCGACACACTAGAAGGACAGTAGTGTCATTTTTTTTAAATTGAATATCTGTTTGATGAGCTCCCATAAATTAAAAGATTTTAGAAACATCTGTATTACTTTTAAATTGATTTTACTTTCAGCTTTGTAACTTTTACTTAACATTTAATTTTAAATGACGTCATAAATAATTGTAACAACTCCACTTGGATGTACCTGTTCGTGCGGCGTATCACATGATTATGAATGATTATTCGGACATGTATGACACAACGTATAAGGTTAAGAATTAGTGTGTACTTCAACTGATAAATATTGTTTCATGTATATCTTCTGCCAGAGTAATAACTAGTGCTTTTGCCCTCACTCCTATAGTATTATAATGATTTTAGTCCATTTTAGTCCAAGAATACTGTCATTCAAATCAAAGAATCAGTACTTAAATTTTCAGCCACTTGAAGTTGTGTCTCGCTACCGCGATCCACAACTTCAAGTGGCTAAAAATTTGTGACTGCTTCCCAAAGTATTTTATTTGTATTAGGAGACGAAGAACGACGTACTCGTTCAGTCAATAATTTTTGTGTTTTATGGTTTTAACATTTAATCACATTTGATTTTGACTAAGCAGGCCTATAATTTGGCTAATCTCACAAGATTGTTCTCACATATTACAATGCAATTTTAGGTAGCATCCCAGTAAACACACCATTGATGTCGAACTAATAGTGTTTTACTGTTGGGCTGTGAATGGTATGACGTTGGACTCTTAGCCTAGTCGATCGAGTTGCAAAAAAACTGATCTGCGGAAAAAAATCCATCTTATCAAACTCTTCGATTTTATGTTCTTCAATATCTCTAGCATTACAGAAAGAAAGTCCCAATAAATATACATTGGGGAAAAAATTGACAACACTTTTAAAATGTGCTCAATTTACATAAAATCGAAGAGTTTGGTAAGATGATTTTTTTTATCCGAAGGTCGTCCCTAATCGACTAGCCTACCTGTGGACCAACGTTGATTAGGAACTGGTTTCTGAAGTGTGTATGGGATTACCGGGATGACGCATCACACCCACGCAGAGACAATATTGTCATGCAAAAGTAGTAACTAAACCTACTTGTCAAGTGATGAGTTACTGCTATTTGCATGTATACGATAGAATAGATCAAATTAGCAAATTAGGCCAGATGCGTCGATTATTGAGCGTTCTAAAACAGCAAAGTGTATGTATAAAATTGGTATGAATATATAAATTAAAACTGATATTGAATAATTTCCATTTTAAGAAAACAAAAGCTACTTTATTATTATGTAAAAATAGGCCCACCTTTATCGAAAATGAAATGAATTGAATGGGGTTTTATGTCACTTTTGTGCACATATAGGCAAAACTGGGACATGCAGGAGAAATATTGCTGAAACACTGAACCAAGGTAATGATAAGAAATCGTTATTTTTTTCACTTTGTGGAAATCAAATTTAGTTTGCAAAGATGGTGTGCTGAAATGAGATTCATTTCCTGTTATTTAGTTATTATGGTATTTACATAATCAATAATTTTCAATAATGTCTATTAATTCACCAAGGTAAATATCCAGTAAGAGGGGCTCCAGTCATTTAAAAGGTAAATTGCTGGAACAGGGAAGCTGTTACGTTAATGACAAAGTGGATTAAAGCAAACGTTTTCATCATATTCATGAGTCTCATCGAAACTGTAATGTAATTTGAGACTCTTCTTGTGACACGGAGTTTGAACAATATCTGCAATACTTGCAATGTCTTATAACCTGCTACAACTTAGATGCCATATGTACATATTTGTGGTATTTGTCCATATAATAGTGTACGTCAGCCATACGATATCAGTGGATATCTATTTTGTAGTGAATCACCTTTCCACGCATACAGACTCCGTAATATCGCTACACATTTCAAGATCGCATGGTCCGACAAACACGATAACCTATGCTAGTAATAGAATAATGTTTGACAATCGTCTACGACATTGCACCAACAATAACCCAACATTGTTTCCTTGGGGATGGCATACGTAGGCATGGAATGGGGAATGTAAACAATTAAAAACAAATGTTACCTATATAGACAATTGATCATCCGTAATAATTCGGTATTATATTCTATGTTATAATAATATAACTAGGCGGGGCCCTATGTGTAATGGCTACATGCTGCTTTTGTTAAAGGCTTCGGCGCTCACGGGTTAGTTAAGTCCTCCAATCTAAAAGAAACAAAAAATCCTTTGCCGTCAGTATTGTGGAGAGCCTAAGTGTGCAGGAGGTATCGTACCAGATCAATCCTCATAAAGCTATAGGGCTCGAATTAATAAGGCCGATCGTGTGTCTGTACGGCAGTGTCCCGCCATTCGTCTGATCATTCTCAGACAGATCGTTCTCCTGGCCCTGTTTTAGCTTGTATATGCACAAAAACGGTCTAAAGCTCCATTAGTTCATTATTTAATTAATTCAGTCATTAAATTAAATTAAATTAAATTAAATTAAATTAAATTAAATTAAATTAAATTAAATTAAATTAAATTAAATTAAATTAAATTAAATTAAATTAAATTAAATTAAATTAAATTAAATTAAATTAAATTAAATTAAATTAAATTAAATTAAATTAAATTAAATTAAATTAAATTTATTTTAATTTAATTTAATTTAATTTATTTTAATTTAATTTAAATAATTTAATTTAATTTAATTTAATTTAATTTAATTTAATTTAATTTAATTTAATATTTAATTTAATTTAATTTAATTTAATTTAATTTAATTTAATTCAATTTAATTTAATTTAATTTAATTTAATTTATTTTAATTCAATTTGATTATGTAAATTAAAATAAATTAAATTAAACGAAATTAAATTAATTTAAATTGAAATAAATTAAATTAAACTTCACTGGAATGCTCAAATAATCGCTAGAAAGACATCATAATTATACAATATTTACTTTAACGGAAACGGGGTTCAAAATACTACGCCCCTAGTGCTTGTTTAAATTACAATTCAGCATAATTTGTTCCGGTAAAATAATGGTCACTGTAAGAACGAGATAACAATTAATTTCAATTGAATTTAAATAAAAAAACGTGTGTAAAATAAATTTGACAAACCAACTTTGAAATAAATACAATTAAATAGTAGTTTAAGATCTGATATTTATCATTTAGAAATCCACACACTTGTGTAGCCCCTACGCCATGAATAGGTGTGGCTCGGTCGTTGACAAGCCCGTTATTAAGTTAATAAAGTGACACGAACGATGGACTAAATTCAATTACTTGTGAAACACATTAAGCAAAGTCTACGCGGGGGGAGGGGGTGGTGAACATCTAAAATGTCCACCCGCCATTTCATTATCAATTTGAAGAAAATGAACACGTGCTGGCCCGCGGGCGGAAACTCTACACTATCCTTGATACCAGACTCGGCCCGGTCCAGATCAGAGACTAATAGACATCATGACACCGTCGATTCTCTGTTTTTCACCAAATCCCCTCCAGTTTATTCGTCTGATCCAGCGCGGAACGTGAGACTAACGTTGGCTCATTGCTGGGCAAGCGTCTACGACGCTTGCCCAGCAATGAGCCAACGTTAGGAGGACGTGACGTGCGATGTCAGTGCGTACATTCTGCTCCAGTCGCTATAAGATGCCCGGTCTTCACACCAATCGGTCATTCTGAATTCAGGTAACAGTTACTCTCAATTCAGCGGGACGTCCGTCGTGTTACTGTCATCACCGCTGACATCGTAACAGGTTAGTTGTTGTCTACAATAACTTTATCTTTATTACTACTGTTATTAAAATTGTCTGATTTAATTGTTGTTGTGTGGCGTAGAAATGAAAATGAAATGAATGGGATTTGTGGCCATCTTTGTGCACATATAGGCTAAACTGTGCCAGGAGAACCTCCTGAGGATGGTGAAATGAATAAGATGACACTGCGCTCCATACACAGGATTCAAAATTAGAGCCATGGCGGTCTGAGACCGAGCACGCTACCTCTCGGTCACGGAGGCTTCCAACAATATTGAATCTTTACGAGTGAGCAGGGAAGAAACATATTGTTTCTTTGAAACTTGAAGGCCAGAGTGGTGATCGAACCCGTGATCTCCGACTTTCCCAAGTAGTCAGCTGTCTGCCCTATGTTCAGAAGGTTCTATGTTCAGAAGGTTCTATGTTCAGAAAATATTTGTTCAAAGGGTTCTATGTTCAGAAGGTTCTATATTCAGAAGGTCCTATGTTCAGAAGGTCCTATGCTCAGAAGGTTCTATATTTAGAAGGTTCTATGTTCAGAAGGTCCTATGTTCAGAAATTTTTTGTTCAAAAGGTCCTATATTCAGAAGGTTCTATGTTCAGAAGGTCCTATATTCAGATATGTTCAGAAGGTCCTATAATCAGAAAAGCCTTTGTTTTATGCTGGGACAAACTTACTTGTTGGTATTAAACTACAATGCAAGATAATAAATCACAACATTTTATTTTAGATCATTTGATCGAGTATCAGATGAGCTTTTGTCATGCCGCTTTGTCCGTCTTCATCCGTCCACAATTTTCCAAAATCGCTATTGTACCTCAAATTAGCAAAACACAAAATGGCAGCAAAATGTAAATAAACCCCCATATTTTCGCACATGAAAACATGATCGTTTCTGGAAGGTTTTTATTATATATTTTTTTATAGTGTATTTGTAAAGAAATTACCTTTTTTTGACCTTAAAATACAAGTCCGTCGTTTTTTATATATTTACTGTTATTATAAGTATACCTCGAAATATGTTGACGATAATATGATTTATTTGTGTTAACTTAGTGGACCAGAAATAAAAGTAAATGTAAATTAAACATCTTTCTTTTATTTGTGGCTTGAAATTGCTCAATTTTTTTAATTTTTAATGACTTGGGGGCCAAAAAAAACATTTCTGATGTTTAAGGTTCATCCTGACCTATAGTTTATCGTAAAACACAAGATGGACGTCATTTTATATAATTATTTACTAATAAAAAAATGACGTAATTTTAAATACTAAGGGTTTTTTTCAGGTTAAAAAAATCCAAAAATCCGAGAAAAACTCGGAAGTGGGTGCTTGGGTCAAACCCTAACTCGTTTTTTTTTTGGGGGGGGGGGGGAGTTTGTGTTTTTTGTGTTGTTTTCATGTTTCCTGATGTTTTAACAAAAATGGATAGGCGGGTGGGGAGGGGGGGGGGGGTTGTGTCTGACCAATCCGAATTTTTCACGGATTTTTGGATTTGTTTTAACTTGACAAGAACCCTAAGCAGATCAAAACATGTTAGAATATACTGTGATTAAACACTGTTTCGAATGCCCCTTTTAACCAAATCTGTTGTATTGCGTAATCTATTTTTTTAGTTTTCCATTAAACAAATGTTGTTTATGATATTATAGTTCACGTGCATAAAAACAGTTTTTATTTGTGTGTTGGCGGTAGCCATTTTGAACTTGAAGGTCAAATATAGGTAATTTTGATTGAAAAACATGAGACATAAATTTATCATTTCTCAATAATCAGAAACCAGAAATCGTATAATAATATGTAACAAAAATATAGAACAGATGTGGTTTTGGCAGCAATTTTTTTGCTTATTTGAAGGTGAATGACACGAAAGATATAATGTTAACCGAATTCAGCACAACAAAATTATGTAAAAACAAGCGGAAAAAATAATTTGCACTCAACCTAAATGTCGAGCAAAGTTCAATGTTTTTAAAAAAGGCTGCAATGTTATATTCTCACATTGAAACATATATATGCCATGTAGAAATCTAAATACCACTCAGTTTTAAGCAAATACACATCTGGGTTGAGAAAACATAAGATATAGATATGGCCAATAATTATGTTTTATTAAGTCGTTTCCATTGACCATGTTAACTAGCTTTTTTTGTTGTCGATTTTGATTATTTTGTAATGAAAAAAACAGATTTCAACGTATTTGTAGAGATAACCCTTTAATGTACTGCATCATGCATCATTAGAACTGAACTTTAATTAAGTTTTATATGGTATATTGCATGTGTAGATTGTTAAAATAGAATAGCAACGACATACGTTTGCGTAACCCTACCTTTAATTGTAAACAGATTTGGGGGTACGCTATAAGGGGTCAAAATATTAAGTCCATGCCTATTTTTCTGCTGGTAACATCTCATTTAATATTTTCGACATATCAAAGTTTAAAAAAAAGTTGGTGTGGGTGAGATGTGAATGTGAGGGGGGGGGGGGGAGGGGGTGCACGTAGGGTGGTTGTAGCCCATGCCCTATTAGAACGTATCAGTTGTACTGTCAAGCGTGCGTGGAAAACGTTCGCTCATATTTTATAAGAAAAACTTATAAAAAGACATCAGTAAACAACGTTACGGCCAACGTCTATGACACATTGTAACCTTCCCACTTTTTTGTTTTCCATTCACTCACCTTGTATGCATGCGCTAACAGTTGTGTGTTATATCAACTATATAATACCCGTATTCAGAGCATGGTGCAACTCACACAATCCCCTGGCAGGTACATGTACATAGTTATTGATGTAGTAAAACCCATTTATGGCAATTTTTATTTCTTTTTTTCATAAAATTTATAAACTTTTAAAATGTAGAAATTACAATGTTTTATAATGTTACAATGTTTTACCAACTAGCATAAAAAGTGTTTAATGTCTGATCATCTTCCTCCATAGTAATGACGGTAGGCGTGTTTTATACCATTTTAGCTGCCTTTTTTCCGTATTTCTCAGAGGAATACTGATCCAAGTCAAAATGTCCCTATATAAACTGATGGGCTTGAATCACTTTAGGCCTACTATTGAAGAAAAGTATTAATTTTAAAGTGAAAAAATATAGGTCTATATGTTGATGACTAACTCTCGAAATATTGAACTAATGGCTTATAGGTAGCCTATTTTAGTATATTAGTTCCTATATGTTTAACTTTTCCCAAAAAACCATGAAGAGCAAAAAATTGAATTTCGGACTTGGATCACTTTACCACTGAGCCATTCAAATAATCACCCACACTTTCTAAACATAGGACCTTCTGAACAAATAATTATTTCTGAACAAAGGACCTTCTGAACATAAAGCCTTCTGAACATAGGACCTTCTGAACATAGAGCTGTAACCAGTTTTAACATCTGCACCAGAGCACCGGCCCGTTTAGCGTAGAAATATACACGAAGCGATACAGCTATTATGCCGGTGTGTCGTCAGCGATAAAAGAACATACCAATACTGGTAGCCCACTGTTGCTAGACGATGTGGTTACGATATATACACGACTGTGACATTAAAAAGTCTGCGATGTTGATTTTCTCTTTCGCCGCTATGTGTGGTGCGACTACGACATCCTCACGACAGTAGACTGCTGCAAGCTGTTTTGGTGTTCACGTATAAAGATTAAAATACACACTATCCAGCATGCAGCGACCATATAGACTCTATTTTGATGCATTGCTCAGTAACTTTAGACCACGTTTGAAAAAAAACGTAGGCGGTTCAGCTGTAGTTAAACACATAATTATTTAGCACACTGTTTAAACTTGTCAAGTTTATATTTTGACACTACATTTATAGCTAGAAAATGACGAGTTCCCCATGTATTTTATAATTTATTTGCAGCTATGTAGATCTACATCAATTTTTCCCATCAACCTCTTGAAATAGCATCATAGTTACTGTTCCGAATGAGGCCTCGAGTATCACTTCAATTGGCTTTAAATGGGTTATTCAGATAGTTTCAAATATGAAACTATCTGAATAACCCATTTAAAGCCAATTGAAGTGATACTTGAGGCCTCATTATGATCAACACGTATAATCAGTCCTCATGCTGCTATTTAACTGAGTCCTTCTAGGGACCTGCAAATTTTGTTTAAAGTCGTATTTACGAGTTTGCGGTAAGTCGTGGGAATGAGAGGGGGTGACGCAATGGTTATCACTAAAAATTCGAAATGGCCGCCTTCAAATCATGATATATATATAGACTGGATTTGGGGTAA
Organism: Flabesymbios commensalis; assembly: GCA_964017125.1. NCBI lineage: Eukaryota > Metazoa > Annelida > Polychaeta > Terebellida > Flabelligeridae > Flabesymbios > Flabesymbios commensalis. The sequence continues at coordinate 38,797,473 of OZ024914.1, read as the reverse complement.
AAATGTGAGTATTAGAGCTGTATCCCTAGCCATAATTATATCGCTCTCTTGAAATTCCCCATCAAGCATATGTCGCGTTTAGTCAATAACAGCAAAATCCAATGGCCATAAGTGAATATTTTGCAAAACAAAATTAACTAAAACTCAATAGTCATGTGTGATATCTTATTTCTGACTCATATTGAGGCGTGGAACCTTTTTCTTGATAAAAAAAAAAGGTCCTATGACCTTCAAGTACGCCGTGAAGTTCAACACATGATCACCAGCAGTTGTACTGTAATACATTTTTTACTAGTAATGCATTAGTTATATTATGTGATTATAATGTGACTAACTTTGTGGCGCTAGATCCATTTCTAGTATTAATGCTGTCATTATAGGCATCAGTTATACGATAAACATTAGCTCTAATGTTTCATTTTAGATTAATTTGACTGTGGATCTATTTGAGAGCATAAACATGATAAAAGTAGACTACAATGGAAGTCCTCGGGATCTTTCAAATTAAAAAAAAGTAGGCTACAAATTCCAAAATTGATCTGATGAAATTTAAACTTGGCGAGTGAATGGAAAGACGATATGAATACAATATGTTTTTATAGTTTCACCTCTTCGGAATGCAATACCAATATTATTGTGTTGAATAAAACTTGATAATTTGTCGCTCACAATATGTAAGCTCACTTAGAGACGTGTACGTATACCCTATTTAACATCATCACATTCTCCCCCTTGTTGTGTTTGCTGGACCCGTTGAGTTGCGACGCTGGAACAGCATTAAAACTAAAATGGTTCTACTGTGTGTGTTTTCCGGAAGCGTTTCCAATTAGGCCAAGATTATTAGAGTATATATGTGTTAAACCTGGAATAAATTCATAACAAGCTGAAACTTTCAGAAAATGTTCAGAAAACTGTCCCCTACAGCATACTAAAAGGCCGCAAGAATCCACCCTGGGCCTGTTCAGAAATTCAAGATGGCGTCGAAGATGACCGCCAATTTCATAATTTGTCATATCTCGGGTTTAAATCATCATCCATGCATGATCCATGCAATTCTGGTATGTCTATCTGTTTTTGTTTCGTATTTTTGCTTTGTTGAATTTAGATTTTTCGGAATTTCCGGTGGCTTGCATGATAGCGATCAAAATTTTGATCTTAATGCTACTCTCCATGCCGATTACATCACGAATAATCTGTATATCATTATCAGATTATATATTATTTGTTTAAAGTGGCGAATAAATGATTTTGAGTTCTGAGTTCATATAAATTTAAATAAAGAGTCTCAATTATATTCTGACTTTTTATTAATTAAAAATAGCGTTATTTATTGTTCACATTAGAAAAATCAATAACGAGGTCTGTTTTCTATAGAGGCGAGATTTATGGGTTTATAGTGGTTTTGTCATCTATGGGAAGCTACTAATAGCAAGGAAAATGTTTATCAAAGTCTGACTACTGGAAAGGTGCTAAATCCAAGATGGCTGCCAATGACTCAAAGTACTGAGTACTCAAAGTACTAAGAGTGGTAAAATTCATAGGTACATTGTCGTGATGTCCCATTTAACCATACTACAAACTGCATGTGTTTGCATAGTGATGTAAGTATAACATGTACAGTTATTGGATATACAGCAGTTATTCCGATCTTTATTAATGTAAGTTGCTCGAATATGTGTGACTCATCACAAATAGCAGTACAGGACCATATTGTGGAAATTTACTTCATAGTATTTTCTAAGAGTTTAACATTTTCAAAAATATATATTTTAGATTAAACCTGTCACAGTTGTCATGGAAACAAGGTCTAATTTATACTGACTCTTGGAGTTATATTTTGAAAAAGAAGTAAAGTCCAAGAAATAAATTCATGTTCGTTGTGCTTACATCAGTCATTTTATTTAGTTAGACTTCCACCCCCTCCCACATAAAAAGGAACCCTTTAAATGCTGAGCTCTTGGTTTACCCCCACCCTCGCCTCTAAATTTCCGGGGAAGGGGGTGAAGAATATATAGGCATATGCCACAAATTGGACACAATTTTTTTTATCTTGAAAATGACCTTGAATCACCAAAATTATATCATAAATGGATTCTACATTCAAAACCACATCAAAAAGAATTATTAAACGTGCTGCTATTAGTAATTGTATTTTTTAAAATTTCACCTTGAAATTGACCTTTTGACCTTGTCGGTCACCTTGAAACACAAACATGATAACATAAATAGATTTTCCAGTCAAAATCCCAAATGGATTTTTCTGTAAAAATTACACGAAAAAGAGACATTAATCTTATTCCCACCTCTATGATTTTGCTAATTGAGACACTGCAAGTACATATGTACCCAAAAATATAATGAAAATTATTCATATATGAATTAGATATACTTCGGTTCACGTTTTCATGTTGTTTATATATATAAAAAATGCACCTTAGCTAACCTTTTGGCTATTGGCCATAATCATGCAAATTGTCAGCTCTGACATCCAAATTTTTACCCCAAACCCGGCCTTTTCGTCGATTTGTCATGAGTTGATGGCAGTCAATTTGAATTTTTAGTGAAAATTTAAAAATGTCTCGTACATCAATAAGCCGCAAAAAGTTTGTATATACCGATTTGCAAGGTTCCCCCCTTCCAAATATGTCATTTGGCGACCAGACTAAATGCTGAGACATTGCTTATAATTATGTTGTGTCCCTGGGCAAAGACGTTGAGCCAATGTTGTTTTCACGTTAAAACAACATTGGCTCAACGTCTCGACACTCTACTCTCCCATCCTCCACTTGAATCAAGTGTTAATGAGTACAAAGTGTAGGGTAAGTTCAATGCACCGAAATTCCTGCAGGACTGTATGCTCTCCGTGGAGTTGAAATGGCACATGAACAGGTGCAGTGACCAAGGGGTAAAATGTAAAGTCGGCTGATAAGACTATAAAACTGCACCATTATTTTTTTAATAAGTAACTGAAACTAGTTGCATCAGTCGTGGGGACTAGTTTTATAAGTTGTGGAAAGTATATCATATGAACGAGTTATGTAATTTATGGTCCAGAACGTCTTTGGAACAAATTAATTATGGTGTGAGAACATGTTAGTGTGTTGTGGGAACGAGTAGGTCATAAAAAACGAGTAAGTCATACATTGTCAAACGAATTACGTATGTCGTTAGAGGTGTTTCTAAGTAGAGGAAACGTTTTAGGTATGTCGTGCTCGCAACCTACGCATGTATGTCGTTCCCAAATCTTACATGTCGTGTCACGAATTGCTAATTTGTGTCATATTTACTAAGTAGGGAATCATGGTCTCCGTCAATGTTGATAGCAGCACTTTAAATTACGGTCGAACTTTTCTCTCATATGACAAATTAGTATTGCCTCTGGATCAATATTTTTTGTGATACAACAGGTATGTGTCATGATGTCAACTGCAAATAAAGGCAATTCCAAAATGTGTTATTTGATATGAATGAGATGACACTGCCTTCCAGACACAGGATTCGAAATTCGAAACCTGTCGGTCTGAGGCCGAGCACGCTACCTCTCGGTCACGGAGGCTCCCCACAATATTGAAACTTTACGAGTGAGCGGGGAAGAAACATTTTGTTTCTTTGAAACTTAAAGGCCAGAGTGGGGTTCGGCCCCGCGATCTCCGACTTTCCAAGCAAGCAGTTTTAACCTTTGTACCAGGGCTCCCGCCCAGCGCTCAAAGTAGCACGCACTTTCCTTTTGCTCGATTCGCAGTGGGAGCATCAGCGTTAACGTATATGCTGGTGAGAGTGGCGGATCTAGGGGGTTCAGGGGGTCCCAATAACCTTACTGGTGTGGTGCCTCAAGCTCGGAAATTAAGAGTGTCAAACCCACATAATAGCTGATAAAACACCTAAAATCATCATTATTTTTTATTCGAACCCCAACCTTTTTTTTCAATTTTTTGGATCCGCCTCTGGGCGAGACAGTGATATTATTCTGCTCTGTAAAGCTAAGTACAGTAAGCAGATACTGACTATATCCACGCAGCCTGACTGATCATTTGGTATGTTTGAGCTACTGATGACACTTTAAGTGAACACTTCTATCTCTCCTATCCTATACTTAAACATGCTGATATTTTATACAGCGAACAAAAACCTAATTAGCCTAACAATAATTACAAAGTCAAGTTTTATTGATTATTCGGGAATGCTTATCATTGGTCATCACATCACTACTATTTAACGTTTAGGTGAAATGATTTAATTTTGGTGAAATAATTGTAGTATAATATCCCATTTATCTGTTCCTTGAATTTCCATTATATGTTAATCCACTTATAATTATGTCTCTCCCTCTATAGAGGTGGGAGATATATTGCTTTACTTCTCATCGCTCATTCGTTAGTCACATCAGTTTTGTGTCTGTGCGTTCCCTCCGTCTATCATGCAGGCGGTAAAAAATGAGACGTTGACCCAATATCGGGCTATTGTTGGCCCACCGTCTACTACGCTGAGTAAAGATACTCCCAGTATTGGGTTACCGTGTCGTGTTTGACGCCACTATGAATTTGGGCCAGCGTCACAGACGGCGGGCCAACATTAACCCGGCCTTGGCTTCAAGTAGTATTTATTGTACAGCCCGAGCCCGAGCCCGGCCCCTTTCAATAAATCTAAAAGTCTGAAGAACAAACAATAGACGGCAACCAGACATTCTGGCAACTTGGAGTGCGGGTAAACAACAAGTTTTAATGCTGAATAACGCTGGACCATTGTCAATCACGTTTGCTCAGAATTAGCCCAATATTGTTTCAACGTCTAGCAGAACACAACATGGTTATACTTTATATACTTCAACTTCGTTGGTCCAACATTAAAACAACATTTATTCTATCAGCCACTCTCCAGAAATCATAATAGTGTAAAAAGATTCATAATGCTGAGAGTCATGTAGTTTCGCAATTAGGGATAATTAGGCAAGCCTACAACCCAAGATCTAACATATTTTATGCGGAAGAATTCTGTTCATTTGAACAGATAGTCTCTTACTTGTAGTTTCTTAGATTTTCAAAACATTCCAACACACTCCACAAAGGACAATATTTTTTTGTGTTTACTAGGTTGATTTCGCAGCCCAACAAACACGAGATGTTGAACCAGTGCTGGTTTGATGTTGGGCCAGCGTCGCAGATTGTGAGCCAGCATTGGACCAGCATTGGGTCAACGTCGTGTTTAATTGGAGTGTTGACAAGTGTTTCGCACCAAAACTGGATAATAAATTCCTCTTAATACATAGTCACCACCAAGAACTTTATATAAAGTTCTTGTCTCTACTGTCCACAGGAGCCATTTCACACCTAAACCACTGATGACGGTAACTTGAGTTACCATAGACACAGCAAACATTGAGAAAGCTCCGTATGTTTACTGTTAATTTTATTTGTTTTAATATCTCCAAATGTTAACAAATGTTCAGCGATGTTAATCGTCAGCAGCTGAAGTTTATTTTGGTACATAGCTGGCGTCTTTAGTGTATTAGACTTCATAGTAAGAACAGTGTGAATTATTGATGCGAGAGACGGTAACTTCCATAGTGGGAAACGGTAACTCTGTGTAGAAGAGTGAGTGGGATGACGGTAACTACTGTAATATAGTTCAACGATAAAGACGGTAACTTCTATTTTAAGATGACGGTAACTTTATTTTCAAGACTACAACAAATTGCTATTATTTCTCGGTGTATATAAATTAATGAGATGTCATTTTATTTGCAGCTCCAAAATATATATGATATTTTTGCTGCAAAATCCTGTGCCCAATTTATTGTCAACAACGTCTAGAAAGTTACAGTGTTGTTGTGTACCGATAGGCCATGTATCCTTACCACTGTCACTACGTAGCTCTCACTGAGTTTTTTTTCCCAAATAGATATCGTTATAATAAGGCGACTAAGATCTTATCATTTATAAAAATTCAATCATGTTTTTTTATACAAAACAAAATGCATGAGTCTCAGACCAGAACATTATAACGTCAGTCATAGTCCCATAGGCTACTACAAAACATACCGGTACTTTACAAAAAGAACTATTTTCCTATGGACTTGAACCCTTACATTACCATTGCAAGACTAGCTGAAACAATGTCATACCAAGGCATACTTCATAACTACAAAATACAATTATGCAAGGTGGGAACTATTAATGTTCGGCTGATATGAATCAATTACCAGATGAAATACACAGAATAGGGAACCTGATCAGGTACAAGAGTGGCGTAATGGTACAGGTAAAAAAGGGGGGGGGGGTATCATCGGGATAAAAAGACGATAATAGCGGATAATAGCTATCAACACAAGGTTGTTATTGTATATCCCTTGATGATGGATTATCACACAAAGAATCTGCCACTAGTAGGCGGAATAGAAATTCACTTGATGAACAACAAGCAAAGACCAATTCACAAGGTTGTATGTATTTAATGTAGATAGACTGCCCTGTAAAATAATATAAAATAATGTAATTTAAGGCATATTTTCCAACGATATCACACAGGTTTTACTAGATGCTAGGCAGATATGTCAAGGGCATTAGTGGCCTTCGTGTCGAGCAGATTAATCGTAGAGGATTGTGGGAAGTCGAGTAGACCGTTTACCAGATCCATGAAAAAATGCAAAGCACTTACGTTTGGTAGTCTTTATAAAATCAATGTTCTTCAAAAACAATGTTCTTCAAAGAACCATCAAGTAAAATCAGATAGATCTGCCCTTCAGCGACTTGTCATTGCATTAGAAGCTGATCGAAAAGTAAACTTAACTGAAATTCTCAGTCATGAGCTTCTTCCTGTGCCTCTATCCTTGTTTGAGATGGATGAGAGTTTGCGAACTGGACAAAAATCAGTACGGACAGCTACACTTACCAAAGCTGTGAATTGTTCAGAAAGATTACACATTTCTGAGCAATCAACCCTAATTATTGATAGTAAAGCTCTTGTGTTTACCTTGGGTAAACCACAGAATGCATCATCCTTTGGTGATCTAGATATATTTGTCTAACATTTAGGCCCATGCAGCAGATAGATATTACAATCGCATAGATGTATTCGACGCTATCTATTAACTCAGGTACTAGGAATAGGAGGAGCCGTGGTGCACCGACACACAGGAATGTCCAGATAAATGCACAGGAACCACTTACTCTAGCTTTTGTAAATGCCGAGTTATTCATATGCAAAGTATATAAAGTTTCTGATGTGACCACACTTGACATGCTTGATATGGATCGGGCCTATTTGTTCATAAAAAGGTACCAGGCCTGATCTATTGCCACCCACTAGTGACGCTTTCAGTTTTCACGTCAAGAGAGCCTATTACCAATCGTTAGTATAACTGCAAGATATAAATCTTAGTCCACTTCTTCCAGATCCAACATCGCTAGGTTGAACTTTGATATGAGATGTACTAAAACCTGTATTACTTTAACTGCCACTAGTACAGTGCCAGAGTCATGAATGGAGCTGCATGTTGGTGCGCCACATAATAAGCATCTACGAATTGTGTTTGCAATTAAAGTGCACAAGTATTTGCAAATTTTGAGGGGACTGTATGAATATGTAGTAGTGTTTTTTTGTGCATCAAAATAATCAAACTGCCCGACGAATTTAATTATATTCACTTTACTTGCCAAATATACTTGATTGTTCCATTATGTTGTTGGATTTAAGTTAAACGGATTGCCTGAAGACCGCTAGTATACTCACATAGTGTCTACTATGTGTGTTGGTGTGTTGGGAGATTAAAGGTAACAAACGTTCTACATTGGTGGATATACATTTTTTGGACAATTTTTTTTTTAATATGCTGTAATTTATGTGTTTTCTTGTATTAGTGACATAGGACATACATGTACATAAGTACACAATATTAATTTAATATCAACATCCATCAATTACAATCAGCTGCTTGTTTTCGGTTCATTTGAAAAACTATGGTATGTGTTGGGTCTACGGCCATTATACATATTTTAATGCTTTCAAAGTCAAAGTCAAAGTCAAGTCAAAAGTTTATTGAACCCTGGCCTCAATGAGGCATGGGGCACAGGTATCATACAATTCATGTAACAAAAGCAAGAAATTATAATCCAGTTGAAACAGATTAAAACAAAATACTTAACAAATTGAATTTAAGTTTAACAATGATAATAACAGTAGGTTTGAAATGCGTATAAACAGATAAACAACATAATAGATGTAAATAAATGTACCATTAAACAGATATAAAGCATAAGACATGGATTTATAATTTGTATTTCATTGGTGATCGGAATTATTATATGTATATATTTAGCTTCTGACATCCTCGACTAATGAATTTAGCCAGTTTATTTAACATAAATATATTGACACAAGTCATTAGAGACTCCAGTTTTAACATATTTGGGTTATTGTGACAAAAGCGTGGAAGCAGCTCTGTGCGCAAATCGTGCAGTTCAGGACATTCAAATAAAAAATGAAATTCATCTCCGACATAGCCCAACTCGCATTTGTCGCATAACCTGGTATGTCTTGGCAAATTTGCGTACCTGCCAATTTCAATTGGCAGACGGTGATTGGTAGTACGAAACTTGCAAATTATTCTTCTGGTAAATGGGGACATAGTAAGATATTTTTCAAAAATTAGGCTTTTCTTAAAAACTCGATATAGCACACATTTACTTGAATTATACACAGTAGTTGACCATTCTTGTGAAAACTGTTCTCTTAAATTGAGCCGAATAAATTCAGGGAGGGAGCATATTGTTATCGATTGTGAAAGCCAGATAAAACTTACACCACAGTTATCTAGAATATTTTTAACATGTTTTAACCATTTAGATTCTACAGTGTTGATTCTGTAATGTGCGTACATAATATTATACATAATAGATGACAGTTTATTTTTATTACTAGTTCGAATAATTCGGCTCCAAAAGGATACAACACGAGTATTAATATGTATTGAAACTGGGAATCTTCCAGTTTCACCAAGGGCCATGCAAGTAGGGGTAGACATTTTTAGAGACAAACTGTATTTAAGATACTTCAAGTGTAATTTTTCAATTAGATTGATGTTCTCGAAGCCCCATACTTCACAGCCATAAGTAAGGATGGGTAAAACAAGAGAATCAAATAATTCTAGTTGAATGTCTAATGGTAAATTTAACTGTCTGTTTCTTCTTAACAGAGCAAACATGGCTTTGCTTGCTTGATCAAATAGGTGTTTTTTATGTTTTACAAATGAATTATTAAATTAAAAATCACACCAAGATATTTGAAATGTTCTACAATCTCAATAGTAGTATTTTTGTAAATAAAATTATGTTTTTCTCTGTACTTATATTTAGAAAAAATGACAATTTTTGTTTTGTCTGTATTAACAGACAAGTTCCACATATCACAATACTCTGATAAATAGTGCAGATTATTTTGTAAAGACTCTGCATCATTTGCCATTATAACAGTGTCATCAGCGTAAAGCAGTACAAACATCTTCATATAAACATCGATAACGTCATCCCCTACGTTGATTGGTGATGATCCTCTTAGTGAGAAAAAAGACTCGAGATCGTTCACATATAAAGCAAATAACAGAGGGGAAAGATTTTCACCTTGACGTACTCCGTTGTGGGACATAAAGTAATCTGATTTATTATTATTACTAGTAACACATGACTTAGCATTGATGTATATATTCTGTATAACAGTTAATATTTTTCCGGATAACCCCAAATTGATTAGTTTGGACCATAGCCCGACTCTCCATATTGTATCGAACTCCTTCTTGAAATCAACAAATGCACAGTATAGTCTTTTCTTTCTACTTAGGTAAATATCAACTATAGTTTTGAGGGTAAAAACATGATCAATAGTTGCATAACCTTTCCTAAAACCACTTTGGTTTTCTTCAATTATATTGTTGGTCTCGACAAAGCTCGTGAGACGATCGTTAATAAGTGCTGTAAAAAATTTCCCAAAACAACTCAAAATTGTAATGCCTCGGTAATTCTCAGGTACATTTTTTTCTCCTTTATTTTTATAAATTGGTATAATTTCGCCTATTGTCCAGTTTCCAGGAATATTACCAGTGTCTAGAATGTGATTGAAAAGTTTTATATATATAGGTAAAAATACATCAAAAGTTGATTCTATAAACTCATTTAGTACAAAATCAGGTCCACAGGCTTTATTGTTCTTCAGTTTCTTCACAACGCGGCGAATTTCGGCTTCAGAAAAATGTTGATTGAGATCGGGATTATTAGCTGCACATGAGCTCAAGGCAATGTCATCGTCTACATCAGGGGTTATATTAAGGGATTTAAAATGGTCAAACATATTCTGCATTGGGACAGGGATATTATGGCATTTAGATTTATTAATATTCAACATAGTCCAATACTTTCTAGGGTTCGTGGATTTCAGAAGACGAAGTTCATGTTCGAATTCCCTACGGGCTTTCAGTTTTGCTTTTTTCATGCTATTCTTATAGGCTTTACTAGATCTAATTAAGTTTGTTTTATTTACATAGGACTTATTCCTTCTAAAGGCATCTCTATTATTTCTATAATTAATGCGTGATTGCTTACATTCTTCATTGAACCATTTATGTTTAACATTAAAATTATTATTACTATTATTATTGTTATTACTATTAACATGTGCAGGGCAGTTTCGCTTCCGCTTGTGGAAAGAAGATTTAGCACTTGACTGCCATATGTTATTAATAGTCTCTACGATGTTATTGACATCGAAGTTATTGTTTTCAATTTCTTCATATAATCTATTAACTTGCTGCATATTAATATTATTTACAAACTCTTGTTTCTTTGCTGAATCCCATATATAGCCTTGTTCGGTACTGTTTTCTTTTGTGTCTGGGGAACGTTTTGAAAGAGGGGGGACTGTAGCGGTACATGCAATATTCAAACTAAATTCTATACCACAATGTATATCAGAAAACATCGGATCAAATTCATTTACAGCAAAATCCTTGACTTTTGACAGTAGCATAGGTGAACCAATAACATAATCAACAATACTATTCTTTGATGTTGTGTAGTCACCACAATATTGGTCAGTGCCTGATCTACCATTGAATATATATAGTGATGAAGTTTTACACAGATCAATGAGTCGCCTACCAAAATTATTAGTAGGCTTGTCATCTTTTGATAATCGCGTGGTTGGTACACCTAGACTTTCGAGGGTCTGTTCGTCCTCGAGAATATCAGCTATTGCTAAATCAACATTGATTTCATGAAACAAGTTATAATCATAAAGGACAAAATCATGTAATGCTCGGGTTCTGGCATTGAAGTCGCCCGCTAGCATAGTATAATATAAATTACGTGGGTTTAATAACATTAAATCATTTTCAATATCATCATACATTCCAATATTGCTATACCTTGATCCCTCGGGTGGTAAATATATTGCACCACATCATATGTCTTTATCAACATTAAACATTTTCTTTTTAAGCAAAAACCATAAACAAGCTTTATTGTCAGTCTTAATTTCTTTACAGTTTTCGTATAGATAACTTTTCATTGCAACCAGAATACCACCAGATCGTCGGCTAGAAATTGAGAATCTGTTTTTTATAAAAGTTGAGTATCCCAGATTGGCGAATTCGCTACGTACATTTTCGATATCAACATCATCCAATTTAGTTTCAGTAAATACTAAAATATCATGCTGAGAAATTAGATTTAAGAAGTCAGGACATAAAAGTTTGCTCTTCAAGCCACATACATTTAGGACATGAATATTTAAACATGAGTCTTTTAGCGAATATGAATGGTCAAGAACGTGAGAATGTGTGTTATCAGGCAAATTGGAATTTGATAACTTACTAGTGAACGCTGCAGTCTGAGTTGTCGGTGTGTCTACATCAGTTGATGAGGTGTGTTGTGATGGTTGTGCTTCTGTTTCAGGTAATGTTCGCTTGTCGGTAGGAGTGAGTGAGGGGTGTGAAGGTAGTGCCCCTTGCCTGTCCTAATTAGTGGAGGGGAACACGTAGTCGCCTAGGCCAAATTCTTTGTAATCCACTTGGTCTATTCCTAGCTTGAAGAGATCATCTGGGGATTCTATGAGAGTAGGTCGATTGTCTCCTGAGCCACTTTTGAGCCAGCACAGAATTCTCCCCTCACTGGTGGTGGCCCCTTTAACATTGGGATGATTACGAGCAAAGCTGAATAATTTTGCACGTAATACAGTCAGGTCCTCGTTTACATAGACGTGTTTGAAACGGTCATCTTCGTTTGCCTTCAATTTCTTTTTCCCCTTCATGACGGCTTCTTTCTTTGAGCGTGCTATAAACTTACACAAGACTGGACGCTTGGGGTTGCGTGATCCTCCTCTCAGATTGAACGGCCCTGCTCGGTGGAGCACAGATATATCCTCAGCAGTTACAGATGGCTCGCATTCTTTGAGGACATCTAATAATTTCTGAGATAGCTGCTCAGGCGTCTCATCGTTGTCACCAGTGTGGGAGACCGTTTTTATACGTCAGAATCTGACATCCACTGACGTCAGATTCTGACGTATAAAGATCTTTACACGCCAGAATCTGACGTCTACTGACGTCAGATTATGGGGTGTGAAGACGGTCCCGCGTGGAAAGGGTTAAAGTAGAAGGAATTACTTTGTGCGGAGGGGACGTCATCTCGAATCTAAAGAAGGAGAGGGTATTATCATGATTCAGGTTTAGATTGTAAAAAAACACCGATTATTTTGCCATTTTATTGTAATTTTTGATAATACAAAATATTTTATGAAAGCATTTTCAACAAGAACGGATATATTTAAAAGAGATGGCTCGTAAAATAAATTATAAAACGTATATTCTGGCTATAAATTAGTGTACACTCCAAATTGATATTTGTTTTCACAGAAAAAAGTGGCAGAATAACACTATTTGAGGTTCACGCTTGTCATGTTTGCTTTCTTCGTAGAATTAGATCTGAGGATTAATTTGTCACGAATACATACACGATGATCTATATTCGTGGGCTGAGAGCATTAATTTGATAAAACGTATCTGGTTGCAGTTTAATTCTATACTTCTACATGTTCTAAAGGGTATTATAAATATGTGTGTACTTGATTTGCTGAAGCTCATTATCACATTTACGATATGAAATCAGATCAGACAGAATCACAAAGTAATTAACATAATTAGCGTAGCCATGCTACAAATATATCTTTTTGCGTTGTATTCTCTTGGTTGATGCATACATAATGTAGTATTTTATTTGTAATGGATAAATACATAAGTGATGAAGCATTCGCGAATATAAAAATTGAAAAATAAAATACCATTGTTAGATATCACGTATCTGATTATCATGGAATATTGTAATTATGATTCATTTATATGTTCAGTTTACATAATAAACATCATAATGTATTTTGTGTTTTTTTAGGATTACAAATTTGATAATAAGCCATAAGTATCAAACTTTGACACCCCTAAGTAGTCCTTTAACAGGTTCATGAATACAACACACTGTGTATTAATCAACCTGATTTCACACAGCACTTCATCGATAAAATAGTAAAGAGAAAACATCTTCAATTTGGGTGAGTTGTGAAACCACAGGTGATTCACCCCTCGAACATGTGCTATATAGGGTCTACACAAGTAACTATAGAAGCTGGTACAGATTTATACGAGTGAACCACATGTGGCAACATATTTCATTTACATTCAAGTGTATCCAAAATATGCTCTATGATGCATAAGAATATACAACATTGCTACTTAAAGGGTTCTGCGATTCTCTTGTTACATTTATCAGTATTTAGTTTGTAAATCAGGCTAGTAATTGAATAACGACTTTCAAGGACGGAATGTTATGTTGATATATTGGGGAAATTAAATAGCAGCCATGATGAATTAGTTGAATTGTACTGTTTAACATGTTTAAAGCCGACGAGCTTAAACTGTACCATGTATAAGCTTCATATGGCCTATCACATTCATATGACACATGACAGAATTTGATTGGTTTTCACTAAATACAAAACACATAAGCGATCTGTATTAGGATATTTAAACTTTCATTTCAATCATTCAGTATCACCCTTTATTGTATCCCTATCGACCTTTAGTGCCTTTCCGTCGACCTTTCACACCTCTCCATCGCCATTAAACACATCCACATTTAATGCCTCCCTATCGCCCTTTCAACGCCTTCCCTTCGCCGTTTAGCCCTCTGCGTCGCCCTATGACGCTTCCTCCTAGCCATTTAACGCCTCTCTAACCCCCTTTTAATATATCCCCATCGATCTTTGACACCTTGCGTTGCCCTTTACTGATTATACATTGCCTTTTATTGCATAAGCGTCACCTAACTACACACCCTATCACACTGTAATGTCTTCCCATCACTCGTTATGCGTCTTTGTAGTGCTTTGCGTTTCTTCGCTGCAATTGAAGGCCTTTGAAGGCCTTCCCATTGACATTTAATGCCTTTCCGTCATCCTTCATCGCCCCCTAATGCATATATATCGCCCTTTACCACATTTCCATCTCTCGTTAAGACCTCCCAATCGCATGCCTGCCACCCGGTCTGAATTTAACACCTTTTTGTGTCCCTTTAACACCTCCACATTACCCCATAAGGTATATTCGTCCCCATTTAACGCCTCTCCATCGACTGTAAACGCTTTCTTGTTGCCCTTTAGCGCCTCTTTGTCACCCTTTAGCAACTAGTCGCCTGATCTTTCCACCTTAGGCTTTTTCTATCATAAAAACCCTACCAAAATTAGATTTCCCAGTCAAAATCATACCCAAACAATGTTGTCTAATATACACGCTCTAATTTGTAGCATATATGTTTAAATCGCATTTGCCTTTGAAATTGACCTTTTCGGCCTTGAGGATGACCTTAAATCACCAAAATAATACCAGAAATGAATTTTCCAGTTACACGAAAAAGTAATAATACACTTGTTCCTATCATTTTTGAAAAATCATATTTGACCTTGAAATTGACATTTGACCTTACATTTTGTCCCCGCCCCTAACGCAAATTGATCAATGGTGACATGATGTAATCCGGCAGTTTATGTAAAAATATACTCATACATGATTCAGGAGAGGGCTCTAAAGTGTGTTTATTCCAACTTTGCCGCCTCTTCTCGCACTCATGCTGTTGGCTTTAACTACGAGACGTATGGTGATATCAGCCCATCTCGCACTCGCTGCTATACGCTTCACTGCACAGTTTGATTTTGCCGTTTCAGATAGATATTCTTACGAGAAAAAGGATACTGCATCGTTGGGTACGGCGAGATGGGCTGATCTCAGCACTCGTCACTCGGGCTTGATGTGGTGACTTGTGCTAAGATGCGCTCATCTAGCCTTCTCAACGATGCCGCATGCATATAATATGAGTCCCTGCTGAATAAAGCTCGCTTGCCATCTCTGGAGGCTGGGAGACAAATGAACATCGCCATTCAGACGTGCAAAATTCTTAATGATTTAGCACCAACCTACCGCCTTGAACTGATTGAAAAACGCTGTCGCACCCGCAATTTAGGAAAATCTGAAAATATCCTGAAAATTCCTCTCATGAAGAGGGTGTGACATCGAACAAATTACTTTTGTTTTTTGTCCCCTAAAATCCGGAAATTTTAGACATTTAATTGATATTTTCATATACATTATAAGTATCCTTATCTTTAATCTACTTTCATGTGCCAAAATGTTTTATGTAACTTTTAACCTTATAATTTATGTTCTCATATGCGTATTGTTCTTATGATCCTTAATCACTTTTTTACATTTCATGTTAACTTCCTGCTTGTTTTAGTTGTTATATTTGTTGTTTATTTTATATGGCGCATTGTACGTACGATTATTGTGGGTGAACATAGTAGCTTTACTTCGTTTTTGGACAGTGTTGTCGATAGTGCTACATAAGGTAGTACGAATTCCTGGTACTATGCCATCGCCCAAATTATTTCAAGGGTTTTCTGTAGTGCATTAAATACATATGGAATAAATCTATTTTCTATATTTCAATTATCATGATTATAAGACTATTTTGAAGGTCATGTTGATTTGTTTCGTCTAATAATTCGATTATAAGTACGAGTGAATGGCTAAATTTCTATTGTTTTGCGATTCCTGTATACATATAGGGGCCTACATGGTATATAATCGAATCACGTTGTGTTAGTTAGAATTATCTTGAAACATTACCATAATGATATTACGATTATCAGATTTTCTGATTGTATTATTTTAAAAAGGATAATTTTCACTTTCACTTATCGTTGCGAAGCTCACGTCGTGGCAATAAGTAGTGCTGGGCGAATGGCTTCTCCCCGGTGAGATGAAGTTCACCAAGTGATAAAATAATGTTGACGAATGCGCAATGGTTCATCAAGCTAGTTCCTGAACTGAGTTCCTGTACTGTTCATCAAAAACAGTTGAACACTTGACGAACTGATGTTGTTTACGATTTTGTTATTAAAGTTCATATAGATATGGTGAGTTTGATGAACAGTAATGCATTTTGGTGTGAACATGGTAGAATGAATTCAATTTCAGTGTGAGAGTAAGTTTCATGAACGTTGATGCATTATTATGAACTTGATAAATCTCAAGCTAGTGTATGATTTGTTTGTTTATTAAAGTTCATAAGAGATGGTTTCATGAATTTTGATGAATTATAATGAACTTGGAAGGCTAAATATTAATACGGTTCACGGCTAGTTCACGAAAGTTCACGAGGGACAGTTTCAAGAATTGTGCTATGAACTTGATAAGTTTCAATTTATGTCATGGTTTCTTCGTTATATTCACGAGAGATAGTTTCAAGAACTTTCGTGAATTACTATGAACTTGTTAAGTCTTAATTTGGTTCATGAATTATTATGAACTTGGTAAGCTAAATCTTGATACGGTTCACGGCTATTTCATGAAAGTTCACGAGGGACAAAATGAAATGAAATGAAATGAATCGGGCTTTAGGCCACCTTTGTGCACATATAGGCTAAACTGGGCCAGGAGAACCTCCTGAGGATGGTGAGATGATTGAGATGACACTGTCCTCCAGACACAGGATTCGAAATTCGAGCCCTGGCGGTCTGAGGCCGAGCACGCTACCTCTCGGTCACGGAGGCTCCCCACAATACTGACTTTCACACGGGGTCACGAGGGACAGTTCCGTGAACTCTGATTAATTGTTATGAGCTTGAACACAACAGAAGCTCAATAACTCACGAATTACATGATCTCATTTGTTGTCCAATAATGATCATAAACACTTTGATGAACGTTCAAGGACGTCCATAGGTTTTGTTCATGAATATTCATCAATGTTTTTCAATAGTTCATGATCATCTCACCGGGGCTCTCTTGCAGTGTAACATATAAAATGTATGTATAAAGCGCGTAACTGGGAAAAGTATGATTATTGGTACATTGTATCAGGAGTTAGATTTGGTTGCAAATGTAGTTTCAAGAAAATAACTAGATTTTTTTCTGGATTTAATGTTCACTGGAAGTATTGGTTCCTCTTAATCGAGTATATTTTTAATTGTTTCAACTACGTATTTTTTTCATAGATTTGTCGTTGTCCTCAACTGATGTCACATGCAACAATCAAAGCTAGCTCTGTATGCACTTATATTTTATTTAAAAAAAAAATCAAAACAAAAAAAAAGAACACCGGATCATCTCTTTTTATTTCAGAGATGAGCAGCAGTAACTACTGATATTTCATTTGAGCAGTTACTGATGTTTATCGATGTTTACAAGAGACCAAATCACTGGGCACACGACGTTGCTGCGACGTTGAATCAACGTCAATGATGTTGATACAAGGTCGCAGCAACGTATTGTGCCCAGTGGGAAGGGTTATTCTCAATTTGAAATTATCATAAATATATTAGTTGGCTCTTTCCGCTTCATGAAGAATACCTATGATATGGCTCTGCGACGTTTTTATATTTTTGTTCTTTCGGTGCACCAAAAGGGTTAATTGATCATTATGTAGCAATTTATCTTTTATCTGATATCGCCATATGGCTGCCTTGTTTCAGACACACAATATGGCTCAACCCGTGCTCGTGATTATCAACCTAGCGGTGATCATTGCCCTGATCAGTTGCTGCACGCTGCCCACCGTGGAGGCGTCAGCCTGCCAGTCTTTCTGTGCCAGTAAAACCAGCAACATACTGGAGGAGGCGCAGTGTGTGGAGGAGATGTGTAGAGCCATGAACAGGCAGAGGGTGAGCAGGTTCGGCAAGAGGAACTTCCTCAGTGATATGGTGGCACGGGGTGCATCCAGCAAGTTATACAGAAGCAAGCCACAGCAAGAGCAGTCACAGGGTAGGCAACCCAGTAAAGACGAAACATTTCTATAACATTAACATTTATACAATGCTGGACCAACGTCGAAGACGTTAGGCCGACGCTGTATAAATGTTATACAAATGATTTGTGTTAACTGGGAAAATTATATATCTCAACTATTACAGGAGATAGTCCCAGCACACACAAAACATTTGTACAACATTTGTACAAAAAGAGAGTGAAGTGATATTTTGCTTCAGAATGATCTTTCGAATTAATTATGTACCATATTCAATTTTTACAATGTTTTGATAAATATAACAAGGATATAAGTGGTTTCACAATAAGTCCAGCGATATATCAATTGATGTCACGTTTTATCTTTCACATGTTCAAAAGCTGTTCAAAAATTCAAAAGTATTTAGGGTGCTAATATAAAATGAAACAACAATAAATATAATCGGGACAGACGGTTAAAGGGTTAATAAAGATGCTCTGAAAAAGTAAATTGGGCTAATTTCGCGTCGCGTCGCTCATCGAGCTACTTCATTTATTTGAAACTGGCACTGACATATTTTCTGTTACCATGGTTACAGCTGAGTTGGAAATGTATTTTTTTGTTGGAGCAGTTTTGTTTTCTGTTCTAGGCTCCCCATATGAGGTGGATTTATCACAATATCTCTGAGAACTACTAGAGAGGGATTGGATTTACACATTGTGAAAATTTACGACAGAACAAAGGAATAATACACATACTACAGCTATCTCACCTCTTACATGAACACAACATCAAGCGATTGGCTTCACTATCTCTCTTATTTATCTATTTTTTAATGTTTAAAACAATCATAATTATATGTATTATCAGCAAACACATTACGTCCCAGCAGACACAAGACGTTGATTCAAAGTTGGTTTAACGTAGGTGCAGCGACGTAGACGGTGGACCAACGTTAGACCAACTTTGATTCAACCTCTTGTATCTGGTGAGGTTGGTTTTTGTTAGCCAAATATTGGCCCGGCGATAGAAGAAAAATAATGCGCCGACAGAAGTTAAATGTGGTATGTCTGCTGCGATGTTGTGAATATTGTGAAATATTGTGAAATTTCGTGAAAACTTTTTGCTTCAAGTCTGCTTTACTGTACAGCGTTAGTATGATTTCCATGGTCATAGTGGGTCGTGTTATGCATTTGTGACCACATGTAATTGTGCAATCTACAATAAAACAGATCATAATTTGTGCTAAAATCAATAAAACTGACCCTATTAAAGCTATTATTGTTCTTAATTTTCTTTTGTTACAGCCTGTATTTATAATGTTACAAATGAAAAATATAATTACGACAGTAATTGGTCAACAACTATGAATTATTTTAAAACATGTCTAGTTCTTAATTCCATCGGCAAACTGATAGGCCCTGACAAAAGCTTCGTGAATGTTCTGTAACTGACAGTAGAATGTAGTAGAAAACATGAAATTGCATTGGAGTTCGTATACAGCGAAAATTAATAATGTTAATTGGGTATCTTATAAAATAATTAAGAAAATTTGTACCGCCATTACCAGTGATTACAATGAAATATACATTTGAAAAAAAATCCAAATGATAAAAAAACCATACAATTTTTGTCTATATATACATTAAGTTTAACATGTCATGAACTATTATGAACATTAAATTACATGAATAGTATATGAACATAAATATATTATAACAAAACAAATGATTAATCTCATTGATTTACCGTGCCTGTTAGTTTAGATATAATGATAACAAACGTGAATTATCGGTCATATAAATGCATTTATCATTTTTAAACACTAGTAAATTTACCCGCATTACTGCACTTCTTTTAGATGTTATCACCTTCACGTGCCGAAGTGTTAATATATATGGATTCATATAATATATATTATACCGTTGCCTGGTTTCCATGACAAAAATACAGAGTGGCACAAGACAATTTGCAGACGCACAATTGTAGCAAATCGTTAAAAATGATGGGAAACCAAGTTTAAGAACATCAGGTAAAGGCGTAAAATTGTTCGCGCAAGGGTTACTAGTATAGGTCATTCGTCCCTTAGTACGCCCTCTCTCGCTGATCGCTCTTAGATCTTGTGGCAAATTGACCCACGACTTCTTCCCCAGGCAATACGGGGATGGCGAAGTATATTTCAAGTCGAGAGCCTCATTTCACCTTTGCTTGACCTTTAACCCTATAAACCTTCACGATGCACTTAAGCATCATTTTACATCTTTGAAAATACTCTTACTTTCCCTACAATCAAGGGTTTTAGAACGAAAATTTCCAGGAAAACTCTTTTACCAATACATCGCAATTTTCTTAAATTTTTCACCCACATCAAATCATCTTCATCCACCACAAGTCGAGAATTGCAACAGCAATTCTCGGCTTGTACTGGATAAAGATGACAATGGTAAACTTAGGCTTGAAAGGGTTAATTAATACCCAAACATAATATGAGTGTAGGCTCCGTGTGTCATACTGTCCAGTATTTTGGGAGCCAAAATAAAGTGTTATAAATTGTGCGCACTCTGCTTAAATGGATGCTTGGTCAATGTGTTTTAGCAGTGTCATGATTTTACCTCTCATATAAAAAAACAAAGCCCTCAACATAGAACCCCGAGGGATCCCACATTTGTTCATCAAAGGGTCTGACACAATTCCATATTTGTCAACATTTTTACTGCAGATAATAACAAATAAACAAACTTAACATATTTTTCAGCAACTATTTATTTTCTCATATATTTTGTTATTAATACCTAGTAAGAACACCCGTTAGCATATCCAATGCTTCTTCAGTCGTCTTGGCGAAAATTTTGGCTGCTGCCGTTATGACACAGAAAACCGAAAAATTACGATGTCGAATAAATAGTCGAATAAATGCCAATTGGTCAATCGAAAATTACGATGGCGGTGCAACGGATGTCTCTTTGTCGATCACGATATCTCAGCCGTTTATTTAATTGAGCTGAAAATGTATAGAACCATTCGACTAATGTAGGCTGCAAACTATCTAAGTTTGTAGAAAAATAAAATGAGAAATGAGCTAACCACGACCCGATTAAATTAGCTGATTAAATGCCAATTTGTCAATGAAAGATAGAATAAGAAATAAGCCAACCGCGAACCAATCCATATTGGCCCCTACATTCAGTTGAGTTCCACTAAGTACTAGTATACATGTATTTCAAATTAAAATTAAGCTAAGGTGCATACAGTTATAGATTGGGTATTCTTGTAAAAAAAAGAAAAGCAATATACACCCTCTCTATTGCATGCACCAGAGATCACATAATATCATTTCCAAATAATTACCATGTAGTTCAAATTAAAATTACGCTATGGTGCGTTCATTTATAGATAGGATATTATTGTTAATAAAATCAATTCTGAGAAAAGCAATATACCAACTATAACATGTCTATAGCATGGACCAGAGAGCACATGTTATTTCCAAATAGTTACCAAAACATTTTTTCCAACGTATCGCCATACAGCTGCGGCTAACATGTTACAGATTTGGCTAAAGGTTTTCTCATTTGGCTAATTACTTGGCTAATAATGTCTATGAGCTAAGCCTGGCCCTGCCATAATAGAATGGGAAATTTTTATTCTCATTATTCAGAATCGACAAATATAAATGGTAGTATGGGAATTAGTCTCTAATTATTTACATCTGACCATAATTCCATCGGCAAACTCATGTACCCCGACAAAGGCTTTGTGAATGTTCTGTAACTCACAGTAAAATGTGGCAGCGAGGACAAAATCATAACCGCATACACACTATACAGTTCACCAACTTACATGACATATTATGATATATTGGTATAGTCCTAGAAAACATAAAATTGTATTGGAGTTCATACAACGTTTTGTTGATATATCCCAGATTCAGAAGCCGAATTAATTAACCATAATAATTGGGAATTGTATTTAAATTAAATTAGATTTCAATTAATATCAACATCTGCATCAGATTTATTTTCAGAAATTACTTGAAAGGGTTTGTTGTATATGATTGTAAACACTGTCGTGTGCCATGACGGACTTTGTGGTATTCAAATTTCAAAGAGACAAAATGCTGGATCTTTCGGCAATCAAGGTGTGGGGCAAAGACAATAGCCTTCTTTAAACCGTTTTTTATTCCTTAAAATCGCAATAATTGGGAACGAAATAATTGTGTGTTTAAACATCAAGATTTACAATTCTTTGGTCTCACATTAAACAAATACCAGTAATTGTCATCCACTTGAAATTTCACTTCAAGTGGGTAAAAAATTGAATTATTATTGAATGTAGCGATTTAACCCTTTAAGCCCTCACGATGCATTAAAGCATCATTTTACATACCTGAAAACAGACCTAATTTCCCTACAACTAGGGGGTTTAGAACGAAAATTTCCATGAAACTGTAAACCACATCAAGTCATCTTCATCCACTACAAGTCGAGAATTGCGACAGCAATTCGCGGCTTGTAGTGGATGAAGATGACAATGGTAAATTCCGGCCTGAAAGGGTTAAGGGTTAATCATGTTTATTTACCAAATTGAATCAAGTTTAGGGAATAATATATCAATAAAACGTGACTAAAAATAAATCATAATAATTTTTATAATGATGAAATAAAAACTGGATATTATTTCTTCTAAAATCACCAGGTGGCTCTGTACTGCTGGTAACCACTAGATGACTCAAGTACTGATGACCAAACCATTTGGTGGTGTGACTTTTTCTAGAATACTAGTATAGAGACATCTGGTGAATCACATTAAATTAGCAAACTCGTAATTATTTCGTGACGAGTTCGAACAAACGACAACCAACTTCTTATTCGACCCAAAGTAAGTCCAAATGGGTTTATGAACAGATAAATGATGACTAACAAAACAGAAGCATGACGAACTTGCAAAATACACTTTTTGACGGTAGGCTTAATTCTTCATTCTTCTCCAAATTAATTAAGCAATGTTTTTTTTAATTTATTGGGCGAATTTATAGATGGCTGGTGTCTGGTATTTAACTTTAAATAGCAGGAGCAAAAAAACTCGTTACATGACAAGTGTGCTGGATTATCAGGGTGATGTACTAACCTTGGCGCTGGACAGGGTAAGACACAATGTGCTGACCTCTACTGCATCCAAAAGACAGGCTTATGTGCTCATGAACCCATCTGTGTCTGTGCACAACGTGTACACAAACATGGACTTAAGTGTACGAGTACCAGAACACCAGAGACTAGCTTTTACGAGACTGCGCGTAATATCGCATAATCTGCGAATTGAGACGGGTGGGTGGGCTCGTATAACCCGTGAAAACCGGCTTTGCCCTTGTGGTCTCATGCAAACCGAGCACCACATAATCGAGAACTGCAACCTACTTAGTAACAACAGAGAGTGCTATCCTGGAATGTCATTTAATATTGACATTTTGTTAAATATGGCAGAACCCGACATGTTTAAAGTAATTTATGACATGCTTAATTATTTCTTATAACTCCGATCAGCTGGTTAGAATTCTAATGTTTAATGTAATTTTATAACACTATATGCCACACGTCTTCAGCAACAAAGCTTTTATTGGACCACTGTTAACACAGATGTACTTACTTTGGTCAATAAAACTATCTATCTATCTACGAACAGACATAAAGACATACATACAATCATACAGGCCATCATTCTCTTACATCTGACGTGTTTTCGTACTCAGTAGGCTACATCAATGTTTCAACTTCAGGTCTCTGAATGGTTCATTGTAGCCAGAGAGCAGCGTCAACCATGCCATGTATATTTGTAAAGTTAAGGGAATTTAATTATGCAGCATTTACTTATTTTTACCTTTCTTATTTTAGATCCGTTATTTAACATAGGTTATATAAACATAGTCGGCCTAAAGATAAAACCTCCTGTGTCTATTTGTACGTTTACCTCAACGAATGACAACATAAATTAAAAGTCTGATTTTCATAAAAAACACGGATTATTTATAAAATGTTCCAGCTATTTAAAAGGTGCAGTGATATGTTTTTTTTCGTGATAATCATTGGAATTAATTCTGTAAAGCATAGTATGTTTACCATATTTCAATAAAATGGACATACAGCTGTAGGAGCTAAATCAGGAGGCCGACGCAGGCAGCTGCGTCTACGACGTTTATTCCCGAAAAAAATGACATCACAACACTGATTTGAGTAGCAACTTATAACACTTAACATTGCCTCACGCGTGCTAAAAAATATATATTCCCACAGCATCTACCCTTATACCTTCAATCTCACGGTTTTTACTTTCAATGTCATTACTTGCGCGGACCCACCTTAATTATAGCAAACTGTCATACGTTCACTAGGCTCTGAAGAAAGATGTAGGGTTGGTCCCAATTACTAGCATAAATGGTTTCGGTGAGAGGAATTTCGTTATTGCATTAGCACCCTCTATCTGGAAGAGCTTGCAATGTGACGGCTAACTACATGTGTTTATCTTTACTTTCAAGCATCTCCTAGAAAAAGTTATTTTCACCAAACAACAAAACTAATGGACTGGCTATGCTAGAGAAAACTGTAGCATCAGATTGTATAAGCTTTCAGTAGCAACAGGTCTGTCCTAGATTTCGATGTGTTTAATAATAATAATATATAATGTATCTCAAACAAGAAATAAAATCATCGCTCCCTAATATGTGCATGGGTCCTGTATCTATTAATTTGAGTGAGATTGAACTATGTCAATGATTTTGGTTGGCAGCCTTAATTAAATGTAGTTTCTTACCACATTCATCTGTTCATGTGCTCTTTCACATGGAACATGTTGCATTATTTGTAATATAGAATTGTGCATCTAAGTTTATTTTTATTATACACAAATTGGACATCACGTGCACTCTACCGTTCAAATTATCTGACACAAAATGGCTAAACGACCTAAAAACTGTTAAATAGTCCTTAACTTCAAATGCTTACAAAATCGTTCCACAACGGGAATTAATGGATACTTTTATATGTGATTATAAATATATATATGTTTAGTGAGACATTTCTTCTTATTGGAAAATCTTATTCACGTGTTGTGTTATTTAATTTAAAACTATTTTCAGCTCAAATGAAACATTACACGGTAGTTCATTTTTTTATTGGTGTCTGTACATCTCGTCACGTTTTAATAGATAATTGATGGACATTGAAATCTGTTTAATATTCAGACCCACGTCTATTCCGGACAAAGAAAGAGTTTAGACCATGTCATTTGTGATTAAGAACCCAGCAGTATAACATATATGTTCTAAAGGTTAACCTTTTAAGCCCTGACGATGCCTCAAAGCATCAGCTTGCATCTCTGAAAAAATACTTAATTTCCTACAACTAGTGGTTTTAGAGCGACAGTTTTCGTGGAACTGTCGTAAAGAAACACTTTTTTTTTCATTTGTCGCCCATTGTAAGTCATCTTCATTCACTACAAGTCGAGAATTGCGACAGCAATTCGCGGCTTGTAGTGAATGATGATGACCATGATAAATTCAGACTTGAAAGGGTTAATAGCCAATATAACCCGGGGGTAAGTGTTGGATAATGCGGAGGATTCAGGACAAATTTGATGTAACAGCGCTTGAAGACAATTATTGTTAACTCAGTCTAAGCTAAATGTTGGTCCAGCGCATGACATAAGCTGTGTCCCGATTTTTAGCCCCGAAGCATAGACTGAAATGTCAAACTATAGTGAGCGGTGCGTCTCTTTTTTTATCGTGACATTATATACCCTGCTCCATGGTAATATGAGGTAATCGCAGTAATGTGTTTTCATAAACTGATAAAACATGTATGTTATCATTTCGTGTTTTAGTATAATTCCTAATTTGTTTTGTCCTATAATACATAGGCAGATTATGGTTTCATTCAAGCAATTTTTTTATAAAATACAATTTATGTTCGGGATTAAGGCCATAATAAAAAAATATTATTATAGAACATTCATGGCTGCCAGACTTGATAATCTTGCAGACATGTTGGCCCACAAACCATATGTCGCCAACATCTGTTCGTCAACGTCCGTTCACATTTTGAGGGGAGAAACATAAATGTCTCTGATCTACATAATAATTATGGTACGTGATGTAGTATCAACGGGATTCGAACCCGGGACATGCCGCTGCGGGACTGTGGCATATTGATCAGCAAACATGACATATTGACCCAATGTTTGGTTAATATTGGACCACCGTCTCCAACTCTGGCTTAACATTAAACCAACATTAGGTCAATGTATCGTGTTTTCTGTGTTGACAGTCAGGCGTTCTACCAATGCGCCACATCCACCTCTTTAAAGGAGATATTTTATGATCTATCTCCCAGAAAAAAACAAATTATTTGTATAACATTTATAACACGTCGGCCAAATTTATTCGACGTTGGTCCAACATCGTATAAATTGTATTTGTTAAAATTAAAGTCTAGAACGTACGTATGTTGCTGAATTCATTTATTTTTATTAAATTACATTGCATGACCCAAAACATTTCCTATGACGCATATGGGTTAACTTGGAAAAGCCATACGCATTAGGACATATAGAGATAATGAGGACGTGTGTATCGATCACCAGATAAATGACAATGATGATGAAGTGAATGCGTCTCAAATGATAGCCCGCTATTCTCCCACCACCTAGCATATAAGTGCTGATCGATAGTCTGGAGATACATGTACACTGGGAAATTTCGAATCCAGACGTTTATTTAGTAGAAATCATAAAATGCGATCTTTTTTATGAGATCTTTATTAGTTTACAAAAACAAATATTTGCAATTGGACGCTTTTATGCACAGCTGAGCCAGCCCCCCAAAAATAAAAATTGAGTTGTGCCAAGTGAGAGACATTCTGCATAGCCTTTATTTAAAAAACAACTGGATGTCCACATTACACCTAGCACGCCACCTGGTGGCATATGTAAAATCGTAAGATTGATTTATGCACAACTGGACCAACCCACATATCTATTTCTTCCATCGGCCTCACAGTGCTCGTGATTCCACCTGAGCTAAAAAAGTTACACGTATTTTACTGATGACGCTCCACAGCTAGATCTACTTTCATGAATTTGTTATATCTGCTAGTCTAGCTAACTGATAAAAAAAATTGATTGGAATTTTTACTTCAATTCCTGGGGTTTTTTTAATGTATTATATACTCCAAAAACGGCATTATCCTCCATGCAATTTAAAATGTTATTTTTTTAAATATATTCTAGATCAGCACTGCCGGTATTTACATAAAATAATCTGTCCTGTGTATACGCCAGTAAATCCATAAAGAAATCACTCGACAACGGGTGATAATAAGTAAATTTCAGATCCCTTATCTGTGTCAGCTACTTGTTTTTTATTCCACACATATTAATCTCAATGTGTCGTTACACATTGATTCACACCGCCTAAATATTGTCAGACATTCACCACTTTCACACCCATATTGCAGTAGATTGTCATTATTATTATATATTTGATCTGGTGTGTCATTGTTTTGTATTATTCATGTGTGACTCTCCATTACATTGTATATATCTATGAGTATACAGGTATATCAATCAGAAAAGTCCAAAATTTGTAAAAACGCATTCATATCACTTTATCTCTAAGTCAATTATCTATTATTATGGATCACCTACAGCGGGGTGAATTACAGAGAACGTCACTTAGCCTGTCCATTAGTAATAAATTATTTGTTCGATTTCAACATGTTTAAGCCCACTAACGTCGTCACTGACGTAAAGTATGAGTGACGTTTGCTAATGTACTTAACAGCTTAGCGTATTGTAAAACCAGCCAGGTTGGTGATTCTATTTAACTATCTCCGCGAGAAAGGAGAATGACCAAATGAATGGAAGTCAACTTGATTAACCACAAAATAGTGTTATATTCTGATTGAAAAATAGAATTGAATAAATGATTTCATGGGCACCAATTTTTTTTTCAATTAATAAATGTGTACGATAATTTTTGGTGCGCACCAGTTAAACGGTCTCGATTACAGTCAGCTTATTGAACGGTTATCTGCTGGACAATGCCTGCTATGGACATTTACCACTGATAGACAGGACCACATGACTTTAGTTGCTAATAATATTGATTATCAATCAGCTTTATGCATTCACAATTTAGTCATGTGAAACAAATGTACTTTGTTAGTATTCAAGAAGATGAACGATGAAGATGCTGACTATAATACAAAGGGGGCTTCAAACTCTGAAGAACGTTTACTGTTTACTGGCTGGGCACAAATACACTGCCATGCGAATAAAAAAATGTTGTTGATATTGACAACCAACATCTCCTACGGTTATTATATTAACAAGATTAACTTTATTAATTACAAAAATTATTAATAGGGTTTAAACACAATTACTCAGTTTTTTTAGAGCAATGTCAAAGGCAAATTTGTAATCCCTACAGTCAGCATAATGTATATTTCACATAAATTTCGGGATTGGGAAGTATTTTTAAAAAACATTTTCAGCAAAAATAAAAAATGTAAATAATATGATGACGTTGTCTTAATATCGCATCAACGTCAACCTTGAGCACGTGTGCTGGTTGAATGACTTGCAATTATTTCAAGAATCTCAACCAAAGAGGCCAGTGATCGCGGTGCGGGCTGAGATATGTTCAAGTAATCGACTTCCATGAACACTGATAAACATAAGAGAAATACCTAAATATTTAACTAAATAATTAAAACAATAGCCAATCTAAATATAAGTATAAAAATCTGACGAAATATTGCTTTCTTTTTAATTGTAGTTGGTTATCTGGTTAAGTTTTAATTATAGCTATCCTAGTGTGGGGAGTCTCCATGACCGAGAGGTAGCGTGCTCCGCCTCAGACCGCAAACGCTCGAATTTCGAATTCTGTGTCTAGAGGGCAGTGTCGACCATCACCATGTCAACATCCTCAGGAGGTTCCCCTCGCCCAGTTTAGCCTACACAGGCACAAAGGTGGTCTGAAATCCCATTCATTTATTCCATCATAGTTTTCCAGATGTTTCATTACTGATTACCATATGATTACTGCAGATCATCAGTAGTAAAGCAACGTGTAACGGTGTAATAAATGTTTCAAAATTAAAAAAATGGGGTACATATAGCTTGACCGCGTTGACTTTGACAAGCATGCATTTAACAGTGCCATGGTATAGATAAAGTGCTTGACATTAGATCAAACACTTCGGTCACTTCTGGGAGAAATCTCCTAGGCATGCACATAACCCGTATCGGGTGAGAGAAGAAAAACATTATTATACTCACTTCAGAGTTTGCAGGTTCAACGTAAGAAAATGTTTCTTCTCTGTCCCCTTATAAAGATAAAGTATTATGAAGAGACTCTGTGATCGAGAGTTAACGTGCTCGGCCTCAGACAGCCATGATAGCAACATAATCCCATCGACAACATTTGGGCATATCATAAATAATTGTATATTCTGTAAATGAATTAAACTTTTTAATTTAAGGCGATTGTGATTCATGTAATAATAAACAATTGTAAAAATATGATGCATGTTTGCAACATTTGATGCAACGACACGGCACCAACTCTTTCATTCATTCATTCATTCATTCATTCATTCATTCATTCATTCATTCATTCATTCATTCATTCATTCATTCATTCATTCATTCATTCATTCATTCATTTATTCATTTATTCATTCATTCATTCATTCATTCATTCATTTATTCATTCATTAATTCATTTATTCATTCATTTATTCATTCATTCACTCATTCATTCTTTCATTTATTCATTCATTCATTCATTTATTCATTCATTTATTCATTTGTTCATTTATTCATTCATTTATTCATTTATTCATTTATTCATTTATTCATTTATTCGTTTATTCATTTATTCATTTATTTATCTATTTATTTATTCATTCATTCATTTATTCTTTCAGTCATTTATTTATTTATTCATTCATTCATTCATTCATTCATTCATTCGTGTATTCATTTATTCATTTATTCATTTATTCATTTATTTATTCATTTATTCATTCATTCATTTATTGATTCATTTTTTCATTCATTCATTCATTTATTCATTCATTCACCATTCAATCCATTCATTCATTCATTCATTTATTCATTCATTTCATTCATTTCATTCATTAATTCATTAATTCATTCATTAATTAATTAATTCATTCATTTATTCATTCATTCATTCAGTTATTCATTCATTCATTCATTCATTCATTCATTCATTCATTCATTCATTCATTCATTCATCCATTCATTCATTCATTCATTCATTCATTCATTCATTCATTATCTGATTACCAATTTAACAGTCACGATACTACATAGACATGATATAATAGGTCAATAAATTATTATTTCACATATACATACAATAGGTAATTCTATAAGCAAAAATATTTTATGTTGTATGAATGATAATACACTGGGTGGTAAGTGTAAATCCCCACGCAATTCACTGCAATTGTATCATGTGTTGAAACGTGAAGTGGACAATGGTCAGTGATGGCCAGCTGGAGTGGTCATCACTCTGGTCACGTAGTCAGCGCTGTATCTAAAGTGAAATAGAAGTGTCCACTCATAACCAATGGCTACCAGGGCTTCATCAACTCCATTTTAAACGACATGTTGTAGGTTTCTATCTATTTCGTCATCTCTTCAAACTTTTATGAATGAAGGGCACATCTGCCACTCTACAAAGTTGAAGATATACCTAATAAAAGCAGTGATAAAGTGTTGACATTAACAAATCATATATCTTAATCATGAGTGATAATGCAATAGTAGGCCTATAATAAAGTGATAAACGATGCCGTTAGACTAACTAAGTTACAAATTGTTATCCAACGCGACAGCGATTAGAATTGTTATGTGGATAGAATTAATGTATAAATCCTAAATCCGTGGTGATTATTTACGACGCTCGTCCAACATTAACTCTTCTTTTACCAATTTCGCATTTATGCGAAAACTACCTTCCTTCACCAATTTCGCATTTATGCGAAATCCACATGTGTACATGTATTAATTACAATGGAGATAAGTCATTACATGCATGTCTGAAAATCGCCAACCAGAATGGTCAGTGACATGGACGCAATGTTCTCTTGCATTTTTAATTTGTGCAATGTGCGCATGTGCGTAGCCATAACCTGTGGGTGTCCTCCTTAAAAAAGAAGTCGGTTTCTGAGGGTAGTTTTATCAGGGGGAAGTCGGTACAGGAAGAGTTAAAATAACAACGCCTCGTGTTTGTTGAGTAGCTTTATGCGACGAGCGTGATTTAGATAAAAACATGTTTTTTTTATTTTAAAATCGTCAACACTAGCTCGAGCGGATTAAACATTAGATGCTTTAGAAATCTCAGAATTGAATCGCTATTAACCCGAAATACGTAAATTAGTAAAACACATACAAAACACTAATATGGGTACAATATAATTATGGCCATTTCCACTAAAAGAACAAAGTAGCTTCTGTTCGCTCGCTTCAACAATGATCACTGATTTAAGAATGTCAGTATGAATTGGAGATTACAGGGGGGGGGGGGGGAGTAGGCACATGTAGGCTAAACTGGGCCAGGTGAACCTCTTGAGGATGCTGAGATGAATGAGATGACACTGCCTTCCAGACACAGTATTCGAAATTCGAGCCCTGGCGGTCTGAGGCCGAGCACACTATCTCTCGATCACGGAGGCTCCCCACAATATTCAATCTTTA
Source organism: Flabesymbios commensalis (assembly GCA_964017125.1). Taxonomy (NCBI): domain Eukaryota; kingdom Metazoa; phylum Annelida; class Polychaeta; order Terebellida; family Flabelligeridae; genus Flabesymbios; species Flabesymbios commensalis. The sequence continues at coordinate 38,765,380 of OZ024914.1, read as the reverse complement.
CGAGTGAACGGGGAAGAAACATTTCGTGTCTTTGAAAAAAACAAAGCGTGGTTCGAGCCCGCGATCTCCGAAAATATTTGGACACCTGGTCTATCTCTCCAAACCATAAATATATACAGTAGCCACCTTGTAGCCCAGGTCAACCAGTTGCGTCCGCTGTCTTTCAGCGATAGGCTCTACAGCTGATGGATGGTGGGTGGTACCTGGCGAAAACAATTGCAAATGCCGAATGACAGGCAACAGGAGAATAATGCTTGGCGCTGGCTCAATACTGAGTCGATGCAGCAGACGTCATCCAGTATTGGGCCAGCTTTGGGCCACGAAAAAAAATATCTTGAGAGTGACAGAAACAAACGGGTCTGACTGGTGCAGTGTTCCATGAGCCTGATGGATCGGAATTTGAGGACTTAGCAGAAATTGCATTTGAGAGTTGGCTGAGCCTTCTCGGTCTCCAAGAGCATTCCACAGGGACTGTGGATTTAGAACCGCTGATGCTGGTCATAACTCTCCGTCTCTGTGCTTTCCATTTAATCTTCATATGGGGACAATTATACCAAGAACTAGTATATAGAAAACGTCTATACATGTATGTAAGTGGACTATACAATCTAGAAGAAGATTGGGATTAGGTAAGTAGAACTACAACAGAAACCTACTGTCGACCTGATTAATCGAGGTCAGGTCTTAGATATGACCGTCCCAATAAATGTCCCACGATGATGATTGTGCGCAATCTATGGCTGAAACCTTCAGCTTCGAGTTCTGCTTCAGCCATGGTGAGGCTACATCTGAACGTGTTTTAACCCTTTAACCGCCGGTGTCGTCCATTTTTACATTTTATATTAGCACATTACATATCAGATTTTAAACCTGTTAAAGATAAAAAGTGACATCAATCAGCAAGATTTGAAATATTTTGACCTCCATTTTGTCAAATCTGAATAATTTTCACTCGCTTGAAGTTGTGGATCGCGTTAGCGAGACACAACTTCAAGTGGTTGAAAATTCAAATTGAATAATTTGGCGGTTAAAAGGTGAATTTCGTATTAGCAGATTAATCTAAATGACCTGCAATAATAATTATTGTCAGTTGGTAAGCGGTTTGAGGTTTGCAATAGGTTACCAGTTACCAGGCCTACCAGTGATACATTACTCAGAGAAAAGGACGTATGGCTCATATTAATACTAAATGGAAACAGAAAATATGTTGACGCAGTTTCGTTGTACGACTTTGATAACTGATGATCATGTTGCACTCCATAAAATGTTGAAAAGCTAGAAGAAAAAAACATTATCTTACATCGTTGTTTGTGAGGGATGTGAAATTATGTGCAGTTCATTGATCAAAAATATAAGTTATTATGTTGTATTATATAAGCATATATTGATAAATATATATTATTCTGATATATTCATTATCAAATGTACCTGATTAGGTGACTCTACTAAAGGAAAATATATGTGTATTATGTTGTATTATATAAATTTATATTGGTATTATGTATTCATTATCAATTACTCTGTACTTTTGTGTGACTTTTCTAAAGAATAATCATGCGTATCGGTACATAACCATGTGAGAATCTTTTTCATGCTATGTAGAATGTGTTTTAACTTTGAGAGCCCACAGTGGATGAGCATTGATCAATGGGTGGACACTATATACTCTAAACAGTAAAGGTTATTTAAAAAGAACCCTTCAGTAATATGACAATGCAACCCCAGGAGAACCTTACAAGTGGTCTTCTGGGGCTGCCTGGTAATAGTACTCAAGGGTTTCTTCTAAATAATATCTTGTTTAGAGTGTAGTACTATACTGTATGTCTGTTAACCTGTATCATGTATTTTTTACCGTCTTGAAATGTTGTTTTTATAATTATTATTATCAGGTGATTGTTCTCTCACCTTTAGCAGGTTGTTGTTTTGCATAACAAAAGTGATGACTTCATCTATCCAAGACACTTGTTCACTTTCAGCCACATGTTTGCCACAGAGAGACATCAGTTGGAAGTAGGAGTTTTAAGCACTGGGTGCGTTTTTGGCAACTTACACGTTGCTTTCAATAATAATATTTTCCTGATATCAACAACTATTGAAATATTGAGTTCAATATATAAGACCATACAAACACTGATATGTATGAATTCTTGTAAATAAACGTTGTTGGTAAAAAACATCTCACACCGGGCTAGCAAAGCTGAATAGTCTCAGACAAAAGCCTGTGTACATAGACCTATAACATATAAATAGTTAAGACATGAAACAGTGTTGTTCCCCCACCCATGCCAAAAGAGCCACAGACCAATGACGTATCCGAGTCTGCGGCCCATGAGTAGCCCCGATTAGGTCCCATGGTTACCTAATGAGCGTGTGCATGAACGTCATAGTATGTTGCGGACATTCTCTATCCTTCCGGGACCCACCTAATGAGCGTATGTCTGGCCGATGACGTCGCGATAACGCCAAACCGACAAACAGAACGCGCTGGCTTTACTTTGTCTCAACGCTAACGGACGTGGAGTAGATGTCGCAGTAACTTGGGGATCAGAAGCCCACGCATTTCAGGAAATGATGAAATGAATATTCTATCAGATCTTCGTCATCGCCGGAACCAAAAACGGGGGCTCGGGTGGAGGTTTACGATGTGATTGCGCCTGTGCCCGTATTCTCTAACAATTTACGATATTATCATAGGCGTCGGATTGGTCGAGATGGCCATCCCGACGAATCCGAAGCCTGCGATATATCGTACGAGAATACGAGCCCTGTGTAGCGGATGCATGAGTGGGCTCAAATCAAACCTAGACAAAAGGCGCCATGTCGTCCCCTTGTATATGAAAGGGTGCATCCGCCCCTTTGCAAAGTGGCAGGTACACCATTTTATGTCCAAGGCGACATGTGTAAGAACCGTTCCCACCGTTTATATGTTATTATTCCACACTGCTTTGAATATTGAGCTTTAAAATTGGTTTCTTACAGTCTGCCTAAATCATGGAAATTCATGGAATATATATCAGGTCAGATGTGTGGTCAACTTCAGCTTTTACCGGTTCTCGTATAAGTTACGACAGATATATCGTAGGCTTCGAGATGGCCATGTCGACCAATCCGAAGCCTACGATATTGTGGATATCAAAATAAAAAAATGTCCCGCTTCTAAATCACCTCACATTCATTCTTATAGTGAATATTCTAATGTTGAGGCTGATCACATCACCACTGATTGTGCTTCTGGGAGTTTACATGACTATCATGATTACTAGTATTATTAGACACACTCAATATAACAATAAGAATCACGAACTTAAAAATATTTTTGTAATTAATCTAAGAGGTTTTATGTATAATTTACAACATTGAGCAACGACTAATACAATTCAGCATTACGTCGGTTTTCTAATAAAATATGTTATATCCATTTTTAATTGAAAAAAACAACCTTATTTTATATTGAAATTTTGAAAAAATAATACAATATTTTATATTTATTTAATATTTTGAAGACATCTACGGTGTGAAGCAGCATTTTGTTTTGACATTTGTTCTACAGCCCTATTAGTATTTTGTGTGAAATAAAAAAAAACATCAACACTAGATGCAAATATGATTATACGTTAATCAGTGCAAAGAAAGACAATTCAATAAAAATATCGAGGGATATAATGTATTACAAACTGAAATACACGATCTGCCTACTTTACAATTAAGCATATCAGTATATGTTGCTGTTGCTGTGGAAGTAAAATTTACCTTCATTTTGTGACAGAAAGGCAATAATGCGATATGATTCAAACTATATGATTCAAACTTATCTATAAGGTGAACATCCTAAATAAAAGATAAATTACACCTTATATAATTTTTAGTCATAACACATCTCAATAATCGTACTGTAACTGAGATACATCGTGAATAGCGAATTATAAAGTGCCATAAAAAATAAGAAGTGGTGCATACCAGCCTTTATTGTCTCTTTTCGTTTTATCTGTGAATACATGGATACAAACTTCACTCGGTGCGTGATCACGGAGAATGATCAAATTGATATTACCACAAGCGTCCTACTTTGTTGGGTCCATTAATCAACGCAAGAAAGTAATTAATTGTGAAGCGTGTTGAACATGTTGAAGAGAAACAAATGACACCGCCGGAGTGTCTATTTAAGTCCAGAGAACTGTATTTACAAGATAGTTCACACAAAGGAACATTATTAGACCTACTCGAGATCACCATACATATAGAAAAATCGAATGGCTAAAAACTAAAATCTCACTCCCCTTTTTATCGCCAACGTTTCGTCATTAAAACCACCACGCGCATTCCATTTTGCTACCAACGTGACGTACCGCGACCCACAACTTCAGGTGGGTGAAAATTCTTGTGAGTTTGGTTGGAGCAAAGACGCGCTCACACTATATTATATGAGCGGTATTACGCGGTGTAATGCGATGCGGCGCGGTGCGGCACGAGAAAAAGTTCAAACACTGAGAATAAGTAAGGCGTCAATGTTTCAGATTTCAGCCCAGGCTGAATACACACATTTTCTAAAAAGGCTTCAATATTTTTCCATTAAAATATATATATATGGCATTTAAAAATTTAATATAAATATATACCATTCAATTTCAAGCATATGCACATCTGAGCTCAGAAAACAATGGTCAAATAGGGACACAACCAATTATGTCGTTTCCATTGACCATGTTGACCAGTTTGTTTTGTAATAAAAAAGTATGTTAGATAACTATTTACTCCACTGCATCAGACAATATATCATTAGAACGGTAATTTAATTATCTTTTATATATGGTATATTGCATGTGTGGATAAGTATTTACACCAGAATAGCAACGGCATACGTTTATGCAACCCTACCCCCCTAATTCTACACAGGTTTACGTGTACCTCAATATAAGCAGTCAAAACATACAGTTCGTTCCGATTGTTTTACTGTTAACATCTCTTTTCATGTTTTGGGCATATCAAGGCTAAAACAAAGTTGGTGTGGGGAAGTTGTTGTTGTTGGGGGGGGGGGGGGGTGCACGTAGCATGTAAGTAGCCCATGGTCTAATACATTTATTTGGGCCTTGCCTACAACCACCCCACCCCCCCCCCCCCACAACTCACCCACATCAACTTTTTTTAACCTCGATATGTCCAAAACATGAAATAAGATGTTAACAGCCAAATAATAAGGACGAACTTATATTTTGACCACTCATATGGGGGTTCCCCCTGAACTGTCTAAACTTAGAGGGTAGGATTACGCAAACGTCTGCGCTTGCCTATTACATCTGGGCCTTGGCTACAACCACCCTACGTGCAGCCCCACCCCCCCCCCCCCCTCCCTCCACAACTCACCCACACCAACTTGTTTTTACCCTTGATATGTCGAAAACATGAAATGAGATGCTAACAGAAAAAAAGTAAGGACGACCACTTCTATGGGGGTACCTTCGAACCTGTTTAAACTTAGGGGATAGGGTTACGCAGATGTCTGTCGTAGATGTTTCAACCGTTGTTAACCAATCTGCGATATACCATATAACAGATAATTAAATTCCGTTCTAATGATAATTATATCGCACATTGTGGTATAATAAGCAGTTGTCTCTCCACATACGCTGAAGCATGATTTTTTTATTATAAAATAATCAAAATGAACAACTGAACAAGCGATTGAACATGGTGAGAGGAAACGACTTAATAAAAAGTAATTATTGGACATATCCATATCCGGCCAATACTTTCTGGTGTGTGTATGCTTAAAAATGAGTGCAATTTATATTTATCAATGTCATATAATATCTAATGAAAGAATATTAGAGCGTTTCATGAAAATATGTGCATTTAGCAAGGGCTGAAATCTGAAACAAGATTTTTTTCACGGAATTTTTGTGTATAATTTGTATCCACTTGTGTTTACATAATATGTTCGCGCTGAATTCACCTTTAAATTAACAAAACATAAAATGGCTGCCAAAATGTGAAGTAACCCCCGTATTTTTATGGTTTTTCGCACATGAAAGCACAATTGATGTTTTCTGCAAGATTATACATATTTTGTCTAGTGTCTTTGAAAAGAAATAACATTTAATTGACCTTTAAATACAAGATGTCAGTCGTTTTGTTATATATTTACTGTTACTATAAGTATACCGCTAGGAATGTAGACTATAACATGATTTTTAAAGGTTACTGGAGAGTAAACTTAAAGGGGAAAAAAATGACTGCAAAATTCACCTTATAATGATGAACAAGAAATAAAGTGACTATCAAAATGTAACTTAAACATCTTTTTATTTGTGGCTCGAAACTGCGCATTTTTTTTTTTTGTATGACTTGGAGGCCGAAACAATTTCTGATATTTATTTTTCATCGCCTGACCTATAGTTTATCGTAAGATCCAAGATGGACGACATTTTATATAATTATTTAATATAATTTATTTATTTATATATTTATTTATATAATTTATTTAAGATAATTTTTTCATTAAACAAGTGCTGTTTAAAGTTCATGTGCAATGGCGGTAACCATTTTTAAATTGAAGGTCAAATATAGGTTATTTTGATTGAAAAACATTAGACATAAATTCATCAACTCTAAAGCATGCAGAAACCAGAAATCGTGCAATAATGTGTAGCAAAATTATAAAACACATGTGGTTTTGGCGGCCATTTGTTGTTTTGCTAAGGTGACTGAAACCAAATTCAGCACACCAAAATAATGTAAAAACAAGCGGAAGAAAATTGCACTCAAAATGTCGAGCAAAGTTAAATGTTTCATTTTTCAGCCGAGGCTAAATACACACATTTAAACAAATGCTGCAATATTCTCGCATTTAAAAATATATATATGCCATGTACAAATCTAAATAGTACTCAGTTTAAAGCAAATGCACATCTGGGTTAAGAAAACATAAGTCAAATATAGATATGGCCAATAATTATGGATAATTAAGTTCTTTCCATTGATCATGCTAACTTACTGGTTTAGTTGTGGATTTCGATTATTTTGTGATAAAAAAAAATGTTTCAACCTATCTGTAGAGATAACCCTTTAATCCACTGCATCATGTAATGCATCATTAGAACGGGAATGTAATTAACTTCTACATGCTATATTGTGTAGATTTGTAGACTAGAATAGCAACGACAGACGTTTGCATAACCCTACGGTCCCGCCCAGGTGAGATGATCATGAACTGTTCATGAACATTGAACTGTTCGTGAACAAAAAACTATAAACGTTCATGAACGTTCATCAACGTGTTCATGAACGGTTCATAAATATTCTTGAACAACAAATGTGGCTTTCATGAAAGTCATTCTATTCATGAACCATGAACTCAACATATTCATGAACCAGATAGTTAAAAACATTCATGAACGTTTATTAAATGTGTTCATGAACTATTCATGAATGTTCCTGAACAACACATGGGACTTTCATGAAATTCATGAACTGTCAACCTAGTTCATGAACGGCCAAAATCTAAAATAATTTACGAACCAGATAGTTCATCAATATTCATGAACGTTCATTAAACGTGTTTATGAACTGTTCATGAATGTTCCTGAACAACAAATGGGACTTTCAAGAAATTCATGAACTGTCAACCTAGTTCATGAACGGCCAAAATCTAAAATAATTTACGAACCAGATAGTTCATCAATATTCATGAGCGTTCATTTAATGTGTTCATGAACTGTTCATGAATGTTTCTGAGCAACAAATGATACATTCATGAACGAACAGGAACTCAGGTTGTTCAATAATGAACCAGCTAAGCCAGCAACACTTAATTTAAGTTCATGTTGTTCACAAACTAAGTTCGTGGTGATGTTCATGAATGTTCACGAATTGCTCATGAAAATGCATTACCTTTCAAATCATTTGACCTGTAAAATATATACAGTACTTCGATCGGGTATTATAGCTGGTGAGGTAGGTGATTGTACAAGCATTGGCAAGAAGTCCAGGAGACAAGGAACCAGGGCAGGGCTGCTGAACCATATAGAAACAGCCGTTTGAGCGACCAGCCACCAGAGTAAGGGCAAGGACTGACCCTTTTGAGATGTGCTCTGCTTTCTGAGCAGTGTGTTGAAACCACCATCATGAACCGTCATCGTTAGCCAACCATCCGTGTCCGCCGTGCCATCACCCAAGCTAGCAATGTAATGATAAAGAGCTCATTGCTTAAGACCCGAATCCGCCTTCTTCAGTGCTATGATTGAAAGCCCACTGCCTCACAAAACGGCTCCTTTCAGAGCCCCTGTTCTCTGTGGGAACAGGAGTTCAGGAGTTCAACCGATATCCGTCAACCGTCAACCGTGTTCTTGTCTCATGCAGTGGAGTGATAGGGAACTCACTGCTTTTGGTATGTCACACAGAACGGCGCCCCCAGAGCCCCTGTTCTATGTGGGAACAGGAGCCCAGCCGTTATCCGTCAACCGTCAACCGTCAACCGTGTTTAAGCGTCAGCCTGGATTGCAGCCAGCAATTGATCCAGAATTGTATTAGAGCCTGATCGTTTTTGAACGATCTCATGATTCAACACCAGATCCTTGAAACACTGTGTGTTTTCAAGTGATCTAAATGTTTTAACCGCCAGTGCTGTCATCCTAGTTTTGATCATAGGGACATTAGTGAGGTCATGCAGATCTATTGTTCTCATTCTGTCCAGGTAAGTTACACCAAGTGCTAGTCTCAGGCACTTGTTTTGAAAGATCTGCATTTCCTTCACTTGTGATTCCCTTAAAGCTCCAGTTATCAGTGAACCATATTCAAGGACAGGGCGTATAAAGCACTTGTAGGCTTTTAAGATGGTATATGGTCTGGCGCCCTAGTTTGTCCCTTTGAGCAACTTCAACAGGTTCAGTCGCCTGTAGACCTTTGTCATTAGGTCTTTCATATGGTCTTTGAAGCTAAGCCTTCGATCAAATAGGATTCCAAGCAGTTTGGCTGTTTGAGTTTGAATAATAGGCTCACCAAATAGTTCCAGATCTATAAGTTCTGGTTTTGGACCGACACTAAACACAATCAGCTGAGTTTTTCCTGCGTTTAGTTTTATCCGCCATTTGGAGCACCATGCTGCAATAAGTTTTAAAGCTTTTGGTAGCTTTGCCTGCACCCATTTGGCATTGGTTGCATGTGCCCAGATTCCCATGTCATCTGCGAACTGGGAGAGATCGGGTATTAGATTTTTATGAGGTTACTTCTTACCTAAACACAGCAAGCTAATTAGGCTTCATTTTGCTATTTAAAAAGGAGATCGCCTCTCTGACTGACAGTATTACACAGAACTGAACAGAAAACTGAGAAACTAATTATTTTTAAATAATATGTATTCTATGGTTGATAATCTAACTCAGATTGTCTCAATTTGCTAATTAATTGCCATTGCGTAGTTGGCACCATACTCGCCAGGGTGATTAGGCTGTCATTCACCACAGTTCATAAACTTTCATGAACATACCATGAACTAAATTGAGATATAAAACTCGAAACAATTTATCACAGTTCATGAAACTGTCCCTCATGAACTTTCATGAACTAGCCATAAACCGAATTAAGATTTATCAAGTTTATAATAATTCGTTAATTTTTGTGAAGCTCTCTCATGGACTTCCATGAACTAGCCATGGACAAAATTTAGACTTAGCAAATTCATAATAATTCATCAAAGTTCATTATTTTGAACGAACAACCATGAGTAAATGATGGGACTAATCAAGTTCATAACAATTTATCACAGTTCATGAAACAGTCCCTCATAAACTTTTATGAACTAGTCATGAACCTAATTAAGACTTAACAAGCTCATAGTAATTCGTTAGACTTCATAAAACTCTCTCATGAACTTTCATGAACAAGCTATGAACTAAATTGATTCTACCAAGTTCATAAAAATTCATGGCTGTTCATGAACCTCTCCGAACTTCATGAATTAAATCATGAACAACATTAGTTCATCAAGTGTTCTTATTCATGAACTGTTTTTGATGAGCAGTTCATGAACACAGTTCATGAACTGGCTTGATGAACCATTGATGAATGTTCATGAATGTTCATGAACATTCATCAGTGCTCATGAACTTCATCTCACCAGGGCTACCCCCCAATTTTAGACAGGTTTATAAGGGGTCAAAATATAAAGATCGTCCCTAAATTTTTGCGTCTAATATCTCATTTCTTATTTTGGACATATGGAGTTTAGAAAGAAATGGTTGTGGGTGAGGCATGCCGAGTGTATTTTTTCCCTCGATTCCCCAAATGAGTTTACTTAAATAATGATTTGTCAAGACTGACATGATGAATTTGACATTTTTTTTATAAAGAAACGAGTGAATGCATATGATGAATGAATGAATCAATGAATCAATAAATGATCAAACTCTAGTAAAATAATTAGTCATTTTCACACAACTAGGAAACGGCATGTGGTGTCAATATGGTTTCGGTACCAGGTGTACACATCAATGGTCACAAATCTCAATGCCTCGCTGCGTAAAATAACAAATAGAGTTTTGTCGACATACATATCTTACTGTTAGTGCTACTAATATTTCCGTGATATGTGAACAGATTGATGTATTTGTTAATATACATGTGGCAGCTCGAACATGTAAGTAATCGTAGGTGAACTTACGCAGTGGTACTGGTAAAGTCATTATCCTGACAATTTTTCTAAAATGAGTTTATATGTCTATCAAGGCTGTGGACTCAATGAATAAAGGATTGAAGTAGTGAATAAATAGCAGCTAAATGAGTGAGCTACTAAAAGTATGGACGAGTAAATGCATGGATGATCACTGCTCTGGGATTCGAACCCGGAACAAGACTTTGGAAGCGTCCCCGGCGAAATGTTTTAGAAGATGAAAGAAACAAGAAAGATAAAAAATAAGGATATTTCCAGATTACTTCTTTGTAGTTATGTGTATAAAATTACGTGAAAATTAGTTACTTTTTATCAATGCCATAATCATACACGTATCACATATAATATGCCAATAAATTAGTTAAAAGTTAAAGTTGACTGATATGCGACTGTTGAACATTGATGACAAAATCGTGAGCATATAAAATTCATGCAATTTAATTTTACTCAACTAATCTTCATTTTAGGGAATTGTCAATTGGGGTTTAAAAAATAAAATAAAAAGCAAACTCAATGAAAAAGTGCAGCATTGCATTGAAACCATTGCAGTGGGAAAATATTCAATTCAACATTTTCCACAATAATGATATGGGGCCCGAGCTTGTATTTTACTCGAGAACATTTTATTAATTTCCCCTTTATCAAGGCTGCTTTAACATATAGTATTTTACAAGCTATTATGTGCTATGACATCACATGATAGAACCCTGGCGTAAATGGGTCATACACGACAACCTCTGTCGAGATTGTTTTCATCCTTCTCGCGACCATGGCATTTCAGCTGGGTGACATCCGGTGCTCAGGCGCAGCCGGCGCCGCCATGTGTGACTCCTGATCCAAACCTAACAGACACAAGATCAATGCTGGTTTAACGTAGGTCCAGCGTCGTAGACGGTGGAACAACGTTAAGCCATCATTGATTCAACGTATTATGTCTGCTGTGTAGGAGCTCAGCCAGAATATTCATTGGAAAATTTCCTGATTTTACTCAGAGGGGCTGGCGAATGTGACGCCACTGCGACTGTGGCTTAACGTTGTTTTATTGTTGATCCAAAGTTTTTGAAGTTGAACTATGACTGAACCGACGTTGGAGCACAATGTTTCCTCCATCAGATCGTGGTGGCTGTCATCTCGACCAATCAGAAGCTCGCGATATATCGCAACTTGTACGAGAATACTGGCCCAGACGTGTGCTCATTGTGCAGCCCAGATTGGGGATATCCTCAACAAGCGTCCGACATCGACACCAATAACCAACGGTGGTCCAATACTGGTTCAAGCAAGTGTTTCCGAGGACATTACTGCGACAACCTTGGCTAACATGTTGTCCTTTGCGAAGTGGCCGATACACCACTTTAATATATCCAAGAAATAAATATCATACATCTGTGAGAATATTCTCACACATGAAGTCCACAAGACGCCAGTTGGATGGCTCAGAGGTAAAGAGATCAAAAAGCAAAATTCGATTAGGCCTATTTCTGTTTATGGTTTTTTGGGAAATTTAAGTATAATTATAGTAAATATTATGCTAAAATATCTCAGCCATTCGTTTAAGAAATCGGGAATTATTAAACAACACAATTATACTTTTTCACTTTAAAAATTGATACTTTTTTTCAATGTTAAAACACCCTACTACTAATTTGCTTTGTCTGACCACTACATTCTAAGCGGGGAAAGGATATGTATTGTTGATCAAGTACAGATCAATTATCATGGTAGGCCTATGGTACTATAATCAGTCAGGTGTGACCGAGCTTTTGACACTGAGGGATTCTCATTATGGTCGGATATGTTTTAAGTAAGTTAAGACCCTCGGAGCTCTACGTTCTTAGCTGTGGAAAGGTCCTCGGCCTTCGGCCACGGCTTTTTCTGAAGCTTAGAATGTAGAGCTCCATGGGCTTTATCCTATACGTAAAGTGATTCAAGTCTATCAGTTTATTTAGGGACTTTTTGACTTGAATCAGTTTACCTCTGAGGCATACGAACAAAGGCAGCAGAAATGTTATAAAACACGCCTTATATGGCTCCTTTTATGCTATGCCAATCATTACCAAATGTTTACTGGAGCAAGATGATGAGACACTAGACAGTTTTGGTCATCTTCTTTTGTTTCTGAAGGCAAAGTGGAGAGTAAATTTTTCAGGCTAAAACAGGATATCTTGATAATAAATACATTATGTATTAATGAAGTTTCTGAGAATCACTAGGGACGTATATCTCACACCTTGGTAAAGTGTTAACACTTGGACTTGGTCAGAATCTATATATGATATATGAACATATCATATAGTGATACACCCTAAGTTAACATATATAGGTATTTAAATGAATCAGAAAGAGCTAACTAAGACATTTGCGATGATTTCGAATGGAAAAAAACCTCAAGGTCTCCACGGTTTACAGACAAAATTACCTCAGCGTTGTAAATGTTGAACACGACCCTTCGACTCTTTATATTATTGTGAATGTGCGACACGGAGACTAACATGGTTAAACTAGGGTGTCCTGACAGACAAATATATATCGTGTTTAAAATTGAGTGATTTCTGGCACCCATTACTAACGAACGGGAACTACTGTTTTATCTGAGAATGGACATATAAGTGGTCAGAATGACAAGCACTTCAGCTGGCTATTACTGACCAGCGTCCACTCCATGTGTCTAGACCGTAGCGATGTCAAAATAATACTTTGGTCATATGTCATGTGATATTGGAACGTGCAATATAATGCTGTCCTAAATGATCGTTCAAGACTCACTTTAGCAATAATATTTAAGAAAGTGCATAAATTACCGCACAGTTTTCTATTAACTGCAACATTCATTTTAAAATACAATATTTTTATTTTGTATAGTTGAGGAAATAATATAGGTTATACTATGTGTGTATTGGGATTTGTTAGTGTGACTGTTAACCAGGTGATGTAAAGCCAAATAGGCAAATTGAATGGGCTCGTGTTTGCTCAAACTTACTTGATTACATCAGAAATACTTGGACAATATGTATTCATGAACACATGTAAGCAAATTGTTGAAGAACCCAAAATAGTACAGAAACCCCACCTTATATTTGAAATTGATAGTTCGAAATTTACTGCGGATGTTGAAATCATTAATCTAATAGTCTAATTATCATATTATTTATTATTTATCATATTATTTACTTATATTCTATTGAGCAGATGATATTTTCATCCCACCACAAACATTATTTCAATTCAAATGTTTTCCAATTGCATCACCATGACTTGGAACTATTTGGTCCCTAAACTTCATCACGATTTGATATTGTGCATATATAAAATTCACACAGATAAACCGAAAATCAGACCGATATAACCGACCAATTAACAGTATCCGGTACAGAATGACTGCCGGTGAGATCTGTTGTTATTTAGATATAATAGCATGTAGAATGTTATAATTTGTCGGTATTCTAAGTATTTGCCGTGATCAATGGCTATGTATACCCCAGTAAACACAAAGTATTTACATAACATTTATACAAGGTTGGCCCAACGTCGAAGACGTTGGGCCAACATTGGGCCGACGTTGTATAGATTTTACACAAATGTTTTGCGTTTACTGGGACATTCATAATCGGTTGTCAACCCGAATGAAATATGTGAAATAAGTTTTCAGAAGATATAGAAAAGGAGCATTCATTTTATCGTTTTACCTGTTAAAAAAAACGCCAGATTAAATAATTTAAATTTTCACCCACTTGAAGTTGTTTGAGACCAAACATTTGCAAATTTTAATGTTTAAACGCTCATTTCGTTCTCAATAACTGTGATTTAACCTGTTAGTGATACAGATTAGACACCACTATAGTCGTGATTGGCGGTGTAAGAGTGATTAATAAAATTAGGTTACTTTCTCTCAAAGCTGTAAATTATGTTAGCAAAACAAGTCAATACTGGGTGCGGACTAAAGAGAAAAAGACCAGCTCGAAATATAGTGAAATCAACTTAGCGGTAACCCCTATAGCGCTAAGAACGACTATGGTCGTGTTTAACCCTTAAAGCGCTGAAATAATTTAGTAAAAATTCTTGAGGCCAAAGGGTTAATTTCAATTTGAAATCATCATAAATGTCTTAGTCAGCTCTTTCCGGTTAATTTAAATATCTATGTTATGGGTCTGCGGTCATTAGAAATATATTTACTCTTACAGTGCGGGAATCGACTTTAGACGTCAGAATCTGACGTCTACAGACGTCAAATACTGACGACTAAAGTAGCTCCCCGCCCTGTAAGGATTATTCGATTTATTAGCCAGTCAAGTCACAGTTATTGGGAACACAATTCGTGTTTAAACATCAATATTTGTAAATGTTTCCTCTCAAATTAAACAAATATGAATAATTTTCACCCACTTGAGGTTGCGGATCGCGGTAGCGATACACAACTTCAAGTGAGTAAAAATTTTAGTTCTTGCATTTAGCATTTGAAGGGTTAACGTGCTTAACTATGGACGAACAAGCGGACACATTACACTCTATATCACTTATCATGTCTGGTAGTCGCGAATTATTTGTCATACTTTAAGCCTAAATTCACCTCGTCATTGACGTAAATTGTGATTGACGCATTCCAAAATAGAATGATTCACTTTGGATGTGATTGTGTTATCTCTGAGAGGATGAGATATTGTCAGTTGAAGAAAATCACATAATAGAGTTCTGCTCTGAAAAGCCAACTGCTTTGCTCGGCAGAACTTACCGTCGCTGTTTTCAGAAAATCGTCTGTTTTATAGTCATATATTCACAAGTATAATAATGACTAGACGTACAACTTTGAAATAATAATTTCATGCATTCTACCAATAGTATCTCTACATTTCAGTGTAACTGAATAACCATCAATTTACTAACTCAAAATAAAACAATTATGAATAGTTCGCGTAATTATTATACATGTACACAACACAAATTGTACATCACGTTTTGGCGGGGTTCAATTTTTGTTACTAATACATGCAATGCAGACCTAAAAGCGGTATTTAGAATAGGGCTCATCTTCGAATTACCGTGATGGAGAAGTGACTTCGTCTACATTGCTATTGAATTGCGCTTGTATCTCTCTAGATATTGATATACAAGATATTACAAAATACGTACATCTCATGATGTGTACTCTCAAATCATAAAAATCCGACATGATGATACAACGCCTGGTGGACAGTGGTGGACAGGAGCATTCGTAGGCCTACTTTATCTGTACGGGGCGATCACACCTGTTTGGCTGTCTTAGCCTCTCATCGAGTCCCAGGACCATTTATAAAATGTTGGACCAACGTCGAAGACGTTGGGCCGACGTTGTATAAATGTTATGCCAATAGTTTGTGTTTGCTTGGACGAGGGCTGGACAAGCAATACCATTAACAGCTAAAGCCAAGTGATCCTATCTATTTGCTATAAGTGTCCAGAGTATGCATGGTCAAGCAGATGACTGGTCAAGCAGCTGACCGCTCAGACAAGAGGCGCGGAAAAGGGAGAGCAAAAGCACTGAGATGGGCCACACATGTCATACAAATGAATTGTTTTGTTGGTGTTATGATTTTCTAATTTCCATCATCTTAAAACTATATCACATTGTCATAAAGCTTCAAAAATGAGATGATTATGCCGACAGTTAAAACCCAGCCACCTGTTATCATGGTCGTTATCTTGAAGTCGAATAAAAATATAAGCCTTGAACCATTATTTATTATGAGCCATCTAATTAAAGTATTTTTTTATGTTAATTATATTTTACTTTATTAGATTGGTGTCGATTTGACAACACCGGCGAGAAATAGAATACAATATTATTGTATTATTATTATTGGTTTTACAGTCTAATCATAATTATATCATTGTGATTAATCCAGCGAGTCTGATTTGATTTTGAGTTGATGTTGCCAGCCCAGCAAACGCAAAACATTTGTCTAACATTTATACAAGCGGCCTCACGTCTTCGACTCTGGACCAACATTATATTAATGTTATGCAAATGTTTTGTGTTTACTGGGAGTGGGCTGTAGTGTCCATGATGTCAGTTAATAGCCGTGCTGCACAAAATACCATCCCATGCATGATTGCATTCTTAATTATAATTTGTATGGCAAATATTGGTGTTGAAATTCAAAGCAATTTCATTTATTTTATGAGGAAAAACGCAAATCTGAGCGAAAGCTGCATTTCCAGAAATGGTCATTATTGGTACTATTTTGCTCTGCAAAGCCAAAAGGCAGTACTTGCTTACTTGTAAAGTAAGCAGATACTGTATTTTCGCTTTGTACGGCGCTATTAGAAGTGTTAGCTTTTATTGAAAGCCACGAGTCTGAACGCCGGATTTGACAGGGACTTCTGCATTGGCACGCCAGATTATCGATTGCCCACAAACCCCAGTTTCTACCCAGCATTGGCTAAATGGTAGGTCAGCTTCTAAGACGTTGCCATGTCATCGGTGTAGCTCTGGGCTTCTCCTGATAAGTGCAGGGATGTAGACGCTGAACGGCTTCGTCGGCTTTGCCATTTGTCTGTAAGTCGATACTGACGTCCTCATTATCTCTACCTGTCCGAATATACTCACATTTATAGTAAATTGGTCCAGAAAACCAGCCAGTCGCAATAACCCTTAACCCCTACAGCGCGGGGATCGACTTTAGTCGTCAGACGACTAAAGTCGATCCCCGCACTAGTCGATCCCCGCACTGTAAATGTAAAAATATTTCTAAAGGTCATAGACCCATAATACAGGTATTCAAATGAATCAGAAAGAGCTAACTAAAACATTGGTGATGATCTCAAATAGAAAAAACCCCTTGTCTCCATGGTTCAAACAAAAATAATTCAGCGCTTTAAGGGTTAAAACGCTGAAATATTTTTACATAAACCTTGGAGACCAAATGGTTTTATTCCAGACGAAATCATTACATATATCTTAGTTAGCTGTTTCTGATTCTTTTGAATACCTATTTGTTATGGCTCAACGGCCATTATAATTATTTTTACTCTTACAGTGCGGGGATCGTCAGAGTCGTCAGAATCTGACGGCTACAGACGTTAGATTCTGACTAAAGTTGACCCCCGCACTGTAAGGGTTAAAGCGCTGAAATATTGTATGTGAAACAAGAGACGAAATGGTATTTTTGAAATCACCGCATATTTGGAGGATACGAAGTTGCTACAAGATGAATCTACAGTGTATGAAAACCTCAAGCCGACCAGTTTGTAGTAAATTCAGCTTAGTCAGTGGATTCATGCGCATTGAACAGATAATATTGATCCGTGCTAGATATAGCACTGGTGGTATTATTGGTCGTACAAAAAGAAATATCTCTGTTGGTCAATGTGAAATAATTTGCCGTGTGATGTTGACTGCCATTAACCTCCAACATGAAATCAGTAAGTTTGCAACACCAGGTATACAACTTTTTAGTGAAATACAAGTTTGAGGTGACCAGCCTTCTCCAGCTTGTCGAATATTACCTGTATCAGTTACTTTGTCCCGCCTTTCTTCGTACTTGTGCTGTTGTATTCATAGTCACTCTTTGACAGATGATGCGAGCTTCAGAAAATCATAGATATTGGAAGGAAATATGTGTTTAAACACCAATATTTGCCAGTGTTTGTTCTCAAATTAAAAAAATGTATATTTAGCGGTTTAACCCTTTCAGCGCGGGGACCGTCTGTATACGTCAGAATTATGACGTCTGTCAACGTCAGATTATGTAGACGTCATATAAAGACGCAATGAGAAAATTAAAATATTTATAATGCCCGTAAACCCAATAAATAGGTATTCAAATGTACCGGAAAAAGCTAACTAAGACATTTATGATGATTTCAAATTGAAGAAACCCCTTTGGTCTCCATGATTTATGAACCATATTTCAGCGTTGTCAGGTTTAAAATCCTGATAATGCGATTATATTTTTTCAGACGTTGTGGTGGTACGTCGGGGAATCAAAAGGCTTGTCTTAACCCTTTAAGCCCTCACGATGCATTAAAGCATCATTTTGCATCTCTGAAAAATGACCTAAATTTTCTAAAATTAGGGGTTTCAAAACCATTTCTTTTATGGAACTGGTTAGTAATAACACTATTTTTTTCCATTTGTCACCCACTTTAAGTCATCTTCACCCATTACAAGTCGAGAATTGCGACAGCAATTCGCGGCTTGTAGTGGATGAAGATGACAATGGTAAACTCAGACTTGAAAGGGTTAATTAATAGGACATAGGATATCTCACACGTCTATAGTCTGAGAATGCGGCACAAAAAAGATGAATCAAGAAAAAACTCTTTGAACAGGCTGCTTTCATCATTTTCATTTCAATGCGACATAATTAGGCAGCTATACCCTGTGGTATAATTATGGAAATCAGCGAATCTGTTCATAAAATATCAGCATCATGAATACACACTTCATGATTTGGATTTGGTTGATATATCGATGGTGACAATTCCACATCTGTACGCAAACAAAATAAAATTCTAATTTCAGTTACTGTTCGTTGATGCACACCAGCATCCACTTGAAAGTCAGCTCTCATTTGTGACTATAATTATATCGTCATATTCAAAACAATTTGTATGTGTCCAGTTGTTGAATATTGTTTTTGAACAATACGAAACATTGTATGTGTATGGATCTTAATTATAAAATCATGTTTGTGTAAGCCTATATATAATATATTATACGTTAAATTCACCAAACCCACGTCTTCGCTCAAACCGTAAAGGTCTACATTTTGCAACCTTGACAGTTGAGAACAGAGACGTATTTTTTACATCAATATAATTGTTACATTATGAAACCAGTTACCACCAACATTGCAAGTTGATCAGTCATTTAATATTTTTGTTAATGAGCTAGATGTATTTAATTGTATGGATGTCAAATGCATTGTATGCTGGTCACCTGTAGTAACATCCCCTGCATACATTTTTACAGTATATATGTCATGTTATTGTGTAAGTGATATAATTATATATATGCATCAAGCCAAATAAAGAAAAATGCGTTTAGAATGTCGAACAATCCCAAACTTTCATTCTACAGCCGGCTTAGCATGTCATGTAGTTATGTTGATTCCAAGATAAAGGTTTTAGAAACTACAAAATGTTTTCTATCGTACAATGTTCTGCGGAGTAAAGTATAAACACGTAAAATAAATGACATGATCCAGATTGATGCCAAATGATATGTTAATTGTTTATTTATGTGATACTACATTGTGTCCTCATTGTGGTGGTTTGATACATTCAGTTTTATCTGAGTTAGGCTGTAGAATTCTCAGTTGTGTCTACACACTCCCATCTCAGCCGTACTACATCCCCAGTCTTTTGTTGCTTGAGTGCATTCTGCCAGGTATTTTCCCCAGATAAAAGCTGAGATGGCACAGAAGCGGAGACTTATGGCAAGCCGCGCTGGTGCTAAATCCACAGTCTCTAAAGAACATTTTTGAAGATCAGGACGGTTCAACCACTCTCAGATGCAATTTCTGCTAAGTCCTCAAATTCCCATCCATCAGGCTCACAGCTTAGTTAGTGTGCGCTTAGGGAATATTCCTACAAATACACCAGCCTGCTGCTGCTGCTCTGCAAACCGAAAGGCAGTATCTGCTTACTTTACAAGTAAGCAGATACTGCCTTTCGGTTTTGCACGGTATGTTGCTCCCATTCTCCAGCTATTGGACTTAAAGCTGGGTCGATACTGTGCCAATGTCTGCAACATTCCCTGATAGTGAACATATGTTTGCAATTTTTCTTCTGTTGCCTGTCATTCGGCATTTGCGATTGTTTTCGCCAGGGACCACCTACCATCCATCAGATGTAGAGCCTATCGCTGAAAGGCAGCGGACGCAACTGGTTGACCTGGGCTACAAGGTGGCTATATATTTATGGTGTAGAGGGATAGGCCAGGTGTCCAAGGATTTCCTCGAACAGCGCCGCGAACCAATCTACATAATTGTGTTACCCTTAGTTGGTTTATGACAACGGGAGACTTCTAATATATCACAATGTAATCTGACCTGATATCACTGCCTCCCCCTCCCCCCCCCCCCCCACGACTATTAAAACATACAAGCCCAAATATTCCATAATCTGACAACTGTCTTTTACTGTGTTTCTGTACCATTTATAAAAAGTTGGACCAACGTCGAAGAACATTTTTTTGTGTTTACTGGGTATTATGTCCATATTGATATTATTCCAGCCGAGGTAAGCGTACTCTTGTAAATGTAATGTGTGTAAATAATATAACTAGTTATATTACGTTTTGTTAAGTATTGCGGCCTGTATTTTTGGGATTCAACACAGTGAGTGATGTCGTCGCCAGTGTTGTTTTATTGTTGGTCCAGCGTCGAAGACGGTGGACCAACAGTAAAACAAACCTTGCTCATCCGGACACAGGGCGCTGTATTGAATGTAATAATACTATGAGTGGACCATCATTCCAGAGCAGCAGAATCGGAGTGGGGTCATTAAAAAACAGCCTCGTCTACAGCATTTAATTCCATTACAAAGCATGATAAATTGTCTGTTGTGCGAGCTTCAGGCCCAGCCATTGGCAGTACTAAGCCTGGATGACGTGTCATCGTACGGGGATTTGCCATCCGCGAACCTCCAAATGTGCCCCTCAGAGAACAAAGCTAGATTGTTTATGATAATACCGCGCTGTTCCAGAGCCAGCGCACGGGAGGCGTTGCTGCAATTCTTGAACGATTCTAGGAGAAGTTTACACAATGTGTGTACTTAAATGTCTATACACATTGTGCATCGCTTCCACTTTTCTGATAGGGCAACATGGGACTGTTATCATGATATAATATGCACCAGAGTTTGGTTGAAAACAATGACAATGTAGGATAAATAATTCCCGAGATCGAAACAGTCATACAATTGTGTCATTATTTTCTATTCAACGTGATTCACAAATAATTACTTCGCGTGTTGATTGATGAGCGCGACATTAGAAGAAAAAAAATGTGATATACTGACAATATTAGTATCCACTAAATTATGCGACCGGGTCAGAAACAGTCTAGGTCTTGTACCGACAGATCGGAGAGATAACAATAAAAATATGGTGTCTTTATTTTTTATAACAGAAGCTAACAACAATGATAACAAAGTGAGTAAAATATAAAAAGTTGTGCACTGTGGAAACACATCTAGTTCTAAATCGCTATTTCCGGTTTGATCTGCTGTAATTTGTTCAACGCAACGCATCGCAGCAGAAACAGAAATACATTGCTGCGTTGCGTTGCGCAAATGGCAGTTTGTGTAAGCAGTGGAGAAATCATGTATTGTTTCTTTTTTATATCAGCCTAAAATAATGTTTTCGCTTTTCAAAATAGATTAATTTTATACCGTTATTTGTTTTTTAATACATTTATTGAACCATGGGGAGGAATCTTAAATGACACAATGAAGGTGTTGACAATATTTGACTTATGATTTCTGAACCCGGATGTGTATTTTCTTAAAACTGAGTGGTATTTACTTTTGTACATGGCATATATATTTTTAAATGCGAGAATATTGCAGCCTTTTTTAATGTGTGTATCTAGCCTGGGCTCAAATATAAAACATTGAGCTTTTTTACGCTTTTTTATACATAATTATGTCGGTTAACATAAGCAAAACAAAAAATGGCCCCCAAAATCACATCAGTTCTATATTTGTGTTACTTATTATTGCACGATTTTAGGTTTCTGCATATTTTTTTCAAACAAAATGATCTATATTTGACCTTCAAGTTCAAAATGGTAACCGCCAACACACAAATGAAAGCTGTTTTATGCACGTGAACTATGATATCATAAGCAATATTTGTTTAATGGAAAACTAAAAAAAAATAGACCACGGAATACGGCAGATTAGGTTGCAAGGCATTCAAAACTGTCTTTATTCACAGTATATTCTAACATGCTTTGATGTGCTTAGTATTTAAAATGACGTCATTATTTTAATAGTAAAATTAATATGTAAAATGGCGTCCATCTTGGATTTCACGATAAACTATTGGTCAGACGATAAACAATAAAGATCAGAAATGTTTTTCTTCAGCCCCCACGTCTTACAACATATGAGCAATTTTGAGCCACAAATGAAAAAAAGATGTTCAATGTACATTTTGATAGTCCTTTTGTTTCTTGTTAATATGAGAGTGAATTTCGCGGCCATTTTGATTTTTTTCATTTAAATTTACTCGTCAGTAACTTTTAGTTCTGGGCCACTATGTCATAAATCAACATTTTTAGCGGTATACTTATAGTAACAGTATATATATAAAAACGATAGACATATTTTATTTAAAGGTTAAATAAAGGTTATTTCTTTCCAAAGACACTAGAAAAAAAATATATAATAAAAACCTTGCAGAAACCATCAATTGTGCTTTCATGTGCGAAAAAACATAAAAAATAGGGGGTTTCCTTAAATTTTGGCAGCCATTTTCTGTTTTGCTAATTTGCGAAGGTCACCAAATATAGTATGTTATCCGACAGATTCGAATTCAGCACACACAAATTATGTAAAAACAAGTGAATAAAAATTATTTCGAACAATTTCGAAAAAAAATGTTTCAGATTTCAGCCCATGCTAAATACACACATTTTCATGTAAGGCTTTATTATTTTGTCAATAAAATTTATAGGACATTTATAAATATAAATAACATTCATTTAAGCATACACACATCTTGGTTCAGAACATATAGGCCAGATATGGATAATTATATACAATAATTACATTTTGTTAAGTCTTTTTCTTTCACCATGTTGAATCGTATGTTTTGTTGTTCATTTTGATTATTTATTATGTGGAGAGACAACTACTTACTCTACTGCAATGTGTGATAAACCATTAGAACGGGAATTTAATTATCTGTTATATGGTATATCGCAAGTGCAGATTGGTTAAACAAAACATCAAAAACAGACGTTTGCGTAACCCTACCACCTAATTTTAGACAGGTGCGGGGGTCAAAATATAAAGTACGTCGCTATTTTATTGCTGTTAGCATCTCATTTCATGTTTTAGACATTATCAGGGTTTAAAATAAAGTTGGTGTGGGTGTGATATGGGGCGGGGTACACGCAGGGTGGTTATAGCAAAGACCCTGTACAATAAGATGATCAACTTACGGATTTCACAATACAAATGCGTGTAATACATTGTACAGTGCTGTCCCCTTTTAACGGGAGTTGGAACTATGCTTTAGCAAGTGCATCATCATATAAAACAAGTGATAATTTCACCACTTTAGCCTCCAAATAAAAAATACAGTTTTTCTAGGTTTGACAATTATGACATTATCTCTGCAATATTTATTTTTGGAACGAAAATAACTG
The DNA here is from genome assembly GCA_964017125.1 of Flabesymbios commensalis. Taxonomy (NCBI): domain Eukaryota; kingdom Metazoa; phylum Annelida; class Polychaeta; order Terebellida; family Flabelligeridae; genus Flabesymbios; species Flabesymbios commensalis. Next base: position 38,741,359 of record OZ024914.1, on the reverse strand, counting down.
CTAATATAGCAGAAAAGTCATGTTATATTATCATACAATTTTAGAAATTAAAATGTCTTCATTTAAATAACAGAAGAGCTGTGTACAGAAAGTACACAAAGATGTGGGCACAGAACGGGAGGGGAGTGACGATATGTCGTCAAGCATAGCGACCACAAAGGAGATCGGGGCAAAACATTGGTGACAACCATAACTTGGCAGACATGTCTTTTAATTCAAATTTTTATTATTTAAACAAATATATTTAGAACACAAAAAGCAATATTATAAATTTATAATATGTAAGCCTTCTCTTCCGGACCACTGCCATCAATGTCACTGAGGACTGTAGCGTTAGCAGTATATTGATATCTTGAAAACAAAACACGTTCACACAATTTATTTATAGTTGAATTTTCATAATTTTCTATTACTCCTGCCGTTACTGGTAATAAGGTGTTCATTGTTTTCCCGCGGTACATGGTGTAGCCGAATGGGGACATAAATATGTAAACCTAACGTGAAGCATTCACAACTTGCACGTGATTTAGTGTCTTTGATGAACGTAATAATTTGATCTCTGTTGTGACTCCTATGTGGAATGTGTTCAGGTATATTTTCGAAAATGCGTTCATTTTAACCAATTAATTGTATTAAGTTTTGACGTGGAACAAAAGCCACACACCTTGAATATTCAAATATTGTTTCTTAGACAGAAATGTATGCAATTTATTAGTGGCATCAAAATTACTTTACATTGATCACATGCAGATCGCGACACTTTGCGACAAAGAAATCCACTGATATAGAATATTATACAAAAATATTATCTTCCTCAATGGTCATACCCGTTTGTGGCGTGAATGATTTCAGCATTGAACATGTTGAATGAGCTAATTCTGTGACAGAATCAGCAGTAACAGTAACATGCTTTATATCAACAAAATATTTCTGTTCAGGTATATTCCGAATGATAAACATGACAAATGATCCATGTCATTAGACTTTAATATATAGTAATATTATATATATAGTATATATATTATTTCCATTGCCCTTATCTTGGTTTTCTTTGCCCATATCTACCCTTGCACATGTCACCTGCCAGCAGATACGAGAAGATGAGCCAATGATGGGGTAATGGTGGACCAGCATTACAAAACTTGTACCAGCATTACACTATAATTGAGTCGATGTCTCGTGTTACCAGGGCGTCACCTGTTGTTTGTAAACAATGAATATGCATACTTGTTTATAAGGGCGCATCAACCCCTGAAGTACCAAAGGAAAGAAGACAATTAAAAAGTATTGATAACTAACCAACAAATTATTGGATAAAAAATAGAAGTAAACCCCCGTCAATACTTATTTTTCTGATTTTTTTGATGTGAAGTATGTATTGTTTTTATTAGGATCAATGTCATAATTAGTCGTCGTAATATGGTAAAATCATACTTGATAGATGGCAAAAGCATTAGTTCCAACAATACCGGGGGACAGCACTGAGAGCGATTTCACGTTTTGGGGAGAGTTGACTGTCTTATTGTACATGGTCTTTGGTTTTAGCCCATGACCAATGTACATGTAGGATCATTGTCGCACATGCTACCGAACACAAAATCAGGAACTCGCCATATGTCGAATAGCTACATTGTTCAATAGGGCTGTGGTAGAAAAGTGGTCCTCTATGCCGCGTTCGAGTGTTATTATGCCCTCATGGCCTAGCACTCGTCCACTCATGCATCGCCTGATAGCACGTTCGAGTAGAACGATTGATCGAAAATCGAGATATTATTTTTGTAACAGTTTATTTAACAAGTAATCTTGATGATGTAATGTAAAATGTTACATTTTTGTTTTAAAGAAACAAAAATCTGAAGTTATTCAGAGATTGGCATTAGCCGTAGTGAATGATTACTCAATCAATTTCAATAAATTGTGTAAGCACTATATTATATTCATGTGGCGACTACCATGAACATTTCTGCGAACTTCAGCTAATATTCTAAAAGTTAGACCACTTGACCTATAATGTATTGTGATGACGTTAATAGGTTTATAAAATGACGTATTACAATTATTTTTATAATTACAATTTATTATCATGTATGTGATGTAGGCCTACATATGACTTTTATGTCAGCCACTTCTATTTTTACCATTATCATCTTCATGAAGATGACTTAATGTGGTTTAAAAATTACAGAAAATTGTATTGGTAAACCAGTTTCATGGAAATTTTCGTTCTAAAGCCCGTTGTTGTAGGAAAATTAAGTCTGTTTTCAAGGACGTAAAATAATGCTTTAATCAATCGTGATGGCTTAAAGGGTTAATGCAATGCTATGATATAATTTATCTATGTTTTCTATGTTTCAGTGTCACGTTCCAGAAGTCAAATAAAAAATGTTTCTAAGTCTAACCATACATATAGGGCCTATCATATTGGTACTACGATGTCGTGTTGTATCCCAGCAAACACGGTTTATTGACCCAGTTCTGCCTCGGTGTTGGTCAAAATTATGTTGGAATTTCGTGTGTTCTGGGAAATGCCACTTCTTTTAATTCATTCCAACAAATATGAAAATACAATAATATTGTTACTTATAGCGTATAGATATAACAAAATAAATAAAAAAAAACAATAGCTTGATATCCCGCAAGGTGTTAGAACCAACATGTTCAAATTAGTAATGTGTTCTGTTTATACAATTTGTTGTAAGCCAATACATTTAAGTCGATCTCATTCACGGTTAGCATGATCATGTTAATTAATAAAAAAATATAAGTATGAATGTAACAAACATACGAAATATACATTTAGCTGTGATTATCCTGTCGGTTGATTATGTTATTGCGTAATTGCAATGATTGAGTAACATCGTTTGTATGAAATGTTTAGATCAACAGATGTATTTTCGAATATAAATTTTAGAAATATAGAAATAATCTATTTGATACTTTTCTCAAAATAACTGTATGTTTTTATAACTGCATGTTTTTGATCGTATTGATGTTTATTCTGCTGGCATATTATGTGCTTAAAATAACATTATTTCTTTAATGTGTTGTAGCGAAATAGCATGATGATATGTGTAGTGGCACATACAAACCAAAATATGACTAAAAATGAAACAGGTAATTTAATTTAGGTGTATACATTTTTCGTGCTATTTACAAAACCTAACCATGCTTAACAAATATGGAATTAAACATTTAGCATAATGAATTGGTATTGCTAATGATGTCGCTATATAGTATCATGATTTAAAATCACTTGATCAGATTAACCATGTTAACAATTGATGTCAACTTATTCAGGAGGATTTTCAGAGAAATATCATGTTTCTCTCCTCTCAATCTTGGGACATTGTTTCCATGTTGTGTCCTTAGGTAAAGCACTTCACCCTCAAATGTTTCAATTCACTCAGGTGAAAATGAGTACCTGGTATGACAGAGAAGGCAATCTGCACGATAAGTTCAATGCGCCAAAATAGCTGCAGGACTGTATGCTCTTCGTGGAGTTGAAATGGCACACAAATGAACAGGTTCAGTGACCAGAAGGGTAAAATATAAAGTCGGATAATCGGTCCTCAGATTTGATATCAGACTATACACCTGCACCTTTACCATTACAATGAGAAACTAAATATTTTTGCAGAAGCTAAGGGAACAAACTTTGGACCAATGACGCTACAAGCAACCAGCTAGGAAATCTCCACAGTTGGCTGGCAGACCGCATATCCCGGCAAACACGAGATATCCACCTAATGCTAGATCAATGTTGGAGCAGCTGGTCCAACATTGATCTAGCATTGGGTGTTCTGTTTTCTGGGCCCATATCTCACAGGTCGACATTTAGAGGCGTGCCTGATCACATTACAAGATGACAGCCTGGGGCCATAGCGAGGGCTGGGTCACTGACAAATAGGCCCTCCAGTAAATCATGTTCATGTCCGCTTTCCTCATCTGTCATACAGACTGGCATCCCCGTTTTGTCTTGCTCTTTCCTACTCTCACATCTCGACCTTTCTAAAGGTATTCCACCTGTCTGGTTTCGTGTTCACATTTCACTGCCACCCTTGTATGATTGATATTTGGTTAGAACATTTAGCCATCAGTCGGGATATTAAACCCATCTAACTCTCTTGTATCCACCTACATCAATGTGTTGATTTGTAGCTCTATGCAAACACAAGCTGGCAGCCACATTTCCTGTCACCCATTGGTAGTGCTGCGGCCATTCTCTAAAAGAGGCCTAGAGATAGGAGTAACCCCTCCCCACAGTAGAACAAAGCACAACCAATTTTTTTTTATTGCTTGATATGTCTGGACTAGGAAATGGATGGTTGTGAAAAAAAAATCGGGGACGTTGCTATGGTAACGGCATTATAACCATACAACCTCTTATCCTGAAAATGCACTAGATATGCCTTTTGTGTGTGCAGTTCCTACAAGTTAATCGATGTGTTGACGCTAACGATACGCATTTAGTAAAACAAATACATTGTACAATCGATTTGGGAAGCGCCAAATATGTAATGAAGTTATCTTGAAGATGTATTTTCATGTTATTTTAATAATTTGATGTAGTAGGAAGATTTATTACGCAGAAACGTTTAAACATCGTATTACGTTTAGGTCTTGTTAAATGATAGTGTGTTCACATACCATTAGGTTTTGTTTGCGTTATAATTATAGCGAGAAATCGCAATAATGAATATTACTCCATGTGATTTATATATTATAGAGACGCTGTGCAACGTTTTATTGTTCATTTACAATATAATAATGACGTCATAATTAGTTTGTTTACTGAACATGTTCAAGGTTACACGTCACCAACTCTGTTCAAAGCGGCCATTATAGCAGATCGTATTTATGGCCTTAATTTAAAAACTAATCGTCGTAGATGCACAAATAAGGTGTCTAACCCTATGTTTTCGAGGTCAAGGAATACGATAAAATAGACCCTATAGCGATCCGACTCATTATTGTATTGATATTTGAAAAATATTGTATTTTTGGTTATTTTGACATTTTGTTTATCGATATTAACAGATTTTCGACATTTTTCCGACATAAATTGGATAATGATTCACAGGTTTCATTGAATTCACAAAAATATGTCTTATGTTTATGTATGACGTCATGGAAGTTTAAATAGTAGTTAACAGTTGAATTCACTGAAATTATATCCCGTTTCTCAAGTGAGCGAAACAGCGATTTGAATACTTAGGCATATATCAAGCAAAGTTATCCGAGCTTTAGGGCTTTTATAAAAATGACCTAACCTTGTTTTGTTACATATACAAAGTTTTTGATGTTTCTAATATTTTGTATGCTTAAATAGCTTGAACAGTTTGGCTTTGTGTACTCGACGCAGACGCATAAAGTCTGGTCTTTGTGTACTTGATGAAGAATGTTGATGGTGAGCCAAGATTAAAACAACGTTGTGGTGGGGATAGAATCGGACCCTGGAAAGGGGGGGGGGCGTGGGTTATTATATCATTTATGGCAAGGCGTTTAATAGGCCTGTAACAAATGACTCTAGTTGTTTGAATACAATGTCGATCTTTGACGGGAAGGACGGGAGGAGTTCTCATCCGTCATTTTCCAAGCAGACCTTCCTGTTGGTTCTATTTTCATTTTGACCAACTGTTTTTTTTAAAGTTGAGCCACCGACTACGAACTGGACCAACAAACAACAAACATATATGCAAGCATGAGTTTACTTTATTCTGATTCAGTAGCGTATATGCCAGCATCGCATCGCGGACGGTGGACCAACATTGAATCAACATAAGATGAATGTTTTGCGTCAGCAGGGATTCAAGTTCCCAGAACAAACTGTTATGAGCGAAAAGAAGATATTCAGCAATGGCCACCAAGTCAGAAAAATAAAAATAAATGCACAATGGTGAACAAATTACACCCGATAGTTTCACAATCCAGACATATCAGTTATACCTCTGGAACAAAAAACATACTTCATGAATTGCAAGGTTCAGCTAATTATGGTGGCCTGGCAAACCGACCGAGGAACTTTATCATGGCTATCGGAACGTGGGAACTGCGGAACATGGGAACGATCGTCTGCGTCTGAGTGTGTGTCTGAGTGTGCGTCTGCGCCGAGTACACAAAGCCAAAAGTTTAGTCATTTTTGTGAATGTAATGTCAATTGCAAATATGTTAAATATGATTTTTCAACAAACGAAGCTAGGAACAATTGTAATACCTCATTTCCGTGTGATTTTGACTGGGCAATCCATTTCTGATATTATTTTCATGACTCTTCAAGGTCAAAAGGTAAATTTCAAACTCAAACAAGAAACATGTGTAGGCCTAATACCTCTTTTTCATACGATTTGAAAATCCATTTATGGTATTTTTATGGTCATTCAAAGTCATATTCAAGGTCGAAAGGTCAATTACAAGGTCTTTTGTGTGTAATTTTGACTGAATAATCTATTGTGGTACTGTTTTGATGATTGAAGGTCATCTTCAAGGTCAATTTCAAGTAAAGAAAAATATGATTTTTTACACATAAAGCTAGGAGATTTTGATTGTAAAATCATTTTCTTTTTAAATATGATTTGTAACATATGTGCTACCCATTGGAGCACGTAATATAATGCCTCGTTTGAGTATGCTTTTGACTGGATAATCCTATTATGTTAGTTTTAAATGATTAAACATGCTGAAGGTGAAATGATCAGGCGACGAGAAGGCGTTATAGGGCAACTGAGAGGTGTTGAAGAGCGAAGAAAAAGCTTTAATGGTCAATGAGGAGTTGTTAAAGGGCAATAAGAAGGTGTTAAAGGACAATGAGGAGGAGGCATTAAAGGGCAACGAGGAAACATATTAAAGGGCAATGAGGAGGCGTTAAAGGGCGAAAAAGAAGCGTTATAGTGCGATCAGTGCCACCTGTGTGAAGAATAATGACTAAAGCAAAATTGAATTTTTAGTTGATGACATTTCAGACAATTCGTACAATCCGCGTCGCCTATGGAACTCATAATAAATAACATTCTGCGTAGAATTCCACCACCTGCTCTGCCAGAATTCACAGCAGTAAAATCACTTTGTGAAAATTTCTCGAAATACTGTAGATAAAATTGAAACTGTATATTCCATCAGTGCAAAAAAACTCAAATCAAATCATCGTGTGATCTGGACCCCATTCCTACAAGCGTGCTGCAAATTGTCTGGACATACTAATGACTGGGTATATACATCTTCCAAGGCCTCGGGAGAAGTGTAGCCTTGCGGCGGGAAGTTTAAGATGCGTATATAGGACCATCAGTTAAAAACATATCTTTTTAAAAACGAATTGACAATTACAGGCATGTATCGAACGCGAGTTTTAGTTCCAAAACCTTACATAAAGTTAATAGCCATTCGTTTACAATTTTATATACAAAATAACCATATATCTAATCCACTACAATCAGCCTACACGAAACATCATTCTGCAGAATCAGCGCTGCTTTCGACAACGTTCACCATATTACATCAACAAATCGACTCTCAGAATGTCTGCTCAGACTCAAATTTGGTTTTCTTCTTATTTAAAAAATAGGCAGCAATCGGTCACAAGAGGCCAGCCGGCCACTGGTTTTACAGTAATGGTCTAGCAATCTGGCACAGTTTTCCCGATATTACCCATAATAATGGAGCCATATCAACCATTCACCCTTTAACCGCCTGTGCCGTCTATAGTGTTTTTTTTACATTTTTTTTTAGCATATTACATATCAGTTTTTTAACCTGTTCAAGATAAAACGTGACATGATTCAAGATTTGAAATTTGTTGACCTCCACTTTGGTCAATCTGAATAATTTTCACTCACTTGAAGTTGTGGATCGCTTCAGCGGGACACAACTTCAAATGGGTGAAAATTCCGATTGAATAATTTGTTAAGAGCTAATCTATAGCCGTTTTAGGCCTTTATTTTTAACCTTTGAAAAATGATATCCGAATGAGAAATTAACATTCAATTTAAGGGGGTAAAAATTAAATGCCATAGTTTAGCGCGTTATGGTCTGGCGCAGGCGATCACGTAATAAAAAATACATAATTTATTTTAAACACATACAAATAATTGTTATGTATTTTCAATACATTATTATGGTTTTATTTTGTGTAATTAATATAACAATACACAACAGTGCTCGGGCTCTGTGCAGTTGCTAATAGTTTTTATTGTTAAAACATAATAAACGAGAAAACTTCGTCCTGCAAAACAGAGATTTGTTGAATTGATAAATTTGGTATGTCTAATATATAAAGATGTAAATCATCTGTCCGTCTTTGTTTCACAACACGATTGATATGTATTGTTACCTACAGCTCTGACGTAAACAAAAGTTAATACTAGAAAAAAACAGGTGGTTACTGCCCAGCAAACACGATACGTTGACCCAATACCGGCCCAATATTGGCCCGCCGTCAACGACGTCGGCCCAATATTGGGCCATCATTGTGTCAACGTTTCGTGTTTTCTGGGTGGTGTACATGTATGCCTTTGAATGACCATTGGCTCCTCTTTATATATTCACAACCCTAAACAGTCATCCATTTTTACAAAGACACTGGAAGACGCATGTAGAAACATTTAACGATTAAGGTGTTGCATAATATTTTCATAACGCTGACAAAAACGGCAGGGAGATGCTTAACTAAATCTAATTCTACTAAAATTAAGATAGTTTTTGATAGATGGCCAGTTAATCCAATAATTCAATTTGAGAGATGCCTGTTTTGCACAAGAAGGAATATTTTTCTTCAAATGACTGGAAACTAATAACTGACAATTCAGAAAGACACATCAGGTAACATGTTGACAGTGAGAATTATATTAGGCTAATGTGACCTCACCGAGATTTGAACCAGTTCACCCCTAGCTTGGCAACCTGTGCTCGACAATACGCGCTGCGCCCATCGAAAGCTACTCTAAGAAGCAGTCAATTACCTACACCTGCGCCAGGCCCTTCCAAATAATCTAATTCGTTTGTCCACTTTTCCCAAATCATTTCCCATCTTCTCGCCCTTTCACAGTAGTTTTTAAATCTGTGCTGATAATTTGCAGTTGATGGGTGAATAACAATATTAGACAGAAAGATTTTAAAGAATCATATTTTATTTCAATACCTTAAATCACTAATGGTCACACCGTGTCTTTGTGCGTGGCTGGTTATGCCAGTTAGAATACATTTTAACGAATAATACGCGAATAAAAAACAAGTTGTCGGAATTGACAGCATATGCTCATGAAACTGATTATTGTAATATATTCACGACCGATGTGACTCAAGTTATGATGTTTTAAAACAATCTAAAGTTGCACACGATAGTTATTTAGTCTGCTAATCTGATAGCAGGCGTTTATTTATGAGGATATTTGTACCAAGTATCACATATCGGTTTATTTGAATAGTAAACAATAAGCGATTTGCCTTTCATTTTGTACTGCTTCACCCGTTAATCCGGTTCCATTTATTGCTGATAAAATATCCCAAAAAGTTTTAATTAACTTATCAGAGTTAAAACCAGTTGACAGATTCCGGAATTCCGAATTTTCAAAGCTGATATAATTATCATGATTATATCACTCATATGAGGACCCTTTAGATCCGAGACGAATATATAGCATGTAATTGTCAAGTATTGTAATATGCTTCACAGTTTCTTTTTTTCTGACCACAGTCACATATTTAAGTCTAACCAACACACGTTAACACTGGCTCTAACCAAGATCATGATGATAGTGACGTTAACTCGTCATTGACACCAATGCTGCTGGGGTGGTGCAAATGTTTCTTAAACAGCTTGTTTAATTTGTTCGTTTTTGTTTAAATTATCCAGATCTATAATAAATTGTTAAGATGTAGATTATCAGTGGAATGTCTACACTGGATAAGAAAAAACCTGCCCAGTTGTGAATGTTGAATTTTTGTTAAATTTTATCAGATTAACAAAATGGTATTTTTTTTATTGAGAACGCTAATAAAATTTGATTGGTCATCTTCGGTATAATTAAATTCTATCTGCATGTATGTTGACGTCATCAAATAAGATGTATGTAATGTGGAAAGCTGGCGAAAACCTGGCACGTACTGCATGTGCTACTTAACCCCTTACAGCGCGGGGATCGACTTCAGATTTCAGAATCTGACGTCAGAATCCGTATTCTCGTACAAGTCAAGACATATCGTAGGCTTAGGATTTGTCGAGATGGCCATCTCGACCAATCCTAAGCCTACGAGATATCGTAACTTATACGAGAATACGGGCCCTGTAGTCGTCGATTCTGACCTATAAAGACGGTCCCCAATCTGAAAGAATTAAAATCTTTATACTGACCGTAGACCCATAACATAGATATTCAAATGAATCAGAAAAAGCTAACCAAGACATTTATGATGATTTCAAATTAAAAAAAACACTTGGTCTCCATGATTTTTATGAAAGCATTTCAGCTTTGTGTGGGTTAAACCACCCAAAGGTCGGTTACCTGGTTACCTCTACTAGAATGTAACAGATGTGAATAATACAAGACTGGATTTATATCTAATGGTAGTTGGACTCTTAAATGGATACATTCCATGCTCTGAAACACGATCTAATGGACATCTTGTCAAGATGTGCTTAGTAGTTTTGAAGTTTACTCTCCTTCAATTAAACATAATATTTAAACAGCGGGATAAACGTATTAAAAAAAAATATCTTTACCTCACATGAAGCCCAGGTCCCATCTAAAACTTCAGTATTTGTGAAATCTTTTCAGCGACTCAAGCCTAAAATTATAAGAGAATTATTTTTACAAATTCCACCGAGCAATTGATTTTGCAATATTAGTTTCAACTGATCAAAATACTCATGATAATAGTGTTTTTATTGAGTTGCGTTTGAACCTGTTTGAGTATACAGCTCTGGGCCCGTATTCTCGTGCAAGTTACGATATATCGTAGGCTTAGGATTGGTCGAGATGGTCCTCTCGACAAATCCTAAGCCTACGATATGTCTTGACTTGTACGAGAATACGGGCCCTGGATGACAAGGGTTAGTGTGGAGGGAGAGGCTTTGTCGCCTTTCTCAGATTATGTTGTTTAGGCCGCTGCCTCCAAACCACTCAACCTATTAACCATAGACATGGCCACCGTTTAATACCTAGGACATCAATTCCACTGTTGAAGAAAATCTCTGACATACTAAAGCAGTTGAGAATACAAATAGAACGTTCAATATATCTACCATCGAATATTTAAAAATATTGTATTACATTTTTGTATTATTTCCTTAATCAACGTGTTTGCAAAGATATATAAAAATGTAAATCGTCTATGTTTGTGTACTATACAGGTTGTATAAAATGATGAATAATGGACACCAGTAACACAGGTGAGAATGATTGTACTTGCCTATTTACGAATAATTAATGTATTCATACACATGTCCTCATACAAGACAACAAACTATAAATTCGAACATGCCGAGTTAGGTCTGAGTATCTAGGCCGCTAGTTCTAGTGCCACACAGAATTTGATGATTGAATTTGTTCATTGTCGACCAAGATATCACCATAGTCGGCAAAAAAAAACATGGTGGTTTATGGCTGGCATATCAATGTTATGAATAATTTCAGAACGTATGTACTTTTTTGTAAACGAAGTCAAAGAGGCCATATAAGCAGGTTGTAACTTTAGCAGCCCAGTATTATGACAACATTACGACAGGAAACAAACCAGTAGATCAGTAAAATGGAGTCATACTTAAAAACAAAGTCAAATGAGCGTCATTTGAATTAACTCGTATGTTTTAGAACAACTAGATTAATTTATAATTGAAATGGTCTTGTTGACTTGGTGACGCTCTGTAGTGATGCTCTCTAAATAGATATCATTTTTATCTCATATTTAATTTGGTCGTTAAGTCACGTTCTAATTATTCAGCACAAACGATAAGTATTATCTAGAACTGGCATGGACTGCAGAGGAATAATTATGTTGAATAAATTCCTAATAACCAATCAGACATGATACGTTGATCCAATACCAGTTTCGAAGCAATGCCGTTTCAACGTCTGCGCTGCTGGCTTATTTTATTAAAATTGTTTCCCATGCTATGTAACTGTATTGTTTTGTTGACCCTCCTTGACTCGAATGCAATCCATTGTGCTAGCAACGCTGCCGCATTTCACTGATTTAAGCTGTACAGATTCAGGAATGTGACACTGTACACAATCTCTGCTTACACACCGTGATCAATCAACGTTTGAAATCATGAAAATGCATTTGCCAGCGAATTTGTTAACATGATTTAGTTTTCTAGTGTGTGATAGGTGCTAGAGTTCACCTCGCCGACATGCACTGTGCGAGAGCATTTCAGATGATCCAGGATAGCAGAGCTCAGCGTCTTGTGGTTGAAAAGCTGGGTGTCAGTCAAAGCTACACCAGTCCTGAACGTTATTTTGGGACACTTCCAGGATCCCAGAATAATTGTAGACGACGACGTTCTGGTCGACTAAGGGCCGCAAGTATTGTGCATGATTGATATTTGACATTTCAGGCGAAACCCATTTATATAATTATGTGTATTAGTAGCTCAATAATTGCTTAGTACAATATTAATATACTCGTCTTTGACAGTTCCACAGCAGCATATTCGTCTGTGTCATATCTCTATGGCTGGCCTCCTGAGATAATGGGAGCCTCTTTAGACAAACCAGGCTCATAAAACCTGATAAATAAGAGCACGCCTCACGTACCATTATCTAAATCATGATGTAGCTGTCTTAACAAAGGCGTCATTATGCTGCATCATTTAGAGATCCTGAGTGGATGCTCTCTTTTTCCATAATTCGGCCGCTGATTTACTTTGGCCACCCTCGTCCTATAATAATGCCCCTCCCCCCTCACACACACACCAACTGACTGACATTATAAAATAGTGTTTTAATCTCTTACCTGTGGAGCACCTAAAGGGACACATGTGGCGGACAAAATGAAAGGAAATCGTGCTCACGATTTATAATCGGTGTCCACGATTTATAATCCGTGCCCACGATTTTTAATCCTTCGTGGCCACGAATTCTAAATTGTGTAAACGAATTTTAAATATTGGCCACGGATAATAAATCATGGCCACGGATTATAAATTGTGACCTCGGATTATAAATCGTTGCCACGAATTATAAATTGTGACTACGATTTGTAAATCGTAAATCGTGGGGACGGATTATAAACTGTGGGCTCAGATTATAAATCGTGGGCACGTATTATAAACCGTGGGCACGATTTAATTTTATTTACTCCGTCATATATAACTAACAAAAAAAACGCAGCACAAAAGAAATCAATCAAATGGTTTTGACTAAATTACATGAAATAAGATCATTTTTATTTTGTCGCGTTTTTTGTGCTAAGTATATGACCCTTTAGGGGCTCCATATTCACCTGGCATTCAATCTCTTGGAAAATTCCTTGAAGATGGTGAAAAAATCCCGTAAAATACTGGTGTCGTACAGTCGTAGTGATAGACAGTGGTGCCGTGAGAGTATTAACCCTATACCCACTATAAACCAATACTATAATCTTCACCCACTGGGGAAGTTGTTCATTCAAATGTGGTAAAATTACTCATATTAATTTAATTTGCGACAAAATATTTGCAAACCTTGATGTCTAAGCCCCCATTCCATTCCTAATAACCTGCTATTAAAACAGATAAAACGATTAGTAGTCGTGTTTTGCGATGAATGGCTTAATGGTATCATTGGTTGCCAAGAAGTATTGTAACCTGCTCAAGCTCACACGATTTGTTCCTAGAGCGTCAATCTGCCTTGTGGCATCCACGATTACCAAACACGAACGCATTTTGTTAGTCAGCATAGAATCGGTGGTATCCTTATAGGTGATAAACTTGTAATAACTTGCTTAAAGCATGTGTTACCTTCTTGATTCAATACGGACAAAAAGGTTATGAGGCATGCATGCCACTTTTAAGTGCAAGGCATATTCCTAGCGGAGTGGATCACCTGCCATTATCAGCTACATTGTCCCCCATAGTGCACGGCACGAATGAAAGCGATCAATCACAGCGGCTGGATATGCACAGTTATTCACCAGGTGGCGCCTTTAATTGCTTGTAACGCAAATGAGTATTGTTGCGAGGTTGACATATTTTATACTTTATTAAAAGTGTTTAACATGCTTAACCCTTTGACTTCCAGGCCGGAGTGCATGCCAGGATCCAGATATACTGGTGTAGGAGCTCTATTTTTCGTCATTTGAAGCTGGAATTGCTAACGCAATTCCCAGCTTCAAATGACGAAAAATACATAAATGTAGTATATATTTGACGAAAATTTGTGTCATTTTATGGTTACGTTCATTGACGAATGACGACGGAAATTTCCGTCATGTATGGTAGTGAAAAGGTTAATGTATTGTACTTGATATTGGAGTCAATGTTGGAGCAAGTTCTAAAAGTTTGATCCACCACTGTATACTACTCAAAAAGGTGTGGCACATGGTACAATATATACCAACTTTGCGAGCTTTTTGGACTTGATGAAAACATCTAATACATATCAACTTAAAAAACTGTCACAATTCGTGTGTTATGCTATGTCCATAAATAATACCTATTGGAATGAAAAATTGTTATTTCAAATGCACATCAATTGTAATGCACTGCACTATGGGCCGATGTCTGCTTTGGCTTTGCAAAATAAACTTATTTACTTACTTATAACTCATCACATTTTGTATTCACATAAAGTTGAAATTACTGACGCAACTGCTGTATCAATAAGTTTAATAACTTGAAGAGTTTGCTATAGTTATCAACCTTTTGTGTGAAAATGCAGCTTGATAGCGTCGCCTGCACTAAGTGTCCAACACACTGGAACAGACTATTATCAGTTCATTTACTTATTTATTTATTTGCAGTATTCAAAAAACATGCGCACAAATCCAGCACAGCTGATCATGGCGCTTACAATAAATAACACCATAAAATACCTTCATTAATATTAAGTTATGTTAAAAAAAAATTGATGTGTCAAAGCAGAACAACGAAATGACGGGTTGTGATTAGTTGATATATTCACGTGGTTGGCAGGTGCTTCCTGTGATGACAGGTGGACGCCCACACAGAGTCCCCAATGTCTGATGTTTGCCAGATTAGACTACATTTACTTGAGCGTGTAATTACCACCTGAGCCGACACGATGCTTGCGGCCCCAATCAAATATCACACAATGATCACATGTATAAGGCATTACGTTCATCACACTCCATAAGACACTGAAGTTCATTGACCTTTTTAAAAAGGTCAATGAACTTCAGTGTCTTATGGAGTGTGATGAACATAATTATATGCCATATACGGGAGATGGGATGGCCTGAAGCGAACAAATGGCGGCGCCGTCCCCATGGCGTTATAAGGTATTAGTTTTATCAGGTTCATGAGGTCACATTCGCGTCAAAATAATAATAAAAATATATAACAAACTAATAAAATATAGAAAATGCCATCTATTACAATATTTTATTTTACGAGGATTAACGTGGTTAAAGTAGTTTGTTTATCAGCTGGAATGATGTTTTTTTATCAATTTATTGTAAAACGTTATCCACGGACAGCTATTAGTTTAGTTTTAGTTATCACTATACACTCTTTGTACGAGTTTGCGCGTGAACATTAGCCTGAACAAAACAGTTTAGCTTTGGTCACTGTGTGGCGTGTTGTTATTGAAAAGTGTGTGTAACATTAGTCTGAACAAGGAATCTCAATAGATTCCTTGGTCTGAACAAAACAGTTCAGCTTGGGTCACTGTGTGGCGTGTTGTTATTGAAAAGGGTGTATTCAAATTTAAAACACACCACTACATTATTTGCTTTGTCAGACCACTACATTCTAAGGTTCTCCCGGCCCGATTTGGCCTGTATGTGCACCAAAGTGCCCTGAAGCCCGATTTATTTCATTTCATTTTTACATTCTAAGCCGAGAATGGAGAGTCATTGTTGTACAGATCAATTATCATGGTAGGCCTGACGGTACTCTTATCAGTCAGGTGTGACCGATCTGTTGATTATGAGAGATCTGCATTATGGCCGGATGTGTTTTAAGTCAGTTAAAACCCTCGGAGTTCTACACTCTTAGTTGTGAAAAAAGCCTCGGCCTCGGCCTTTTCCACAACTAAGAATGTAGAGCTCCTCGGGCTTTATCCTATCCCTAGACGCTGTAGTTTTGTGATCTGTTCTACATTATTAGATAATTATGTTGAAATTGTAAATCTCTGTATCACTTTGCTTGCTCATTTTGGGCTGAGCTAATTTGTTAGGAAATGACGAGCACAATAAATATTTAACCCTTTGACTTCCAGGCCGGGGTGCATGCCAGGATCTAGATATACTGGTGTAGGAGTTCTATTTTTCGTCATTTGAAGCTGGAATTGCTAACGCAATTTCCAGCTTCAAATGACGAAAAATACATAAATGTAGTATATATTTGACGAAAATTTGTGTCATTTTATGGCTACGTTCATTGACGAATGACGACGGAAATTTCCGTCATGTATGGTAGTGAAAAGGTTAAAGGCCCATTCATCAGTTCATTTAACATGCTTAATGCAGAGATAAACGACTCGTACGTTTTTGCAGAGATACTTTTTCATGCCAACCTCCAGTATTTTCATCCATGTCTCCGAGCCCGATCTAATGGGAGATGTTTTCTTCTGGGTGCATTAGTCTCCAGAATGAGAGGCCTATGACCTTTATTTGGCTGCTTGTATTCACCAGAAAGCATCTGCCAGTCCAAAGACAGTTATTCTTTTAGTTCTGGTTTGCCTGTGGACTCCTGCAGGAACGACCGGACCGGATGTTGTCATCGTGGTTGGCTATGCAGAGTTCCAAACTGTTCAAAGACCTGGAGTGTGCAGTTTTGCTATTTATGTTATGTACTATTATATGCCTCAGTCACATCCCACGTCACGGTTTTCCCTGCCTAAGACCATAGAGACAGTAAAGATTTACAGACGCATCGCTAGTTACGACTTCGGACACAGTTAGGTGGCATAGACACAGCTCAGAAACATTTTCAACGTCTGAGGATCTCAGCTGATTTAACCTTCCAGCTATCACGAGACGTAAACCCAATGTTGTTTCAATGTTGGGCCAGCGTCGTAGACGGTGTAACATGCATTTAAATACAGAGGCAAAAAACAGTAACTGTTGACTTGAAAAGTAACCAGTTATTGATAGTTGTCCTTATAAAGCAGTACACACGTGTATCCAGTGTCTGAGATCTCATACAAGTGTTTTCTGGTCTCATACATCGATTACAGGTTTGGTGGGATTCCTATACTATCGTGCAAAGAGAAGTATCTGCTCACCTTACAAGTAAGCAGATACTACCGTTGGACTTTGCTGAGCATTATATTGTGCCCTTATCGACAATACCACATGACGCCTTGTGAAAAAAAACATCACACATTGAGTAAACCGAATCCAACAATGAAGCTAACCAGCCAAACACAAAGAATGGACAATTCGTTATAGATGGCTTGAAATATGTATATGGTATACCTCTGTGGTATCTTTTTAAGGTAATAGGCATGGTAAAGTTCCGGATGGAGCGAACATAATGTCATAAAAAAGTAGAACCTAAATTTAATTTAATTGAAATGCGTGTGGTCACATAAATACATTTCTTATTACACATACAGTCGTTTTCTGTACTTAATGTGCAACATAACGTCCCACCACACATAATACAGCTCCCACAGATTTACATGTATTATGTACGCTTGGGCCTCCCAACATACATTAAATAAAAATATCTATGTAAACCTGTATATTTTTTTAATCATCATGGCATACTCCATCAATACAAAAAATTAAAAAGAGTGCTTAAACATGGGGCTTTTTTATATTTTCACATGCAAATGTAAGGTCCTAGTACCTTCCTTGAGCGTTGCCAAAACACGGGAACTTCCGAATGCAGCATATGCCTTGTTACTACCAGAGTAGGGGACCACATTTTATACCTATATTTCCCGATTTCAATGTTTTTGAAGGAAGAAATGGTCACCCAAACTAGATGAATCGGTATCAAAATGATATAAATGTAATATTTAACTTCAAGTCTGCTATAAATCACCAAATTTTATAAAAAAAAGATCGTAACTCTCTCACTATTAATCTTTTTAATGATATGTGCGTATGAATTTGTGTGTCACAGCTAATTTGTCTGATCGCAATCTAATCTGACTCGTCCGAAGAATCCCCAGAGTCCAAAGACAACGCCCACTTTCAATTCTGTGGTTGACTGGAATGTATGCTGGGCCGCCGTCTGCGACGCTGGACCAACATCCATCTAAAGTTGAGCCAGCTTCCAGCACTCAATCTGGCACGTCTTTATAACATCGTTCTCTGGCGGCTCATTCAATTTATAATCAGTTATTCTTTTAGTTCTGGTTTGCCTGTGGACTCCTGCAGGAACGACCGGACCGGATGTTGTCATCGTGGTTGGCTATGCAGAGTTCCAAACTGTTCAAAGACCTGGAGTGTGCTGTTTTGCTATTTATGTTATGTACTATTATATGCCTCAGTCACATCCCACGTCACGGTTTTCCCTGCCTAAGACCATAGAGACAGTAAAGATTTACAGACGCATCGCTAGTTACGACTTCGGACACAGTTAGGTGGCATAGACACAGCTCAGAAACATTTTCAACGTCTGAGGATCTCAGCTGATTTAACCTTCCAGCTATTACGAGACGTAAACCCAATGTTGTTTCAATGTTGGGCCAGCGTCGTAGACGGTGTAACATGCATTTAAATACAGAGGCAAAAAACAGTAACTGTTGACTTGAAAAGTAACCAGTTATTGATAGTTGTCCTTATAAAGCAGTACACACGTGTATCCAGTGTCTGAGATCTCATACAAGTGTTTTCTGGTCTCATACATCGATTACAGGTTTGGTGGGATTCCTATACTATCGTGCAAAGAGAAGTATCTGCTCACCTTACAAGTAAGCAGATACTACCGTTGGACTTTGCTGAGCATTATATTGTGCCCTTATCGACAATACCACATGACGCCTTGTGAAAAAAAACATCACACATTGAGTAAACCGAATCCAACAATGAAGCTAACTAGCCAAACACAAAGAATGGACAATTCGTTATAGATGGCTTGAAATATGTATATGGTATACCTCTGTGGTATCTTTTTAAGGTAATAGGCATGGTAAAGTTCCGGATGGAGCGAACATAATGTCATAAAAATGTAGAACCTAAATTTAATTTAATTGAAATGCGTGTGGTCACATAAATACATTTCTTATTACACATACAGTCGTTTTCTGTACTTAATGTGCAACATAACGTCCCACCACACATAGAACAGCTCCCACAGATTTACATGTATTATGTACGCTTGGGCCTCCCAACATACATTAAATAAAAATATCTATGTAAACCTGTATATTTTTTTAATCATCATGGCATACTCCATCAATACAAAAAATTAAAAAGAGTGCTTAAACATGGGGCTTTTTTATATTTTCACATGCAAATGTAAGGTCCTAGTACCTTCCTTGAGCGTTGCCAAAACACGGGAACTTCCGAATGCAGCATATGCCTTGTTACTACCAGAGTAGGGGACCACATTTTATACCTATATTTCCCGATTTCAATGTTTTTGAAGGAAGAAATGGTCACCCAATCTAGATGAATCGGTATCAAAATGATATAAATGTAATATTTAACTTCAAGCCTGCTATAAATCACCAAATTTTATAAAAAAAAGATCGTAACTCTCTCACTATTAATCTTTTTAATGATATGTGCGTATGAATTTGTGTGGTGAGACCATAAGAATAATCATCCAGTTCAACTGTGGTGCCTTTACAGTTCATGTGGCAGCACGATTTTTGCTTCATTCAAACCGCCGAGACCGAGAACCGAACCCCGAACTCTAGCGTGAAAGGCAGCGGTGCTAACCACTACCCTAGCTAGGGCCCCGCCCACGATGAGATGATAAAAATGTTTCGGATAATATTTCGGCTTGTATTTTATTTTGCAAGGTATCAGTATATATAGACCACCATCAATTTTCTTTGTAGTACATAATTTTATCTAGTTACCCAATGTTGTTTTAATGTTTGTCCAACGTCGTAAACAATTGGCCAACATTAAAACAACATTTGTTCAACTTCTCGTGTCTACTGGGTTAAAGCGACACAATCAGGTGAAAAATCATCCAAGAGCCAGCATTTTATTTTTGCTTCTCGATATGTCCATAATATGTGAGCATGTCCACAGAGTCTGACTAGAATAATAATTATTTATTGTTGAAGTATTTTGAAATTTGGGTTGCTGTGGCAACGTAACAAGTGTGCCGAAAGCTAAATTTATTAGTTATTCTCGTGTTTCTTATTTCAGACATACATGTCCGAAATTAAATCTAGTCCTGATTTTTCCTTTTGATATAATTGCTATGAACCTATAAAGAAGCCAAAATAAAAAATAATTATTTTGGCCTATTTGTGTCAATTTAACCCTTTGTTCGCCAAGTTATCTCATTTTAAGTTTCACCCACTTGAATTTTGCCTCGCTACGGTTACCCACAACATAAAGTGGGTGATAATTACTAATATTTGATTATTTTGGGAACACATAATATTTCAAAATCTTGATGTTTAAAGACTAATTTCATTCACTTTCATACCAAAATAAATGTGGTTCCACGTCCTAAAAAACACTTTAACCTTTTCACTACCATACATGACGGAAATTTCCGTCGTCATTCGTCAATGAACATAACCATAAAATGACACAAATTTTCCTCAAATATATACTACATTTATGTATTTTTCGTCATTTGAAGCTGGAAATTGCGTTAGCAATTCCAGCTTCAAATGACGAAAAATAGAACTCCTACACCAGTATATCTGGATCCTGGCATGCACCCCGGCCTGGAAGTCAAAGGGTTAAACCCCCCCCCCCCCCATAGTAGTGCTTGGATAGTAAATCTTTAACAGTTAAGACAAGCATAGATTGCGCGTCTGCTGTCTACAAGACATTTCCGTGCACACAGACACAAGCAATATTTCTAACTCTTCAAAATCATTGCATCAACCAAATCAACTTCAACCAAATTAATTAACACCGCCGCATGAGATATTGCGATAAAAAACGACCAATATAATTATAGCAAAGAGGCAGACTCCGGTCCAACATTGAAACAACATTGGGCAACATGTTTTTTTCTGGGGGATTTGATAAAATAAGAAGCATATTTTTATACAAAACCAGAATCAGTTTGTTCAGGCAGTTCTGGTTATGCATGAGTAAAGCGGTTTAGTTTGTATGTTGTTGTGTGTCGAATTAATGACGTTTATGAATCTAGTCTAAATTCAACATGTTTAACTTTTATCAGAGGTGAGCGAAATTTGACCATGAAAATGTCCTGAGAGAATGTAGAAATAAAATATGACCTCACGCTCCAGCCAGATGACTCGAACCCGAATCATAGCGCTCTGAGAACAAGAGCGACACCTCAAATGACTATACTATGACTGACAAACATTATTGTCTTTTTTTCTGTTTTAAAAATATATTCAGACAAATGCAAATAATGCAGCTCACATCAGTCCGGTATTACCGAACATAATGAAAGACTTGGAGACAAGCCATACAAGATCATCACCGGCAGCACAAGCAGTAACTGCTCACTTTACAAGTTATCAGTTACTGCTGTTTGCCTGGCTCCACAGAGCAGGATGCGGTGAAGACAATAAGAGCATGGTGCGCTGAGGTATGAGAAGGGAGTGATTGAAGAGGACAATGAGTGAAGGAGAGAGGGAGTCATCCATATAGAGTGACACAATAGACAATGTCTCCCTCCTCCCCCAACCCTAGTCCACGTACGTCAGCAAACACAACACATTGAACCATTGTTGGTTTAATTTTGGCCCAGCGTCGTAGACAGTGGGCCAACATTAAACCAGCACTGGTTCAACGTGCTTTGCTTTGCAGAGATCCTTATCTGCAGTATGCGTCCCGGTGTGGGGACACCCATGATACCGGTAGGGTACTGTCCCAGCAAAAAAATTGACATTGACCCAATGTGGGTTAATAATTGTAAGCCGACGTCATTTACAAAGTCAGAATCACAGATAAATATCTCAAATTTTGACAAATATTTCCTGGTATATGTAACGATAACCATGATAACTGCGAACATGATCTGTATAATGCAATGTCATCATGTTACTTTTCATTTCATCAAAAAGATCAACATATCTGAGTTATTCCGATACAATTCAGACATGGGCATAATCAAAATTATGTCAACACACCTCGTCAAAAAAATATTCCGTGTTCAGGAGCGTTTTGTCAGGATATAATCCTTCGCTGATGACTGGATCTAAAAACAGCGTTATCTATTGGTGTGGTGATCCGTTGTGCTCAATAAAGAAGTCCCTAATTTCCGGGGATGAGATTAACAGGCGTCTTCTGATTAACTGAGGACAATGATGTCTGAGAATATAATCCGGACTATGTAATGAGAATCATTACACGATCCTGAATGTGCTCTGGTAGTAGTTTTAGTAGGCCTAATACTATTCATTAGATACTCTCATGTGATATTACATAGCTGGAGGGGTCCATCTACATGCCAGCATCAAACATCAATATCCCAGAAAACACAAGACTTTTCCCAGCGTTGAACCAACACTGTGATAATGTCTGGTGTCTATACGGTTGCTGGGAAAGCCGTGGGCTAAATCAAAATTTGTATCTGCATAACATAATCATTTGTGCGATAACTCAATTGTTGAAAGTGAAAATTGTATTATTGCGTGAAAAAAAGTTATAAATAGGGATCACAATTGCAACAACGCAATAAATTTGTCATCAATTATTTCTAATTAGACAATTTATTTTGTGCGGAGAATCACAATTATGTAATCAACCCACGTCTTCCACATGACAGCCTCGACTGCAAACTTTTTAACCTTTCCTTTGATATATCAGAAGACATAAAAATACATTATGGGTGTGTACAATAGTTTTTTTGTTTTAACTATCATTTTTTATAAAACATTTAGTATGTCAGTTATTCAATATTCCAATCCATATATAGGAAATATAACGGTGTTATAATTATTTAGCTACATTATCATTATTATATCTATAAACTTTCTTCTAATCATTATCAGTTGATCCGAATTTTACCAGCGTTTTTATTTTGATTAATTATGTTTGGAAAAAAGGATTTGGCGAAGCTATTTTGAAAGAGTGACACATACGAGTGCAACAATTTGCATGCAATTCCACTAACGTAAGTATTTTATTTACTTCACATTGAGCTGCGCGATATGTTATAATTCGCACATCCGGTCTGCGCATTGAACTAATAAGGACTACATCCAGATGATGAATCTAATTAACTTTAATCGGGTGGTGATTTAACCAGTGAAGTGTGAAGGCTGTACAGCGGGGGGGGGGGGGTGTACTGTCTGCGTCCATTGGGAGCGTTTAACCTGGATTTGGTCCTCCAATGTCACCAATCCCCCGCTCTCGCCTCGCGTCCCGTGCTGCTGCTGTTGCTGCTGGCATGGCCACACTACAACGCTGCTCTGCAAAGCCAAAAGGCAGTATCTGCTTATTCGTAGAGTTAGCAGATACTGCCTTTTGGCTTTGCACGGCTGCAGTATTTGAGACGATGTACCCCTACAAACCCACCAGTTGGCTGGTTGGCCTGCATGGGCAGCCTCTGCTAGAGACACCAGTGACTGATTGTTGTTCTTGTTTGCTTTGTGCTTGCCTCGCTTGGACCACGCGCTGGTCTTTGTCGCTTCTTGCAGTACACTTGATAGCATGCTGTGTGGAAAGCCGCAAGTATTTGACAGTGGACTTTCTGAGTTTATCTCGCAATCTCGTCTGGGGAGATGGTCTTACTTGACAAGAGTGGATGGCAGAAAGACCGGCGGCGTCTCCTAATCTAATTGGCGAGTCCTGGATTAAAGCGGACTGAATGTAAGAGAATGCCAGAGCTGTTTAGCGGCTCGCCAGTCGGTCCAATTGGACAAGAGATCAAACAGGCAGATATCCACGCCTCCGATAATCCTGTTTAGTGCACAAAAGAGAGCAACGGCAACCGAATCCACAAGAGTCAATGCCACAGAATGTGGCAAGGTATAAAGTTATGTGGGTCACACGGCATTGATGTGATACTGGTGTGACTCTGTCTCAGCCTATCTAGCCGGCATTAGAGATAAATAGCATGTGTGTCCACAGTGAAAGCTTGCTGTCGTGTAATTGTGTCCAGATGGTGGTGTCTACAGCCATGTGATGCCAGAGAACAGGCGGGATTAACAAGAAAGCTTGGCTCAGGTGGCGATAACAGCACCAGAGCTTTGACCCCTCACCAGTGTATAGAGCCCCGCATTGTGGGCAGCTTCACAAGCACAAAACACGGTGCTGACTCCATCTACCATGGTGAAGATCATCACCACAGACAAGCGAAACCTCTCTACACAGCCTGCCCCTCCAGGTGACTGCTTTCAAATCTCAGTGCGTGTGAATTAGTGCGCTCTTTCTCATCGCGGCGTGTGTTGCATATAGGAGGTCTGGCTTGGATTCGGCTGACGGGCTATGGTGAGAGGCACTTACAGGCTGTGACCAGAAGGACTCTCTCTGCATCTTTTATGATGTTGCTCCCCAGACAACGCTAAATACCATCATGGGGTATAGTGAACCTAAGCCGAGCCGCTGGTGTCACCACAAAGTCAAACAACATCAACATAGCACCAGGTCTTGTGATGATGGTAATTCATCGTCATCGGGAGGGTTGTACTTTTGGACCGCTGTGAGACAACCAGCAAAACCGCCTCGTCTGTCCTTACATTGGCTTCTTTTTATTTTACTGATTGTTTTGGAAGTTGGATTTGCTAAGCCGGCAAAGCCATGTCCCGTCACAGTTTGGAGCAATCACTCGTCATGCGAGTGTCGTCCAATGGCACAGATATTCTGTACCAATTTAGACAGAATTCCCAGATTTGAGCGCGATGGCAAAATCTATCTTGCTATATACATGGAAAATCAAGCGATTCGCGAGGTGTCTAATTCTGATTTCTTTAATTTGAGTGTCAAGAAACTATCGCTAAACTACAACAACCTCTACCGGATTGACGTGAATGGTTTTGTGGGGTTGGAGTCTGATTTGCAGGAGCTGCAGCTCGGTGAGTGTGGTATTAGAAATCTGCCGGAGCGAATGATCGACGGTATGGTCGCCCTGAAAACCATTCATCTCTGGGGTAACCTCATCGACACCGTACCACCGTCCTTTTTCTACGCCGCCCCAAACTTAGAGACCATCTACCTCTGGGGAAATCGAATTACCACAATATATGATGATAGCTTCGCCCGTTTGTGGAAGCTGAAGCGGCTGGATCTTGACCGTAATTTGATTACGGAAATTCCTAGCGCGGCCTTCAGGCATTTAACACGGCTGGAAGTGCTGCACCTGGGAGAGAACAAAATGGCTGCTATAGGCCCGGAGACGTTCAAGTACCTAACAAACCTAAAAGTGCTCAATCTGGATCGCAACGGAATCAAGTATGTGTTCCCCAATTCATTTGAAGGCTTGGATAATCTGGTCAGTTTGGATCTTCAGCGAAACAACATCGACTTTATTCCGGACGGCATTTCCAAGGACTTGCCCAGCCTGGTGACGCTGTGGCTTCAGAACAACCAGATAGCCCACGTGTGGGTGGGAATATTCAAAGGGTTCGAGCACCTGCAGACTCTTTCTCTGGCCGGTAACCTGGTCACCAGGGTGCCGTGGCGGCTTCTGGAGGACTGCAGGAAACTACGCTATATCTACATAGACTCCAACAAGATCAAGCACGTGAACAAGTGCATATTCCATAAGCACGTAAAACTGAAAACCTTGTCGATGCTGGGGAACCCACTTAAGTGTGACTGTGACCTCTCCTGGGTGGTGGACTTACATCAGCGCGGCACGGCTGTCTGGGGCACATGTCCCTCAGCTCCCGGCAACACCACCCTCACCTCTGTCATCAACAGGCTTAACTACGACTTCCAGGACTGTATTATTCAGGAGTCCATGTGCAAGCCGTAACAATTCCACAATCGAGCGTGTGGTGGGTGGTAACTCGAGCGAGAGGAGTGATTTCTTGGTCATAATTTCCATCGTCTACACAATCTGTTTATCGCTACCACAACCAACAGATTGTAAAAGATGGAAATTATGGTGTCACGAAGAAGAATATAAATCGGTCACCATCATCATGATGTGCTTTTGTGTTTTTCTTATTTGAAAAAGAATTAAACACAATTACAGGCCTTGTTGTTAAATCAACTCAGAAGAATAGGCCAC
The DNA here is from genome assembly GCA_964017125.1 of Flabesymbios commensalis. Taxonomy (NCBI): domain Eukaryota; kingdom Metazoa; phylum Annelida; class Polychaeta; order Terebellida; family Flabelligeridae; genus Flabesymbios; species Flabesymbios commensalis. Next base: position 38,714,958 of record OZ024914.1, on the reverse strand, counting down.
GTCGTCAATATAGTTTCCAAAAGCTTGTATTGTCAAGTAAAGAGGAACTATAATATCAACATCAAATAACTACTGTATACTCACCTAAATGACGGAGCAACCAGTTTTCAAAAGCTCCTTCATAACATGACAACGAACACACTGAGCAATTTATTAATTTTGTCACATGATTTAACAGCGTTAGTGTCTAATCAAATTTGTCTTTCGCTTATTTGCGTACAATTTTTTATACAGTTTGTGTGCGTATATCTAAGTTGTGTCTCGCTGCCGCGACCCACAACTTCAAGTGGGTGAAAATTAAGCGTATTTGTTTAATTTGAGAACTGATATTGGCAAATCTTGCTGTTGCATGTCATTTCATTCCCAAAACAGTGATTTAATCGGCTAATAAAATAGGCTAAAAACTACTATTGTCGTGATCAGCAGGATAAGGGTTAATTGATTAAGGATCGGCTCTGACAATAAATAACAACATGACCCGAACTCCCGCTGCTCCTAGGATTGAAATGCACTCCGGGGAGGCCATCAACAAGTATAAGACCAATAGCACTGATGACGTCAACTCTATGACAACGTCTGCTAGGTTAATCCTTAACTCTTCCTCTTTCGCATTTATGCGAAAACTACCTTCCTTTACTAAATTCGCATTTATGCGAAATCCACATGTGAACATGCATTGATTGCGATGGAGATCTTTCATTACATGCGTGGGTGAAAATCACCAACCAGAATGGTCAGTGACATGGATGCAATGTTCTCTTGCATTTTAAATGTGTGCAATGTGCGCATGCGCATTGCTATAACCTGTACAGTGCCCAGGGGCTACCTCGGGGGTCCTGCCTAAAAAGAAATCGGTTTCTGGGGGTAGTTTTATTAGGGGGAAGTCTGTAATGGAAGAGTTAAAGCGCAGAAATATTTTTATACAAACCATAGAGACCAAAGTACTTTTTCTCAGTTTGCAATCACCATCATTGCGTCAGTCTTTCCGCTTCATTTGAAAACATATATTATGTGTCTATACGGCTGTTGTGAATATGTTACTCCTTAATTGCGGGGATCGCCTTTAGATGTCATAATCTACAGGCGTCATATTCTGACGTCTAAAGGCGATCACCACTGTCAGGTTTAAACTATTCCCCAGGTGACTCAGACTTGCCGGCCCTGTTATTATTTGCTATTATTTAAACAAGTTTATTCATTGTTCAAAGAGAAATTTCAAATTATCGATAAAACAAAATTTGAACCTCAAATAATGATTCAGGCCCTGTGGTCGGGGTCAACCACTTGTTAAGGTGTTGCGAATTTTTGTATTTCAACATGTTTTTAACATGCATTTTTTCCAACAGATATATTGCCTGAAATTAATCAAAAGCGCAAGTTTGATCTTTTTATGAAAATGTAAATTGCGTCAGCAATAGAAGCTGCAAATGATGTTAAGACATGACGGATCAATACAGTACTTAGCGTGTGAGACTAATGGGCAATACATGTATACTGATAAGCTGTCACGATCCTCATCATTTTGTTATGTAATACCAAACAAAAGATAACTCTATTTCACATGAGATCCGCACACACACTAATCCTTTAACCGCCGCTCCAGATTACATTCTTTTTTATCAGCACATTAAATACGAGCTTTTGAACATATTGAAGATAAACCTGACATCAATCAAAAATATTTCAAAATCGTTGACCTCCGTTTTGTCAAATCAGAATAATTTTCACTCACCTGAAGTTGTGGATCGCGTCAGCGAGACACAACTTCAAGTGAGTGAAAATTCCAATTAAGTAATTTTAAAATAATTTGCCGGTTAAAGGGTTGAAGAGTCGTGTCTTCCATTTTGTAAAGTGCCAGATGTGACCATTTAAGTACAAGGTGACGAGATTTTTGATTGAGGTATAATTCATCTGCTGTGAATGTTAAATCGCTGTGAAAAATCATTTGCCAATTTGCATTGCTAATTAAAATTAATTATTTTCTGTTTGCTCGCAATGTTTTGTGAAAACTGTGAAAATTGTGATATTTCCACCACTAAGTGTCTGCAGTTACGTTCACTCGTGTTATGAAGGGAGCTTTTAAAGGGACCCCTTGGGATGAAACATTTTCAATGTTGACAATTTTGAAAATTTAATTTATATGAAGCTATATAACCTACTGATCTTAACTGAAAATAAAAAAAAGTCAAAAAACAATTTTAAAGCACCGAAAAAGAGTGAAATAGTTATATTTCCTGGTCGTATATTGCCATGTAAACAAAACAAATCAGCAATATACAGCACTTCAGACCACATATTCCCACGTCTTGGACGGTAAGATCAAAGCAATCGCCGCTAATTGGCCGCTAATTGGTGTCTTTTAGTCAGGACATGGGGAGATACACCTGCAGCTCTGATTGTCTGCCCAACGGTGGGCCGACGGCATCACCATGTGGCCCAATGCTGTAGTAATATTTAACCGACCTTCAGCAAGTGTTTAGGTGTACAAAAAGTTTGTTTGGGTTTTAAGCAGTTTCATAGAAATGTTGATAAAAAATATTTTTAAAAATCTAAAAACTCTGAAAAAAATAAAATCATGATCTGGGGGATACACTACTTCATTACAAAACTAAAAACGAAAATTGATGTCATCCCAAGGGGCTGCTTTAAGCTGTGAGACATCCCCACACCAGCAGTGTTACATGTACCATGAATCCTCCGCCCCCGGTACTCTCTGCGACAGTCATGAAGCCAATTCGGCGGACACAGGATCGTACGACTGGCATTTAATTGAGACAGGGACATGATGAAGTGGCGCTTGTTTGGTTGCGTTAGACCAGCAGACCGGCCCCCCCTTGTGAACGTGAGCCTGCGAGTGGGTCATGCCATCTGCAACGCCGAGCGAATATCAAAAGGAGAATTATGGTGGCCCGAGGCGGACCTGCCATTCAGACAAGCTCTGATATATCACGTCCACGGCACGCGTGATAAACCACGACTTGATAAGAAGAACAATTGAATCCTGATTGCATTGAGCGGTTCAAAGCCGCGCCAACGCCTCCTTCCTGCAGTGTCCCCAGCGTGCTGCTTTTTTTGCAGGAGACACGAGCCCTGGATTTGAAGGAGTGCGCACCTTGTGTATCGTTTGCCCCGGGGTGTCGGGCTTAGAACTTGGCTATCTGGTCTCCCTCCGGTGGACTGCACAGCACCGGGATACGCCGGCCCAAAGCTGGTGGGCTTGTGGCCCGGCGTCTGCGACGCTGGTCCGCCAGCCCACCAGCTTTGGGCCACCACCTCCTGCTAGTTGCACTGCATCACGCTGTTCTGGATCTACCTACATGACCAAGCAGACACTGTAGCAGTGACCGAAGCCGCCTGCTTAGCCCGAGGGATCCAATATAGCAAAGGCAAGTGCCGGCTACACTTGTGTTAATGTATTATGTCCAATCCAACAGAGACTAAGGTTGCATGGCCTCTATACAGACATACTTTGCAGGGAAACCCTGTAAATTTGCAGTAGTCCCCTTATGGGCAACGATCACGCCACCATATAAAAAAAAACAAAAAAAACAATTTAATTAAAATAATCAATAACCATGATAACGTTATTTATAATTCCATTTTCCATAACGGCAACTGATCGTTTAAAACAGCATGTGTTTCACCGCGAGTGGAAGCAGATAAAGTCATTCATTCATCATGATCTTGTAAAATATTTGAGTCTTATGAATTGGGAAGACAATTAATGTCAATGGGAATACAATAACAGCGTTGCCAAAATGTCACTCCCACGCATACAAAAACTGCTCAGTTACGTAAATGACATTACAGTCAATGTCATGATCGTGCATGTCTGGCAGTTTAATTTGAGCAGGAGTTCAGAAAAGATACACTGGCAAATGGCAGTCAAATGTTTTGCACATTCATGTCGTGACTACGTTTTCTGGCGGTAGTGTTTTGTTTCACTAGGTATTATATAACTGAAGTAGACGCTTTGATATTCATGATTTGGTTCTAAAAGCCCATCATTCTATATCACTGAATGGGCGATCATATTGACGAAGTATTTTGCCGACGGTGCCAAATTTGATCAAGTCATAAGCATATTTTTTGTATGATACGCACACACTTTAACTTTAATTTAAATAACGCTGTTGGTGTATTGACGCCACACAATCCATCAAACACGAAGCATTGGCCCAATGTTGGGCTGATGTTGGACGCTAGTCTAACATCAGTCTAGCATCGGGCCAATGCCTCGTGTTTGCTGGGAATCTTTCATGGGTTGATATGTGAACTGACTGTTATCAATTGTTTAAAATACATAAAATTGTCGTCTCTCATCTGGCAAAGTCCACAGTGGGTGTCACTCAAAACAGTGGAACATACGAATCGTTGGCGACTGGATGACGATATAATTAGAATACATTAGTTTTTGTTCCTGACTTGTTAATAACCTAGGGCCGAGTATAGAACACTGCCCAATAAACGTTGATATTTCAATCACACGACCAAGCTAATCAACACTTATAAATTACTTTTGTAAAAATTATAGAAGAATTCTATACTTGGGCCATGGGAACTAACTGTGCAAACTTTAGTTGGTATCACATATCACAGCGTTGGTATAACGCTGTGATATCATATCAATTTTGTCATTGCTGATCTATTGTTTGGATAATTGACTGGCGACATGTTATCACACTCAATCACACACGACTGTAGATATGATATACTGTAGTACTGACGTGCTTAGCCTTAAACTTATACATTATGCAGATTATAAAACCACCAGGCTGTGAACCTTTTCTTTCCACTAGATGTACAGTTAATCGTGTATATTATGACATAACTATATGTGTAGATGTGCTGTTCTCTGTCGTCTGTATCATAACTACGGTTTACTCAATTGTGATGTTCCATGTGTTGAGAAAGAATGAAATCGTGATTCTTCAAAACTTCGATGTTTTATTTATTTATTTCAAAACGTCTTTACAGATTCTGGCAGGTATTAGTCAGCAGTTTGAAGCAGATTTTTTTTATTTCGAATGGTCTAATTGACCAACCACAGAACATACCATGGTTACCCGAACAAACACAATATCTTAGAAGCACTTTTTTCCATTCATTGGCAAGTTTGTTGGCACTGTCAGCATGATGTCTGCTTCCCAGATAGCACAACTACGTTGGCACAACGTCATTTTGACACTTGGCCCAACGTAAGTCCAACGTAGATAGCCAACTTAATGCCAACGGAGAGCAAACGTAGATCCAACATGATGCCAACATCGTTCCAACATATTGCCAACATTTTGCCAGCACGAAATAAATTACAGAGCCAACAAGAAACAAATAAACAAATTTTAATTTAAACGTTTATTTATTTATCCATTAATTTTGCTGCTTAGTCCAAATCTGATGAATTCAAGGACTCCTGCATGTTGAGTCTAGCTTCCATTTCAATTTAATCATGGCAATATAAAGAAAACTTTCTTGAAACACCATATTCATAGATCTGTTTATCCAAATACAAAATAATAACAGCATATAATAGCAATTATAAAGGCAGCGTGATCAAAATAAATTACACAATGATATTTACACCAGCTTAATTATATAAAAAGACTAACACAACACATAAATTATGATATTTGAATAGTTAGACCAGTTTAAAATTATAGGGAACATTTTAATGAATTTAAAAAAATAGGGGGCTGATCTGCCACTGAATAAATGAATGACTAAAATCATAAGTAGGCCTACTAAGAGAGTTTCTATTGTAGATCTACCCCTCCGTGATTCAGTTAGTCTATCTCATTTTATCGCCCATACTGAATAACAGAAACCTTTATTATCGCCCAGGGGGGTACAAAATAAACTCTTTTCCTCTATTTAAAGATACATTTTCAGAGTGGTCGCTGCATCACTAGAAAATAGTGATTGCAGACTGTCGCTGCCCGTGATTGTGTGTACAGTGTAGTTGTAGCACAATGTAGGCCTAATCATGGCAAAAGATGCATGTGACTATGACTATGAGCGATAATATGTGAAATGGATGATGTACGATACGGAGACTTGCCAATTTGGACTGAAAAGATTGCTTGCAATATTAAATAATTTATGTCATTTAATGGCATTAATAATTCAACAGATATTCGTTTTTGTCAGGTTGATGAAATTAAACTTTTAAAGTCTTAAAGAGGAAAAAACTTACCTGATTGACTTGAATGATTGACAATGCAGCGTGCATCTGGGATCAGCTGATCAGGAAAAAGGTTACAGGCTCACAAGATGATCTCAAGGGGGCCGGCGATCGGAACAAAAACATCGCGCTGTCGTGTAGACGCCGATATTAGATGCTACATAAAAATTCCTTATATATCCACACCGAGGTATACTTACTGTAATTAAACAGTTGATATATATATATATATATATATATATATATATATTTATATGTACTTGAAAAAGTTAAATTATAATTGCTCAGTAGTGAATGTATTCAGATTTAAGGTTTGGACCATTCTTTGTGGTATCATTTATCTTATGAGAATAGTCAAGCGGTTTCATTTTCAACATAAATATATTTATTAAATGTGCAAGTTAAGATTTCAAATGAAGGATAAAATAATTTTAAATCATGCCAGGTTTTGTGTGTCATCAGAACATTTTTTTTTCAATTACGTCTACAATGTCAGCATCAATTGAGCGAGAAGATTAATACACGATATCTACCAGTGCTTGCTATTTCAGCCTCATTACCATTGCATTAGTCGAATGACAGATTACATGTCACATTGATGTATGAGATTGACCGAAACCACAATGAATGAAAGAAAATGAATGATCATGTTATGGAATTAGCTTCTAAACAATAGGCATCTGACAATGTAAAATATGACTATTTAGTTCAATATAATGTATGTATACTTCAAAGATCAACACTAAACGTATACCAAATACTTTCTTGTCAAAATTGTTTTCAAATAGGCCTCCTTAACCCTGTCTACCTGAATCTTGATGACTGACTCGATCTTAAATGCGTTGAGACGTGCGTGAGTGAACATTGATTTAAATCGTTTTATGTGCATCATTGAAAAAACACGCAGTCTGGACTGAAATGCCCAACTCGTTTCGAAAGACTGGGCTGGTTCATTATTATAATAGACATAACGAAATATTGATGATCGGTGTAAAATATGGATTATTTAATGAATTATGGCAGTGTTAATCAAAACACTATATTATAATTTTTTTAGAGATATAGTACACCGTATCGTATTAACAGTCAAAGTAGTGTATGTGCCACTCTAATGTGTGGCACATACAACACTTTGCCTGCTTAGGAACTATATTCGGCGACACTTTGATATTTGTCCGCGTGTCTGTTTGTGGCATGCCTCCTCTTCTCCTCTCCTTCGAGTGGGGACTACCTGTTATACGCCTCTATCTGGCGCTCCATCAAACCATCTTCTTGCTTCAGTGGCTGCGTTAAAGGTCAGCCTGCAAGAAGCTGTATGACGACGCCTGGAAATGGCTATAAGGGGACGACTGCTGCAACAGAACGCTTGGAAATAGCGATAAGTGACTATAACTTCAGCATTATGTCTATGACTGACCAGCTTCCACAACATTATATAATGCTCCTGGAATATCCCATAACACAGCGGTCGGCGTCTGTATCACAATGCCGGGAAATGGCTTTATGTGTTAGCATGACACTGTCTAGAAAGGGCCATACTTAGGCAGGCGTCTGTACCAAAATGTCATAATACTTGGGTAGGCGACTGTATCGAAAAGCCGCGTTTTATCGTCAATGAAACTTATAAGTGCGTAATGTCTATCAGCTGATAGTTTTTATCGCCATCTGCATTATTGCCAAAGCGTAATGTCTATATGAGCTAATAGTTTTTATTGCAATGTACATGCCACTGCGGATTACTATGGGCTGATAGAAGTATCGCCATCTATATTAACCCTTTAAGCCCTCACGATGCATTAAAGCATCATTTTACATCCCTGAAAACAGACCTAATTTTCCTACAACAAAGGGTTTTAGAATGAAAATTTTCATCAAACTGGTTTACCAATACATGGCAAATTTCTTCAAATTTTTACCCACTTCAAATCATCTTCATCCACTACAAGTCGAGAATTGCGGCAGCAATTCGCGGCTTGTAGTCGATGAAGATGACAATGGTAAACTCAGGCTTGAAAGGGTTAATTTCTATGGGCTGATAGTATTTATCGGCATCTTTATTAATGCCAATGCGTAATTCATATGGGATGATAGTATTTATTGCTATCTGTATTAATACCAAAGCGTAATTTCTATGTGCTGATAGTATTTATCGCCATCTGTACTAATGGCAATGCGTAATTCCTATGGGCTGATGGTATTCATTGCCATCTGTATTAATGCCAATGCGTAATTTATATGGGCTGATAGTATTTATCGCCATCTGTACTAATGGCAATGCGTAATTCCTATGGGCTGATGGTATTCATCGCCATCTGTATTAATGGTAATTCATAATTTCTATGGGCTGATAGCATCTGCGACGCTGGCTGAACATAGCTAACATTGGTTTAACCCTTTAAGCCCCCACGATGCATTAAAGCATCATTTTACATCCCTGAAAACAGACTTAATTTTCCGACAACTAAGGGTTTTAGAACGAAAATTTGCATGAAACTGGCTTACCAATACGTGGTAATTTTCTTTAATTTTTAAACCACATCAAGTCATCTTCATTCACTACAAGTCGAGGATTGAAAGGGTTAAGAAAGATATATTATGGCCTGCTGCACAAACACACATGGGGTCTCAGGTGTACAGAGAAGATTCATTTACAGTATACATGAACATATATGGCCAGCATTCAAATCCCTAAGGTAAATTAATCAATCGGTCCTGGTGTTTTACTCGGTACGGATCTGGCTTGTAATCTTTCAGATTGAGTCGTGCACGAATCCCGGTAGTCGCGAATCATCAGGTGCTGCAAATAAACAGTGCTCCAAGCTGTTCAAAGGCTTAGAATCAGCATACAGTGATGCAGTGCTGCCTATGGCGCCGTACACTTTAAAGAACCATTAAACCTATTTTATTGGAGAATGGCATACTCCCGACTTCTGGCGTCGCGATGTCAAGAATGTGTAGAAAAGACATTATTCATTCAGTTTTAGATTAGGCCTCCAATCTCGTTTGTGTTCCCTAAGCTTGATTGTTGGAATAAAGCAAAATAGCCAACATGACATCAAGGCAATCTGGATTGCGTTTTGTGATGACGATAAGATCATATCAAATTAGACTGATCTGATCTAATATGAGTAACCGAGCTAATTTCTATACGTTTTGTTTCTTCGCGTGTCAGACATATTTTGATGATTATACGACTAACTGGCTATGTTATTACAGTTATGTAGCCTTCTATATTTAATTAGTTATTTAATTATAACAGCCATTAGAGAGAATAGTAGTTGTACTACTTCTTCTCTCGTGTTTTGTAATGACAACATTTTCATTTCTACTTTGTATTAATCTCCTTTGAGACCATTGAAGGATAGACCTGCTGCACACAGCGTACACCTGGATCTCCGATCATGTCACGGCAGGTGTACGATTAATTTGCAGTACATGCCTAGGCCAATGTACATACATGTAGTCTACATACTGTAATTTAATCTCATTAGCCCATGGCATCATATTATATTACTAGCCTGAGAAACTGTCCACGGAACCCTCCCTGCCCCTTAAATTAGGCGGTCTGACATGGTAAGAACGGGCACCGGAAGCTTGGCCAGCCGGACGCGCAGACGCAGCCCCGTCGGCGATCACGCCAACCTCTCGTGCGTCACTCAGTCTCACGTGACGCCCACGCTGTCAATACCACACTTATATATTCCCCTAGCAGGCAAAGTGATGTATGTGCCACTCATTTGAGTGGCATATACAACACTTTGACTGCTAGGAGACGATATATAGCTAAGTTTCAAGATTTCCTCGTGAAAGTAGTGATATGAAGCTTGGCATTAATTAATTCTATCTCGATATATTGTTTAACCCTTTAACCGCCGGTGCCGCATATATTCGGATTTTCATTTTGATTATCACATTAAGTACCACCTTTAAAACATGTTAAAGATAAAATGTGATATCAATCAGCAATATTTGAAAACAGATGACCTCCATTTGGTCAAATCTGAATAATTTTCACTCACTTGAAGTTGTGGATCGCGTCAGCGAGACACAACTTCAAGTGGGTGAAAATTCAGATTGAATGATTTGGCGGTTAAAAGGTTAGCTTAAATATGACGTTTGCCCAATCTATTTTTGCTAATCGTGTTAATATACTACTAACATGTACAAGCCTATTTTGTCTAACTTGCCATGTTTATATTATAGGGAATTTTTATATATTTAAATCACGATTGTCATATCCATTCAGCTATAAATTGTCTGAACTACATATTATTTACAATGTAGGCCTGTATAGTGATACACACCTTCACCAAGTAAACCATAAAGTAAAACATACAGCCAAACAGTTCCCATCTGAAAAGTAAAGCTACTAATGCGCGAGTAGATATCCCTTTGTCGTCTGTTAAGAGTCAGTCTTTTGTTGTGACTCATGACATACACATGATGCATATAGATCAGGTTTATTGTGTCGCCTGCATAATAATTAAGAAATGCAAACACGCTAAAAGCATGATAAGTTGTGCATAATAAAAATCATTCTTATTATTATTGCCAATTAACTTCAGGAATGGAAGGGCAATTTGTCAATTATAGTTTTGACATAGATCCCGTGATTAGAATGGATTTTTTAAATGTTATACGTCGATGTTATTATCACTAGAAATAAGTTATGTAATGAAAAATGATGATACATAGTAGCCTGTCATATACCATGTACGATATTACATATACCATTATATCATGTACCATGCCCTATACTGCCGATGCATTTTCCGCATGAGTCACTTTATTTGAAATGCTTGGTAGAGCTTCTTTCCACTTCTTTATTCTCTCCGCTCTCACCGCCAGCTAAATCTAGTGGTTAGTGATCTTCTGTGTTTTTTTCTCGCTGGCCCACCCTTTGACGTGCTGACCACATCTTCATCGGGACCAAATAGCATGGCCAGGGTCCACAACCCCACCCAGAGAAGACCCCGGTCAAACTGCGGCCGGACTCCGGGCCAGCGTGCCTACGCTGGCCCTGAGTCCGGCCGCAGTTTGACCGGCGTATTTTTATCGGCGCCTCATCTCAGGGCGATGCTTTCAAACAGATTGGCCCGGGCTTTTGCGGAAATTGTTCGGCGATCACACATTTTCACGCCAGGGAAGCCTGGAAGCATTTCATTTCCAGCAATCACGTGACATCCGTGGCCATGGCAACCTAGGGTTGTCTTCTTGGGCGTTTCCCTAACAACAACGTCGCGTGAACGCGTGCCGCAACCTGATATGAATGAAAAATTTCTCAACGTTATTAGTACAAATTATATTCGCACCTTTCATTCCGCCAGTTGTATATAATTTATACACCTCTTAAATCGTCACGTTCGATTGTACGTCTCTGCAAATTAGCACAGCGGGATCCTTTCGTTTTCGTGTCGTATGAATATTACATCGCCGACTTATGTCCCTGCAGTGGCAAATGTGAAGGGCAAGAAAAAGTAGCCCCTTCACCTCTTAATTGCAGGTGACTCGGGTACTGCAAAACTTATTCTCTAATTTCTAAAACAGTGTGTTTCCACTAAATAATTTTGAGAATTTTGCAAAAATATACCAAAATGCAACATAAATTAATTATAATTGTATGTGATAGTTTTGGGTACGAATATATTTATGTGCTTTACATTAACGGGACATTTGGCTACTTGAAATTATACTTGATCCTTATAAAATGGCAAATTGTTAGGCTCACGTCACCGAGTGTAGCGATTAGAAATATCATGATTCGATTTGGTCATCCGGTTGCATATCGTCTTGCCTATAGTCGATCGATTGTAAGACATCCATAGCTCACTAAAATGTGTGGCTCGGTATATTAGAGCTAAAACAACGTATGTGTGCTTACTACACATACTATACAAAGTAGAAATATAAAATATAATAAAAACAGCTTCTCGTGTGTCAACACATAACCAATAACATAACGTCTTACTTCATTCAAGATCCCTTATTAAGCGATTTGAAATGGAGTAAAAAGTTGTTGTTTGCTAGGTGTTGCTAGGTTTTGTTAGCATATAGCATATCAACTTTTATACATTTTGAAAAATAAAACGTGACATTAATCAGCAAGAATTTAAAAACAACAGTGGGTCCATGTACCTGTGTTACATTATAGGCTGTGCACGTGATTACGTAAGGCCTATATACTTTTCATAGCACCCATATATCATGTGTGGACGGTTTCAACAATTACCACCCCAAAATGAGTGCAAACGAAACGATTGTCATGACATGCATTATTTTCCATTACATATTCTTTTCAGAATATCCTACATGCTTGGATTGTGGCATTAGTGTACTATCAGTTGATGGTGATAAGATATTGAATAATCTACACATTCTACATGTATCATGCAATCATAAAATGCAATCAATTTTTCTGTGATTCATTAGCTTACTTTACAAGTAAGCATATACTGCATTTTGTCTTTGCATAACATAGGTATTACACGTTAGGATGCCATTCTTAGTTCACAAACAACAGTACTGTTGTTTAATGTCCCTTGTCCTTAAACACAACACATTTTGCATAACATTTACACAACGTTGGCCCAACGTCTTCGACGTTAGTTCAACATTGTATAAGTGGTATACGAATGTTGTGCGTTTACTGGAAATTGCCTGAAAGGGACACTTGGAAAATATAAAATGCACCCGCCGGTAAATAAGTACCTCTAAAAAGAAAGTTACCGCTAACCTGAATCAGAATGACTGTGAATCCGGTGTGCTGAAACCCAACGCCTAATTCACACCTCCCGTAAGTACTCTCTGAGAGGGACATGCCAAGGTCCGCTAACTCACTCAAAGACTGAAGTGATAGACTGTCATAAAGGCGTGTTTACCGGCCACACGTAGCGTAATGTCCTCAGCCTGTTTGATGACCAGGAAACAACGCCTGGAGTGTCTGTGAGTCGTACGGCGGCATTATCCTAATTGGGCTGGGTTTTTTCTCACATGACACGAGAATTGCCCACGTAATTCTCATGTCATGTGGAATGAGAATATCCTCCGTGAATTAGCATGATTATATTTGAAGGCTCTATTTTTGTCCATTTGCTTTGAAAATATAGGTTGTCGTCTAAGTCCACTCTGAAATTCGTCCTCATCTGCCAGAGGGGTTATTGCAGACATTACAGACCGAATGGTATTTTTTATTGAACCATTCTACCCACATGTTTAATGTTTAACGTCATATACTGTATTATATTTGCTTGTCGGCCATTTAAATAAAACGTATACACGTATGTGAACATGCTTACATTACCAATCGCTATATTATATAAAACCGTATTGGCAGTGCCCGCATCAGTGCGCATGAATTTACACGAAGCCATCCCCTTGGAAATCAGTATCAGCATCTTCTCTACAGCAAGGCTAGGCTTCTGAAGGTCGCAGACCGAGTCCGCGACCTCGAGACGCCTGGCCTTGCTGTAGGAAAGATGAGTATCACCTGTGTTTGTCCATGCGCGATATCGAGCTGCATTCCTCTTTAAGTGTAGTTCCGCAATCAGATAATGTATCCATCTACTTAGTTTTTTATTGATACAGTTAAAATGTGTGTACACTAACTAAATCATTCCAGACGTAAATTATGAGTAAAACATGTTAGAACGTAGAAAGGCATTGTACAAAAAGCAAAATATTGCATCATAACACCATATAATTATATAAAACCAGCTACCGGCCTATCGTCTCGCTAGTCGGTACCTCTTTTGGCGGCAACCTACAAAGCAATCAGAGAGACTATTATCCCTGATGTCATATCTAATTTCCTTTGATTATATTCTGCCAGTCCCAGAATAATCAATTAACATGATTAATACAGATCGGCTTGCATTATTGTGAAATCAATGCGACTTATATAACCTGGTGAACCATAATACGACAGTACAGATTCTGCGAGAAAGAAATAATAAGCAGATCTTCGTGCATTCAGAAAAAAAAATATATATAATAATATATAAGTGATACCTTGGCGGTGGTGTAGTGACTGAGGTTATTACTTGTAACAAACCAGTGCATAGTAAAAACATAATGAACCTACCATATTTCTTCACTTTTTTATACTGTTTTTGAACTCCGAATTACTAATCTAACTTGTGAATTACTACGACAATTATCACCCACCAAAAATATTACTCATAGCTCTTCTGTTTTAATGTATGGTATCATGTTTTCTTCACTTGAACTTTTTATTGAAGAGATATGCCAAAAGGGGCATTTATGAGACGTAAGAGCTTATGTAACTACCCAATTTGTTTTCTCCTCAGTTAATTAAAATGTATTACTGTTCAATATTCAGAGATCGATGATTTGCCAGATCGGTCGATCCCGTTTGTCACTCCTTCTATCCGTGCCCCTGAGCGATCCACGTGACCCGCTCTTATCCGTCGCCAGCCTGATTCCGGACACGTTTGCTTTCCTGCTAAATTCGGGTCACGGCGACCCGAACTGGGCTCTAGTATCCCTTCAATGGCGAGTCGGCTCCGTACACCAGAGCAGAAGAGGCACAATAAAACACCGCACAGCCCTGTCACACGAGACGTTAACACAATGTGGTTTTAATGTTGGGCCATCGTCTGCGACGATGACCAAACATTAAAACAACATTGTGTCAACGTCTCCTGTTTACTGGGAACATTTGTCGTTGGAATGATGGGTCGGTATCGTATGCGTTGGCCCGTCATCGGGGTATGTTTGCTCTTTTATGTTTGCCAGGGTCCTAATGCTCCCAATTCTTGACTGTAAGGCTTTCTTTATGGCACTAAACGGAGAGTATGTTGTGAATACAATAACAGATCCTCACAGTCTGAGATCCCTGACTAGAAAACACCACACGTTGATCTAATGCTGGGTCAATGTCAACCAAAATTAAACCTTTACAGGGTCACCTTGCTATTTTTATGTATGTTGGGGGTGTTTTATTGTCACACTAATGCCACATATTTCTACTTTTTCTATTTTTCCCTAACAATCTCAGAATGGTTTAAACATTATTTATGCATTAACAATGCATTTGCTTGATGTAAAATCTGATGAGGTTAATCTCGTCGTGAAGCAGTAAGTGTTGTTGACTCAATGTGTAACGCGATGGTAACTTCAATGCATGCGTCTAGCAGTAAACAGGTAAAGCTATAACTTCCAAAAAGTCTAGCTGTGAACATGATAAAAATCATTTTAAACCAAGTAAATGGTGGACCACGTGACAAGCAGCGATTCTGGTACGGTATATGGCGATCATGTGGACGTCCACGCCAGGGTCAAGTATATACATGTTATAAAGCTGCCAAGAAACTGTATCGAGCTGCCTGTAAGCAAGCCATGAATTGTAACATGAATCGTGTAACACACCAGCTTAACTCTATGTACAGGGGACGAGACTTGAACCAACAAAGTTCTGGAGCCTGATACAGTGCTAAAAGACATAAATCATCGCACGAAGATATCACTATATCCAGCCTTAAGAGCTTCTTTAGAGATAAATTTAAGCAATCAACCATTCAAAGTGATGTGATACTTAACGCTGAACTAGAGGTTCAATCTAAATTAGGCAACCTTGACTTCATAATGTAGAGTTTATTGATAAAGTAATGTCTAAGTCTATGGTCATTAGATATATAAAGAAACTTAATCTCGGTTCATCGCCTGGTAGTGACGGAATACTAGCTGAACATCTGAAATATGCGATTATTAGCAAATAGTGGACTACATCAGTGTAATGTTTACTATTTGTATCAAGTATGGAGTCGTACTCACCTCTTTTTCTCACGGCTTACTGATTCCAAATTTAAAGAAGACAACCATTGATCCTACCATTGCTAAAACTTAGAGACCTATTACTATTTCGAACACATTAGCAAAAATTCTAGAACTGTATATACTTGATTCATCTAGTAATCATGTCATTAGCGATTTACAGTTTGGATTTGTCTCTGGTAGAGGTACTGATATGGCTACATCTCTGGCTAATGATGTGTTTTCTTATTGTACGAAACGTGGATCACCTGTCTATACATGTTCGTTGGACGCTGAGGGTGCTTTTGACGCAGTGCCGCACTCTGTTATTTTTAAAGAAGCTTTATGTAGTACCTGATCACTGCTGGAGAGTAATGGTTCACTGGTACAGATCTATAACTGTGCGTATTAAATGGAATGGTAAGCTAAGTGACTCCATAAAGGTGTGCAAGGGCACCCGCCAGGGTGGACTGTCCTCCCCTTTCCTCTTCAACTTATTTTATCAAGATTTGATAAATGGATTGTCAAATAGTGCGGATGGCATAAAAATAAAAAATGTATCGTATAATGTATTCTGCTACGCTGATGATATTCTGCTTGCCAGTCTCACAGTCACTGGCTCGCAAAAATGAATCGGGCTTTAGGCCACATTTGTGCACATATAGGCTAAACTGGGCCAGGAGAACCTCCTGAGGATAGTGAGATGATTGAGATGACACTGTCCTCCAGATACAGGATTCGAAATTCGAGCCCTGACGGTCTGAGGCCGAGCACGCTACCTCTTGGTCACGGAGGCTCTCCGCAATACTGACTTTCACACGTGGATGGGGAAGAAACATTTTTTATTTCTTTCAAACCGCCGAGACCGGGAACCAAACCCCGAGCTCTGGCGTGAAAGGCAGCGGTGCTAACCACTACCCTAGGGCCCCCGCCCCACTGGCTTGCAGAGTATGAATAATCTAGCTGCTAAATACATATCAGACCACGGTCTGAGATTTAACCCTTTAAAGACAGAATGTGTATCTTTTGGTCAAAATTATTTTGTCTCAAGTCCTGCGTGGTCTTTGAATGGTGTGGAACTAGTTAATAGTGACAGCATTAAATACCTGGGTGACACTCTGGCGAATAAGCCGAGTGCACATGTAAATGATAGCATACTGTAGGTGTTCATAAGTTCAGTAAAAGTTCTCCTATATTACAAGCTCTCAAAGAGCTAGGCCATTTTCTATTCATTTAATAAAACAACATGCTTCAGGTGAAATGTTCGGTCACAGAGACCTGATTTCTAGGGTCAAGCTGACATGTAAAAAGTACGGCATATCCCTCTTGAAATATATTTTTGATGACTCCTATTCGCGAGTCGTCAGGAATAATTTTACGAAGGGATGTGCCGTACAAGATGGTCTGACTAACAGTGTACGTCTACTTTTAGGAGATAACAATACACAAAACAGAATACTTTTAAACTTAATGCTACGTGCCTTTTAATATTTACAAATATTATTTTGTATTCCCTGTACTTTGTATGTTTTCTTCTTTTAAAGGCTAATAAAATGAATGAATGAATGAATGAATGAATGAATGAATGAATGAATGAATAAATGAATGAATGAATGAATGAATGAATAAATGAATGAATGAATGAATGAATGAATGAATGAATGAATGAATGAATGAATGAATGAATGAATGAATGAATGAATGAATGAATGAAAGAATGAATGAAGGAATGATTATCATATGGTATCTTCGCATCTAAGGTGGAGATGTTACATTGGAATAAATGTGATCTCCTTCTGTGGTAATAAATGAATTATCAAATCCTCTAAATATACCAGCAACATTTTAATCTATATTATATGTACTAACCATGCTAGCTGCATGTACATGATGTAATTAGGTTACCATATTATGATCAGATGAACAGGGAAGTCTCCTTTTTACTGTGTTCATACACAACTATATTTAAGAAACATAGTTGGTGTTGAACAGCTCGTTACATGAGCTGATGCGCTTTGAAACTAAAGGCAGCATCGATATAGGCCTGTAATTACTAACATCAGAAATACAAAATTATCTCTAATGTGTGTATGTCTGCTACCATCCATATTATTATTTTTGTTTCCGTTCATTCGATGTTTCGCACTGATCATTAAAACATTCATAAAAATTTGAACCCGAAGAAATGTATAATAACTACATTTTAACCCTTTAACCGCCAGTGCCGCATATATTCGGGTTTTCCTTTTTTATTAGCACATTAAGTACCACCTTTTAAACATGTTAAAGATAAAATGTGACATCAATCAGCAATATTTGTAAACAGTTGACCTCCATTTTGTCAAATCTGAATAATTTTAACTCACTTGAAGTTGGGGATCGCGTCAGCGAGACACAACTTCAAGTGGGTGAAAATTCAGATTGAATAATTTGGCGGTTAAAGGGTTTTAACGTATGCGTGTATGTATGAGTGCCAAGCTTCCCAAAGAAGTTGGATTTTTACCATGCTTACGATACATGTATTTTTTGATACAATGTTGTATCAATGTTGACCCAATATCAGGGAACGTATCTCTGCTGCATAGACATCGAGGTTTATGCTCTGCTGTTAGGATGAATTTCGTAGGCATTGCCTGCACAATTACCAATAATTGCGGAACGTCTGGTTTTATTTTAGTTGGGTTGTCGTGGTCTTCTTCTAATAAAGGCCACATGCATGTTAAGATAAATAACTGACCTAATATTTTTTCTATTTTTAATGTATGTTAATTTCTAAATTTGCTTGACTAAAATTAACCAGGCTTTCAGAACGTAGATGATTCAATATTGCTTTCAGATTTAAATGTTATGGCACGCTTCTGATCCGACCATATCCTATTTTAGCTGTCTTAGCACCTAAACTGTCTATCGATCCAGATCGGCTTTGATGCTCCGTCAACAGCGTCACTGATCCAGACCTTGTACTGTAATCCGATGCCAGTGTTTCTGAGTCATCGTCAATCCTGAAGCGCACACTCTGTTGACACCTGGATAATTACTATCCTTAACGGGATTCATCCACAAAATGCCGGATCTGTGTGCATCCCTATCGTGTGTGGTTATTACTTGGTACACTTACAGCACTGTGCATTGTGATTAGAGGTTGTGCTGAGTGGACTTGAACATGATGCTTGCACGTACTACTCTTTCTGTATTAGATTATAGTAATGTGTCTGCTTGGCGAAAAGTATTAGGTTTTGAGGGAGAAAAAATATGCCCAAGCTGAATTTTTCAGGAAACCTTCGAAATACCATTACACATAACATACTAAAACTCCCCGTGATTTCCGCTGAGCATTTTCTATTTTTCAAAATGGCGTCCAAGATGGCCGCCAAAATGTTATTACCCCAAAAATTATTATGACAAAAGGTTTATCAACGGTTTTCTATCCTACTGGACATTATAGAGAAATATGACCCTAAAAATAGATGACAACTGGGTCATCCCCAAGATGGCCGCAATTGGCCGTGAAAATCGGTGAAACCATCCTCAGTTGCCCAAAATTGTTTATAATCCATGTTTTTAAGAGTTGGATAACTGATAGGTTAAAATAACATTAAAGCATGCAGTGTCAAAATTCTAAGATGGTGGTGCGGCCAGGCGGCTAAGTCCAAGGTCAATGTTAAAAGAATAAAAACATGTGTTTCACCAAATAAAGCTAAAACATGTGTGATACCGCATGGGTTTCTACTTGTAAGTCCTTGCATGGTATTATGTCAGTGATTCAAGGTGACCTTCAAGGTCAAAGGGCTAATTTAAAGGTCAAATTCCTGAAAATAATATTTGTAGCAAATATAAGAATCCATTAATGGTATTATTTTGGTGATTCAAGGTCTCATTCAAGATTAAAAAGTAAATTCCAAGGTCAAATAAAAACAAGTGCGGTACCTATGTGTCGTGTAAAAAGAGATAACTGACCTAACCTATCCTACTGGGTGACCCATTTCTGGTATTATTTTAGTGATTCAACTTCATCTGCAAAGTCGAGATGTCAATCTCAAGGTTTATTTTCTAATGGTATTTGGGAGGTTTCCGGAAAAATTCAACATGGGAATATTTTCCCTTTCAGCCTGATTACAGGTCTATAACTATTTTATTCCATATATTATATGGAATAAAACCTTAATTTTAGTGTAAGATTTCTGACAAATGTTATGATGTGCATTTGGGTGTTGATATATTTCGTGTTGAATTGCTATAAACTGTAAACCTGGTAAGGATACACACTGATGTTGTCCCTCAGATAGTGTTGTGACGGGATGCACTGACTGTACTGTATGCCAGGATCTCATTTTCGTGCCATTTTCCGATTTTCGCGGCCGGGGCTCCAGTTTTTCAGTGCGGGTCAGACATCCTTCGAGGAAATGATTTCAGGAGAATTTTAAGCTGTGTGGGAAATCGTCCTTATGCTGCGAAACACTTAGTTTCATTATTGTAAGATGACTTGGCTGTTGACAAATACGTCTACCACAATAATCGCAAAAAATATTTCCCAGTCTCCCAATGGTGGGCCATCGACCATCGTCCCTTGAGAGTATGTTGTATAGACAGGGATATATCCTAACCAATCTAATAAACATGTCTGTCAAACTTTTATCAACGGTTTCTATTGTGTTTTTTTCCGTAGATTTTAAATCTGCCAGATACCATTCGAGATTTTGCATATTTAATTAGCTAATTTGCATATTTCCAAAATGACCGCCAAAAAAAGTAATCGGCTATGAATACAATCACGGCAATCATAGAAATGTGTTTTTTTGGCCCTAAGTTCGGGTTTTAAAATCCCATAATGCCATTTTGACGACAATGTTATTTTTGGGGTTATTGGAAGGTCATAGGTCACGTGACCATTGAAATACAATATCCCACCTTAACGTTTTAGCAAAAAGTACACAAATGGACTTTTTGGGGATAAAATGATGATTAGAATGCCTGATATTACATATTTAATTTCAGAGGGTTACATCTCATACACAAGACTATATTTATTAATACAAGATGGCCGCCATAATTCAAAATGGCCGCCAGCCGAACTTAAAATCAAGATATCTGAGCTTCTAGATATCATATTTAAGCCATCTTAGTGTCTAGATTGGGGTGTTGTGGATCAAGGAATACAATGTCAGACATCAATATACTTTCAAATGATTTTTAATGTCTTTTTGATCTCTATAGTTTGATATTTTGGCAAAATTGTGTTATATCATAGTTATATTTGAATAACTTCCTCCCAGAATGAGGTTATCATCCGCACACTGTTCTGAATTCACATGCTAACATGATTCAAAGTAAAACCATAAACATCACATGTATATGACAGCGATAAAAGAGATAAATAGACATATAATTTACATTATAATACGGTACTGTTATTTTGTAGCGTATGTAGAACTACTACCCGGAACTACTACCCAAGGAATAAACATCATATTTTCTGGAAAACTGACACGGCGTGTTGTAAAAGTTTGGGCACCTGAAATGATATCTACATATATTTAGGATCACAACCTCGGTGCACAACCTTGCAAATCGACTAAATAAATTGGAAATTGGCAGGAAGCCAATAATGGCAGCCATTACCGAAAAATTTGAATTTGTCAATATCTCGGTCAATATTTAAGATAATTTGCTTTTAAAGTTGTCTAGACCAGTATTTTCAAGGTCAAGGATCAATATAAAACCAGTCCTGAAGTGATGTTATGTCTTGTAAATATGTATACCAGTAGGCCTAAATACACACAACTCTGCTTTTATGTTTTGGAAATAATGTGTCACACTGTATATTAATAATCACTTTTGCTAAGAAAACATCGTGAGCGTAAGATGTCATAACAATGATAATGTTTATTGATAAAAAACTTGATAACAGAAAAAGTATTAGCCCTTGCAGTGATATAGCATTTGGTATTATAATCACTTCATAACATAGTCAGTCTAAGGGGTACTGGGATGATTGCTAGTAGTAGTACTTTTCGCACCCACCTGGGGAGGGCCATTTGGTGTCTGTCCCGTCTGTTGCATGTTGGGGAAGCTGCAGCCTACGCGTGGCTGGCTATAATATTGTGGTGGATTGCCAGCGGGGTAGCCTGTTCCTCCACTCAATAGTGGTATCAATGCAGCTCCCGCATCAGTGCAGGCACTGATGTTGGCCATGCTACAGCAATACAGGCAATAGTGTTTGACATTAGGTCTCTCATGTGGTATGAATGGAGTTACCCTCAACTATTGTGACTCTTGAGGACTATCCGACCAGAGGATAGCGGAGCTGTGCTAAAGGCCTCCGTGTTTCAGCATTAAATTGCATATCAAAACCCAAGTCTTTGATCGTCTGGGCATGTCTGAGGGTAAATCCCCTAGAAATGCCCAGAACATCGGGCAGTTACCCACCATGCCCTATCACCCCACGCTCACGTCATCAAGGTGTTGTACGCAGCTACCTTTGCTTAGATATATCTGACAGTCTTCTACATAGCAGGTGATTTTTCTTCTCTTACTCCAGCAGTTTTTGTTGCAACCCTTCTTGAAGCCACTTGTCATTGTGTGTGTCATATATGGTGGCCTTGGTGGGTTTGTAGATTTACCTAGGATCAGTTTATCATTTTATACAACCCGTCCATAGTCCTCAGGCTTGCAGGTAAGCTTGGCTATGTAAGCTGACTTGTCAAGTGCTATTGCCAATGCTGTCCGCTTTAGATGATGTTCTAAAGCAAGGGGGGTGGCAGTAATTTCAGCAGTGATTTGTTATTATAAAACTTGATGAATCAGAGTTTATATAGCTATATCACAGCCTTCGAAGTTGGATTATGTGTTCACAAGAAGCTACTTTGCCTGGTCATACACATCTACCGTTATTTCAATGTGAGCACCATGGCATCATCAGCTATCATGCTAGTTCCGTTTTCTGCGAGCAATGATGGAGGCATATTGCTACATTCATGATCACCAATAAAGTTATTAATGTAAATGTCTCCACCACTTACTTTCTGTGTGTTGTTTGCCGAAGAGTAGAAATGTCATTACTCTTGCCAGACGAATCAATTTGGCTTATAATACTATTTTGGTTTCTGGTTCTGAGTCTAGTCATTCACGGGTGACAAGAGCTTCCTATAATTATGATCTTAAAAGTAATGGCAGCTTTGGACACCATTTCTTTCACATCAAGACCAGAAGCTCTGCTGAACATAGCAAAATAGCTAACATGGAGCGATCCAAGTGGTTTTCAAGAGTTTTTCCAACATGACTCGCTTTCTTGCTTTTCTATGTCAGACATGGTACCAGGAGGAACAAAGTGATCCTTCCATTTGTTCAACTAAATTTCACTTAGGTGGTGGATAAAACAGAGTGTACTAATTACAGTCACATACATTGCATTGTATATTTGGTGATTGGTCGTTCATCTCAAGACAGCTATCCATTCACGAGTTTTGCCGCTGCAATGGGTCATGCAAACTTTAGGGCACTGTCATTTATTCACATTATTAGCGGACGAGATACCATCGGCTATTCATTCTCTACTGGCATGTTAAAGTTGGCTGAATGATATAACTACACTGGTAGATTTTGCTGATGATGGTGCTCCCATTGAAATCACGATATATGTGTGTGACCAGTCACAGCAGCTTTTTTTTTGAACTCATATTTCAACAAAAGAAGGCTGTGATATAGATACGCTCAGAGACAAAACGTTCCTAAATAATATTATTAAGTCAAAACTGCTGAAGTTGTTGCCACCCAAAGAAAATGCTTTCCAACAGCATATAAAGCATGCAGCCAAGCCATCTTCAAGCCTTAAGACTATGGATGGGTTGTAGAAAATGGCAAGCTGATTCCTGTTCAGTCTACATGTGCAAACCCACCGTCGCCACCACATATGATTCACAAAATTTCATCCCTGCATGGAGGATTGCAACAAGAACTGCTAGTGTGAGAAAAGGAAAATCCCTGCTAATTATGATGTGACTGTCGGCGATCCCCAAGCAAATGCAGCTTTGCACAACACAACACATAATCCTAATAATTAAATAGCATAACTGCATCATATACTTTTTAAGCACACTCACTTTCAAAAATCTTATAATCGATATACAATGTAGTTGTGTGCATGTTGCTTCCTGCAAACATTAGTTCTTTCGACAGTATTATTTTCAGCGCTCTTAATTTTTGTTTCATGTAACATTCGGCTAATTATGTTTTGAAGTGATTATTGTAACAAGTGATGTAAGACAGCAAGGATTAATACTTATGTTAGATTATAATCAATAAACTTACCATTGTTATCACATCAAATGTTTTCTTATCAAACGAGATTAATAATATCTAGCGCAAAACATTAATTTCACACTATCAAATGCATGGCTTTGTGTACTATCTTGTTAAGAAAAACATAAAATCACTTCAGGGTTGTCTCCATATTGATTATTGACCCTAATAAGATAGGTTTAGACAACTTTAAAAGCAAATTATCCTAAATATTGACCGAGATATTGACAACTTAAGGTTTCTCTGTAATGGCCGCCATTATTGGCCTCCTGTCAATTTCCAGTAGTCGATTTGCAAGGCTGTGCACATGGTTGTGAACCAAAATATATGTAGATATCATTTCGGGTGCCCAACCGTTTACAACACGTTGTGTCAGACTGTCAGTTTTTCAGAAAATATGATGTTAGCCCACTGGGTAGTAGTTTTACTTACTCTACAACATAACAGTTCCGTATCATAATGTAAATGATGTTTATTTACCTATTTTGTCGCTGTCATACACATGTAATTTATATGGTTTAACTTTATATCATGTTAGTATGTGAATTCAGAACAGTGTGCGGATGATAAACTCATTCTGGGAGGAAGTCATTCAAATATAACTATGGTGGCGTAGATGGATCACACAATTTTGCCAAAATATAAAACTATAGAGATCAAAAACACTTCAAAAACCTCTAAAAAATCATTTGACAGTATAATGATGTTCGGCATTGTATTCCTTGGTCCAAAAAACCTTAATCAAGCCACTAAGATCGCTTAGATATGATATCCAGAAACTAAGATATCTTGATTTTGGATTCGGCTGGCGGCCATTTTGAATTATGGCGGCCATCTTGTATTAATAAATATAGTATTGTGTATAAGATGTAACTCTCTGAAATTAAATATATATTATCAGGCATTCAAACCATCATTTTATCCAAAAAAGGTCAAGTTGTGCACTTTTTGCTAAAACGTGAATGTTGGATATTGTATTTCAATGGTCACGTGACCTATGACCTCCCAATGACCCCAAAATTAATATTGTCGTCAAAATTGCATTATGGGATCTCAAAACCCGAACTTAGGGCCAAAAAACACATTTCTAGGATTGCCGGAAATGTATTGATAGCCGATTACTTTTTTTTCGGCGGCCATTTTGGAAATATGCAAATTAGCTAATTAAATATGCAAAATCTCGAATGGTATCTGGCAGATTTGAAATCTACGGGAAAAAATACAATAGAAACCGTTGAGAAAAGTTTGACAGACATGTTTATTAGATTGGTTAGGATATATCTCTGTCTAGTATCTGTAGGCCTAATCATTTAAAATTAGCATTATAGATCGCTCAGCTATGAGCATTGTTACATTCAAGCATTATCAACAAGCATGGTAGTTTGGACAAGCATTAGTCTAATTCTGATCTAATGTATCACGAGTTGCTAGAGGGTTAAAAAAAACAATACAGCTGATTTGACAATGTGAAATAAATGTGATAGCAACAAATCAGATTTGAATAATTTGTCTAAAAAAGACCCAAGGGAATAACATCGCATTGTGTTTAATTTGCTGATGATCAAGATGCTAGTGTAAATGCCATGGATTAAATATGCGTGTTTCACAAGTGCGATTAGGCTGGAATAGAGTCATATCTGTGCATCGTCCGTCTATTTAAGCACGGAAGAAAATTATTCAAAAGTGGGCAGATAATGCCCGATGGTAATGTCCGATATTAGGCCTGCATTAGTCATGTTAATGCAGTATTTCACCACGTTGATCAGTAGTCCGCAGATGGCACGTGCTTAGTTCTCGCCACACTACTACAATGAAAACCTTAACAGCAGTAGTTTCGTACTTTAAAAGTACACAGTTACTGTTGTTTGCCATAACACTACAGATTTGTCCGTTGTAAGACACGGTTGTCTTTCTGGTCCGATGATGTCCCATCGAAATCAATGTTGGTTGAATTTTGGCCCAACTTTCAACCAACATCGGTTGAATGTTCCGTGTTTTCTGGCAGGGCGTCGATGGCAGGCCGGTGTGGTGTCGCGGGGGCAGAGCAAACATACACTGTCACCCTTATCGACGCGCGCCGTTTTACGGCACAAAGACATGGCGACCGTGTTGACTTTGGGCTTCTTGTGGGCCCACTAATCACGCCATAGCTGCCCGACGCTGGTGCGATGATGGTTTACGCTGGGCCGGCATTGAACCAGCACCGGTGTTACCCTGTCTGTTTGTAAAAGCTGTTGGTACAGGCATGCCTGTCTTCAGGAAGGAGTCACTCATCAATCCCGCGCACTGGCAATCCCTATCTGCCGGCACTTTAAGGACTGGGTGCCTACTCAGTGGGCGTCGACCAGTTACCGTGGTCATCTAAAACCAGGGTGATATCACATCGCATTATCCTTTACAACGCCGAATAATTACTGTTTAGGCCTAACCCTTTAACCGCCGGTGCCGCATATATTCAGGTTTTCACTTTTTATTAGCACATTAAGTACCACATTTTAAACATGTTAAAGATAAAATGTGACATCAATCAGCAATATTTGAAAACAGTTGACTTCCATATTGTCAAATCTGAATAATTTTCACTCACTTGAAGATGTGGATCGCGTCAGCGAGACACAACTTCAAGTGGGTGAAAATTCAACTTGAATGACTTGGCGGTTAAAGGGTTAAACCATGGAGAATAAAGGTGTATCTTCAATTTTAATCATCATAAATGTCTTAGTTAGCTCTCTCCGGTTAATTTGAATACCTACGATATGCATTGGGTCTAGGACCATTAAAAATATGTTCGTTCTTTCAGCGCGGGGACCGTCTTTAGACGACAGAATCTGACGTCTACAGACGTCAGATTTGTAACGTATAAAGACGGTCCCCGCGCTGAAAGGGTTAATATGTTTGTTATACATATAAATATATAGATATATAGATATCGTGGCTTTGTGATCACGTAAACTGGTAAATGGATACATACTCTTACATTACTAGAATCCACTTGAAAAAGTGTCTTTCACCCCCAATTCACGGACAATTAATGATCTGATATAACATCACACACGCATACAGTTACATTGATCGATCACTGTGTTCATCAGGTCACTGTGTTCATCGGGTCACTACAGTATCAGTAGACGTCTGATCCCTGGTCTATATACTGTCAACATCACATCAATCAGCTACTCTGTCGTGCAAAACCAAAAGACAGTATCTGCTTACTTTACAAGTAAGCAGATACTGCCCTTTGGCTTTGCATATCAGTACTGATTTCTGTTTCATATCTTGTCAATATTCAATTATATTCAAAATGTATTAATTTTTACATGATAGACAACGTCGCTATATTAGCAAACACTCTGATTACTGCTTGATCTTGTCTACTGATCACCTGCTGATCATTGCTCTATCTTGTCGTGATAACATTCATGGCCTCACAACAGACACAAGGCATTGAATCAATGTTGGTTCAACGTTGGTCCAGCGGTGTAGACGGTGGACCAACGTTAAAACAACATTGATTCAATGCCTTGTGTCTGCTGACCTACTACAGATCACTTTTCTTCTGTCCATCACATGAATCTCCATAACAGAAACATGATGAATCAGCTTCTGCGCAAGGTTACTTTTCATCATAACACCACTCATTTGCTGATGCATATTATATTATTTTGACCATATGCATGACAACATTACTCATTAACTGATAAAAAAAAAGCTTCTTTAGCACCTATATCCTCAGTGGACCGAGCTCAGGTACATATTATATACTGATACATTATACCATAACAACTCTCATATTCTATTTTGACCATAAAAGCACTCACCCATTGATCAATGCTATATATTTTGACCATAACATCACTCATCCATTGATCAACGTACTTTTATTTTAAGCTTAACATCACTCACCTATTCATACATATTATATTATTTTGGACATAACATCACTCATCTATCGATCAATGTTTTATATTTTGAACTTAACACCACTTATCTATTAATACATATGATGTTATTTTCATCACTCATCTATTGATCAATGGTGTTTCTTTTGATCATAACACCACTCATCCATTGATCAATTTTACATTATTTTAAACATTACATCTCTCATCTATTCATACATATTATATTATTTTGGACGTAACATCACTCATTTATTGATCAATGATGCATTATTTTGATCATAACATCACTCACCTATTGATCAATGTTTTAACTTTTGAAAATAACACCACTCATCTATTGATAGGGGCCTACATATGATGCTATTTTAAACACAACATCACTCATCAATTGATTAATGATATATCACTCATCTATTCATCCATAATATATTATATTATTTTGAACATGACATCGCTCATCTATTGATTATTGTTATATATTTTTAGCATGACATCACTCACCAATTGATTAATGTTTATCTTTTGATTATAACATCACGCATCCATTGATCAACTCTATATTATTTTAAACATAGCACCACTCATCTATTGATGCATATCAGTTTAGACATAACATCACTCGAATATTGATCAATGTTTTATCATTTGAGGATATTACCAACACACCAAATGTATCACAATATTCCTGTCAAATATATATCAAACAGAGCAAATTCATAAAATATTTCGTATACTGCCCTGCAATCGGCACTATACTTCCTACTTACAGTTGCACTTTCCAGCGTATGTACACTAATAATATAGTCGCTGCAATACACCTTTCCCGATAGCAACTCGCCACACACTACAGTGACTAAAAGCTGAACTATTTAGTTGGGAGTCCTGTCACACTTCTATTACAACACGCCACACAGTGATTAAAACTGAACTATTCAGCTGGGAGTCCTGCTTATGCGCAAAATCGTGCAAACTGTGTATAATGCAAATCTATTTTGCAAAAATATAATTCCGTATCAAGTGCTGCATCCATCATTCTGCCTCAGAAGGTTTACGTTCCGCCTCATTCGCTGTTGCTGAAAAAGAGATTTACGAGTCTGCCACACAAAGAAAAAATAATTTGTTGAGACAAATTCATTCTCCGTTATAGTCATTTTTATAAAAATTCTAATTTTCTAATTACAAACATGGTTTGTGGAGACTATTAGAAAACTTGTGTCATTACAAGGAGTAATTTTGATTAGGAGAAATCGCTCTTGTCTGCTATCTGTGTATCATAATGCACCGTCGTGTAATAATACAAGTATCATCCGCACCCCATACGAGAGCATAAATATGTTATAAATAACTGCATAATAATTTTTTTCTTCAGTTTTAAATGAAAAAAAATAACTGTTTTAACTCTTCTTTTACCGACTTAGCCTACCCCTGATAAAACTACCCACATAAACCGACTTCTTTTTTAAGGAGGAACCCTGAAGTAGCCCTTGGGCACAATACACGTCATAGCTATGCGCATGCGCATATATCATA
The DNA here is from genome assembly GCA_964017125.1 of Flabesymbios commensalis. Classification (NCBI taxonomy): domain Eukaryota; kingdom Metazoa; phylum Annelida; class Polychaeta; order Terebellida; family Flabelligeridae; genus Flabesymbios; species Flabesymbios commensalis. Next base: position 38,685,276 of record OZ024914.1, on the reverse strand, counting down.
CATTAAAATTGCAAGAGAACATTGCCTCCATGATACTGACCATTCTGGTTGTCGATTTTCAACCATGCATGTTATGGAATATCTCCATTGCAATTAAAGCATGTACACACCCATGTGGATTTCGCATAAATGCGAAATTGGTAAAGGAAGGTATTTTTTGCATAAATGCGAAATTGGTAAAGGAAGAGTTAAAGTGAAACATGTTTTGGCGGATTTTGTAGTTCCCATACATGCAAAACCCACAAAGTTATTTTATTTAAATTTTCACTTACTTGAAGCTGTGTCTCACTACCGCGACCCACAATTTCGAGTTGCTGAGAATTTATCATAATCTATTTAATTTGACACCATGCATTTGCAAATATTGATGTTTCATTCCCAATAACAGTGACTTAACATGCTAATAAAACAAATTAGAAACGATTATAGTGAAGAAAGGTTAATATAATTTCAAAATGTGAAGACAAAAACAAAATTAAAAAAGAAGTAACTAGTTCAGATGTGTGTGACAGATGTGCAATAAATAATCATAGAGAGTATTGTACATGTGTATGACATTGCTAAGGCATGGATTTATAAATAATAGAGGGAAACGAAGTGACATCCAGCACAGTTACAAATAAATATGTGAATGAAAACTGCATTTACGTGTACAAACTTCCACAATTAAATAAGTATATCTGTGCATATAGGATTACCAAGGTAATGTCAAATTCTAGGATGGATATTAACTGCAATACAGACATTTTCACAGCGATAAGACATTATGAACGTATGTGTGTATTTAGATTAGCATAAATAATGTTTCATTGGAATAAAATTTGTTTCTTTGCGAAACTGTTTTCAAGAAATACATGGGTATGTGTAGTATATCACACTCAGATGAAAATAAAAATAACCAAAAATACACACACGCCTGTAATCTATCGCAATTAATCACACCGTAAATCGCGGGTGTTAATTTACACATTGGAAAAGGTGAGCGGGTAATTAATTAGACGGATTGTGAAGTCTTGCAGATGAGGTTCTATTTCCACCAGCAAGATATCAGATAATCTGATATGCCACGAGTGAGGGCTAAAATAGACAGGCCTTTCTCAAATTGGCTTTGTTAGTTGTCGATGCTTTGACATTGCCTTACATGATGAATCTGAGGTTTTCCAGATTGATGACTACACTCACGCTATCACAGCATCAAACTCAGCTTTGATGTGTGGCCTGCTTCTCCCACTGATCATGCTGATGAGATGGTGTAGGCCCCTACACTGATTTGCAAAGCTAAAAGGCAGTAGCTGCTTACTTTTTAATTAAGCAATCACTGCATTTCAATTTGCACGAAACTGCAGTGAAATTACATTTTTTGTCGCATGTAGCCATTTCAATTTACTTAATATTCAGAAACTACAGTAGTTGGAGAGCATTTACATTATGCAAATTAATATATATACTAGGCACCCGTGATCTTGCATGTTGGCGAGTGTGGCGATAGTAATAGCATAGTGACATTTGATCAGTTTCAGGCTGTTAATTGCCACCTGGGCAAGCGGATAGCTAATATTAGAAGGACCAAAATAAACATTATGTTGTCGTAAACACTTTATATATATAGCCATTCCAGGTCCACGTGCGTATCGTAGTAAAACTTTAAATATCACATCTGAATACCCAGGCCTTTAACGTATTGAGATGACCTTTAGGTTACTATTGATCAGATCTACATATAGGCATAAACTGATACAGTTACTTTTGTTCACAGTTCTTTACTATAACATGAGTCATCTGCTGACAAAGTAATGTGCTTACAAAGTGACATAAATACTTTAACCGCCGGTGCCGCATATATTCGGGTTCTCATTTTTTTATTAGCACATTTAGTACCACATTTTAAATATGTTAGAGATAAAATGTGACATCAACCAGCAAGATTTAAAAAGAGTTGACCTCCATTTTGTCAAATCTTAATAATTTTCACTCACTTTAAGTTGTGGATCGCGTCAGCAAGACACAACTTCAAGTGAGTAAAAATTAAAATTGAATAATTTGGCGGTCAAAGGGTTAAAATGACATCATAACGTGTCCTGTCGGATTTTATCAATTTAACTGGTTATCTGATATTGTCGTACGAAAAGGCTTCGGGTAGCCAACATCTGTGCGGTATATCTGCTTACTTTACTAGTAAGCAGATACTGCCTTTTGGCTTTGCAGTGCAGAATTATGTTCACAATGCTCATCAGTGGTTAAACAACGCTCTCTCATTAACTCAATACAAATATCAATGATTTAATACAAAAGTCACAAACCTATCGACTTCGAATTCTTCTCACCGTTATAAATAGTTAATCTCTGTGGTAGAAACCTTTTTTAAGATTTGGCTTACACTGCAGAATTGTTAGCAGTTGTAGTTTACGTAATCTTACACGTACGATAACATACCAAAATCCTCAAGATTATGTGGCAGTAAAATTCATACGTTGATCTAAATTAGTGCAGTTTTATTGGTCGAAATTTAAGTAAAACCGGTGGACAATACTGATCGTGAACTTTTCAGACATGAAATAGCATTAAGTGTTGGAAAGTACAGAATGGTTAACAGTAGAAAATTCAGTTTAGTGGAGAGTGATACAATCAATAGTGGTTGATAGACAAGTGGAGACATGTCTGAAATAACAAGAGCATGTGTACAGTAAGAAACCGTCTGACTTACCGCTCAAGAATGCACTTACTCAGATGCAAGGCGTTCAAACATGTATACACTATACAAACATAGTATAAAAGAAGTTGAAGATGGAGAAGGAAGAGAAGGAGGAGGATGAGATAAAAAAGGTATGAAAAAGAAAGGGAAGAAAAAAGGATAAGGATAAAGATAACAATCAAAATAATTCAATTCGATATAAAGCAAACGATTAAAATAACCAATAATAGCTTTTACATTCCAAATAGAACAAAAAATAATAATAAAGCAATCATACTTACAATTACAATCAATGTTCTCCTAAAACCAACTAAATGTATTTAACCCGAGTACATTTCTATAAAATAAAAATAGTGTGAGATAATAATCATTGTTCAAATTAAAGGTAATAGTGGAAAGTAAAATTAAACATAACATTACTGAAATGAATACCTCTGGGTTGGCCCACTACCAGTGTGTACACGAGAGAACTTCCCTTAACGGTGCACGGCGCAAAACACGAGTGTCCATCCTCTATAAAACGTCATAGGGAATCAGGTTTAGACATGATGATGAAAAATATCCCCAAAGAACCATAATCCGTGTTACAGGTACATGTAGGCCCTAAATTGATAGTCCACATACATGTGAAACCTCTCCATACGAAAAATAAATGATTTTTGGATAAAATTGGATTCATAGACGTCAATCGTGGAATTCTGTGAAAGGCAGTGACGTCACTCGGTGAAAACCCCCTCCCCCATGCTTCATTCTGTGAAACTCAGTGACGTAACTCCGCGAAAACAAGGTTATATAAGACCCCTCCCCCATACTTCATTGTATTAACCAGATCGGTGAAAAAAGGAGGTCATGGTCATTGAGTTTTACAGAATACACCATGTCAGAATACCACATTGGGATGACGTCGGGCCAGTGATTAACCCGCCGGTCCGGCTTTAAGCTATCCCAGCGTCACATGTTATTGGAGATCAGCGTCTTCCAGGCATAAGCAGTGTTTGACAAGAGGATCAGCTGTCCTGTAGGATTGATCGACATCCCGGCAGGATGAGCGGATGGCTCACCAAGCCTGGATCAGGTCCTGATCCGCATGCTGAATGACAGGCGGCGAGCATGTCTCTATGATTGCCCAGAGAGTCCCGCGTCACATGCGTGGTGCAGACCGGGATCGGAAAATAAAGAATGATATTCAAACTGGTGCATTGGCGAGCCCGCTATTGCAGCAGCGATAATTATGCGCAATGCTGAAGCCAAGCAAGTAAAGCGAGAAGTTGATCCAATGTTGGCTCACTGTTGGGCCAGCGTCGCAGACGCTGGCCTAGCAGATTGGTTAATCGTCTAGTGTTAACTGGGATGGTGCGTGTTTCTCAATGAATTTTGAAAAATATATATACGAGAAGTATAATTAATTTCGTGACGACCATATTGAATAATGATAGATAATAATATGGATCGCCTTGCAGAACCGAATATTTACTTTAGTATTTCACACCTCTGTCGCATTTCCATGCTTCCCTTTTCCTTCTGCATGTATTACAAGCTGCTGGCAGTACATAAGTTTTTCCCTCCTGAAGGATCAATAAGGGCGCCTGTAGACGTTAATTTTTTTATTTCTCTTGGTCTTTCTCCAGCACACACATTAAGGGACATTATATTTTGTTGCGCTTTGGAATTTTCGAATTAAGCCATGTGTATATTTATGTTAGGCATCAAATTAGCTCAAAGCATCACAAACAACGGATGTGTGAAAACATAGCATGAATAAACGCAATATTAATTTAGAGTAAAAAAACGTTGAAAAATGCATATTCAGCATCAGATTGATATTCTATCATTATTTCCAAACATTCATGCTGACCACATTGTAGGCATATTACTTTTTCAAGTAGGCCCTAAATATATTTACGGTAATATGCAAATAAACCTTGTTTTGATTTTTATCTCAAATCTTATATGGACATGAAAAAAATATAGGCCTAGCCCTTGAAGACACGACATAATATATAATTGTCCATACGAAAAAGCTCGCATAAGACCAACCCCCCCCCCCCTTCAGAACTTCAGAAATGCTGCTCAGGTTTTTAGTATACATTGACCAGCGGATGCGAATGTTGAATCAATGCTGGACCACTGTCTGCCACGCCGCCCACACATTAAACCAGCACTGGTTAAAGGTCTGCTGTTTGCTGAGTGAGTTATGCAATAGTTTAACAATAGTTAGGCCTACTGTAACCGTTTGACTACACGTATTACAAGCTGTCATCGTTTGACTACACAAACATTGCATTGGATGCTAATAACTGAGATGCTAAACTGTTTGTACTTCAAATACATCTTGAGCGATAATAATTATTGTGAAATGGCTGGTTCGATAAAAATATACCTACCATTTTCCAAATAAAGCTAATAATAGTAGATACTTATACTGCCTGCATTTCTGCCACGCGAAGCCAAAAAGCAGTATATGCTTACTTTACAAATAAGCAGATACTGCCTTTCGGCTTTGCAGAGCAGATCTGGCGTTTGTTATACGACCATGTGTGTTGGAATCCATCCTATTAATCCTGTAGCAGTTTACTCAGGAACACCTGCGCTAGGTAATAATTAAAAGTCCTATAAAACGGCATTCGTAGATCAGTCACTGCCCAGCAAACACGATACATTAACCCAATGTTGGCACAATGTTGGTCCGCCGTCGTAGTAATATATCATGTTCGCTGGTATCTTCATGTTCCAGGTGATAGTTTGTCTCTGCAAACACGACTAAATGTTGATATCAGGCTGGTTCAACGTCATACACGGTGGTCCAACATTATATCAACAATGGTTTAACGACATGTGGATATACATGTTTACCTTTCTTTCTAAATTTGCGATCGGCGTAAGCATGGTAAAACGACAGCTGGGCCAGAGATACTCCCTAATTGGTTTAATTAAATATATTCCGTTATTTCAAACCCAAGGTGATGTAATTGAAATCGCTTCTGCCGTATCTGGGTTTCGTATTCTCAAGGCCAATGAACCATTTTAAGTTTCAACCAATAATAATATCTCACATGTGCCGCCAAGTTTGAACCTAAGATAAAGGTCATCTGCTTTGGTTATACTTTGCTCGCCAGGTCTCGAATTTCGAATCCTGTGTGTGGAGGGCAGTGTCATCTCATTCATTTCACCATCCTCGGTAGGTTCTCCTGACCCAGTTTAGCCTATATGTACACAAAGATGGCCTAAAAACCCATTTATTTCATTCCATTTTGGTTATACCGTTCCGGACATAATAGGAGCGGTTGAATTTGTGTTGTGTCAACTCATCGTGGCAGCTGTAAGTTGCTCAAGTAATAATCTGGTAATTTCGTTGTCCAGTTCTACTTCAACCCTTACAGCGCGGGGATCGACTTTAGACGTCAGAATCTGACGTCTGTAGACGTCAGATTCTGACGTCCAAAGTCGATCCCCACACTGTAGGAGTAAAAATATTTCTAATGGCCGTAGACCCGTAACACAGGTACTCAAATGAATCGGAAGAAGCTAACTAATACATTTTTTTTATTTTAAATTTAAAAAAACACCTTTGGTCTTCGAGATTTTCTTTAAAAAATTCCGCCCTTTAAGAGTTAAGGTTGGGTCACCTCGTCAGACGTAGGCTGAAGATTGGGTCAATTTTGGCGTTTCGGCCTACTTTCAATGACCACAATTCTTCCATGCACAGGCAGACAGCTCGAAGAATTATTGTTCTTCGTCCTTTCTTTTCCATATCCCGAAGGAGGTGTCTCCATCTAGAAACCCATGTAAGCAACGACTCACGGCTTTCTGGTGCGGTCAACGGCAAAGAGACACGTACCCTATGTGTCATTCACGCCTCCGTCTGGACTGTGGAGGGATCCCTTTGGACAAGGAAAGGGAACAGCTCGTGACCGATCCAGAACACAAACTTCCTTTGGCCTCGAATCTTTGCCCGCCATTCATGGCCGCTGCCCCAGCAAACACAAATCATTTGTATACCATTTATACTATGTTGGGCCAACGTCGAAGACGTTAGGCCGGCGTTGTATACATGTTATACAAATGTTTCGTATTTGCTGGGGCATCGACATGTCTTCTACATCGAGAACAAGCGTGGAAAACAATCCTATGTAAATACTGGGTCAATGTCGGCGACACTGGTCAATGTCGGCGTCATTGGCCCAGTATTGACACATCGTTTACTCCGCGTGTCGTGTTGGTCAAAAGGACATGTTCGGTAACGTCAACGTTTCTGTCAGATCTGAATGGATCTGGCTTCTGCCACCACGCGTCATTGATCTTCTCCTTTCTCCTCTTATGTTTACAGATGGCCTGTCTGTGGCCATCCGATCTGAACACTTTGAGTGTCGGTCGCTAAAATATCCAGGGTAAATCATATTTATTGTATATCTTCTTCAATATGCCAGCAAATGATTAAGTTGTTTTTTGAGGGGTAATATTTATAAAATTATTTATCCCATTTTTTTTTATTCTTCAGTCGTTTAGATTTATTTCATAGTGAGCATTGTATTGAAAAACACATTTATATCTGTCGCCCTTTATTAACCCTTTCGGCGCGGGGACCGTCTTTTGGACGTCAGAATCTCACGTCTATAGACGTCAGATTCTGATGTCTGAAGACGGTCCCCGCGCTGAGAGAATTTAAAATTGCCTAATGCTCGTAGACCCATAACATATAGGTATTCAAATGAAGCAGAAAGAGCTATCTAAGACATATATATTATGACGATCACAAATTTAAAAAGCCCATTGGTCTCCTCCATAGCTCATACACAAATATTTCAGCGCTGTAGGGGTTGATAAAATATTATAAACCGCAAAAATAGACCAACGCAAAAACGCAGGCGATCGGCGACAAAAACAGATCAACGCAAAAACGCAGGCGATCGGCGACAAAAACAGATCAGCGCAAAAACGCAGGCGATCGGCGACAAAAACAGATCAACGCAAAAACGTAGGCGATCGGCGATAAAAACAGATTAACGCGAAAACGCAGGCGATCGGTGACAGCGCGCTAACATACGCGAAATTCGTTTTCTTGCATTGTCAACACAAAACCGGCGAGAACGCGGAAAAATCAAAACAGTTTGAAACTTTTCGCCTTCGCTTCGGTGTGTTTTGGCAATGAGAAAATAGTGTTTTACGCTTTATATATTGATAAAAATATTGACCAATTTACTTATCACATTTATAGCATTTCCTTGCTCGTGTGGCCCGCAAAATCAATAGGCCGTATACACAATACATTTTTGTTTAATAATTTTAACCGTTCAACTTATATAGGCATGTTAAATTTATTGTAGACAACTCCAAGAGGTGCACGGTCATTATGACCCTGCAGGAAAGACACAATCAGCTATGTGGTTCTGCACGGCTACATTACAGCATCACATGCCAAGTAGTTGTTAACTGGCTCCCACTCCCAGACGATGCAGCTTAAATTAAACACCGTGGCTTTTTGACAAAAAGATCTCGCCTCTCTTGTGTCTTGGCTGCAAGTGAAAACATTGTCCGGTGAATAATGTCTGCCCTTTCATGACTTCTTTCGAAATACCATGCCCATTGCAGTCTAATTTGTCTGGATCTCTGTCAGATAAAAGGCCATTTCCATCAGCATTGTGACAGTGTTCAATTTACATCAGTAAATAGCGGTAAGTTGAGCAGGTATCTTCTGAGCTACAGTTGATAAGTTGAGCAGAGCTGATCGTCACGCATTGTTCCCAAAAACGGAGCCCTTACGAAAACGGTAAATTAAATAAGATCCTGTACATTTTCACCCACTTGAAGTTGTGTCTCGCTGCCGCGACCCACAACTTCAAGCGGGTGAAAATTGGTCATATTTGTTTAATTTGAGACAAAACAATCTTTGCTGTTTAAAAACTCGACTGTGATTTACCATGCTACTTAAACAAATTAAAAACGACTATGGTCGAGCTTAGCTGTTTAAAGGTTAATTTTTCACACGTGACCTAAACGACAGATACGAATCTCACGACTCATTCAGACATTGTGTAGTTTTTCAATCTCAACTAGATTTATAATACCATGCTATCGCGATTGACCTTTGTAAAATGTGAGTAACTTATTTAGCTGAAGATTATGTTGATGGACACGAAGTCAGTGTGGGCCGTATCACATTACCTAGATGTTGATCTCACATTTTAGATTGCCTCCTGAAAGAAGAATGCTACATGTAAACATGTATCACGACATTGAATGAAATAATAGAATAACCTTCCGTCGCAATGACACGCCATTGATGTCTCATGTATTTTCGATTTCAATATCGCAGTGAACAGGTAAGTAAGATAGATGTACTGCTCTGCAAACGGCTGTATCGGCTGTTTTGCAAAGTAAGCAGATACTGCTTTTTGGCTTTGCACGGAAGATACACATCTAATATTTTTAAGAAGTTCTACAAAAAATATAGTATAATAATCGTAAATTACTGAGAGTGCTGATTTTATTTTATCCCACTCAGCAGACGACGTTGCGTCAATGTTGAGTCAACATCGATGACATAAATTCGACATGGAAATGGAAGCGGTGCAATGGTTAGAGCGTGTATGGCGCTTTGCAATAATTGTCGCTGACTATCGTGCTGGTTCCAAGTCCGCTTGGGACATATTTTCAGGGATATAATGTTTCTCAACTCTCAACGTTGCGACATTGCTTCGATGTTTGCGTCCTTGGGCACATGCTTCGATGTTTGCGTCCTTGGGCAAGGCACTTTACCCCTGCAAGCTTCACTTGACTCAGGTGTAAATGAGTACCTGATAGGACTGATATGCGCCGAACATGCTGCAGGATTGTATATTCTCCGTGCTGTTGAAATGGCACACGAACAGGTCCAATGTCCAAGGGATATATTGTGAAGTCGGATGATAAGTCTTCAGACTTGATATCAGACTATACAGCTGCACATTTACCTTTACCTTACATTTGAATGAAAGCGGGTGAAACCCAAATAAAGCAACTTCGTGTTAGTATATAACGCGACCTTGTCTTTGAATATACCGTCTCCAGATTATTTCATTATTTACTGGCAATACTTCGTCCCCTTGAATATGAAAGGGTGTATCTGCCACTTTGTGAAGTGGCAGATACACCCTTTCATATCCAAGGGCTATGCATGTCCCACACGTGGGATAATGGTAAACACATCAACTATTAAAGTGGGAATCTCACAAACACAGAAGACACGGGAGGTGGAAAAAATGTTGGTTTACTGCCGGCCCAGCATCACAGACGGTGTGCTAACAGTCAGCCAACATTGGATCATCATCCCCTGCCTATTGAGAATCCTCTGGCTATTTCTACTATTGCACTTAGTGTCATCTCTCTGGTGTATTTCACTGATTATCGTTCTTGTCCTGTGGTCGTTATCTGATAATAAATGATTGATAAAACGCTTCGTTTCATTTTTGTTCGCGCACTATTTGGTTCAGCGGTAGGTAATTAATTTCTCGTCAAGCTGTAGCTGGAGCATGGAGAGCCTCTACTATCTCCATGGCTGGAGCAATGGTTTATTTGAGTTTAATCTCGTTTGTCAACAATGTAGATCAGGTAGTGATTTAATTGAGTAAAGCCGGACTTGAAAAATTGTTATTCACATGTTGGACTAGCAGTCTGCGACGTCACATCAAACATGTTAAAATATCATGAATCAATGGCATGTATTTGCTAGAGCGTGTGGTTGGTATTTATGATATTTTTGTTCGAGCTAATCTGGGCAAAATTTAGTGAGTGCTATCAGAAACAAAAAGCTGTCCAAACATGTTACGCCTTAATGTTTGTCAGACATGTACGAATCTAGTCCAACATTAAAACATCATTGTGTGAACTCTGTTGTCTTGTTTGTTGGGTTAACAGATATTGAGAGATTAAAAAAAAGTTTCATTTATCCCACACTTTTATACCTGTATTTATCTCTACATTTCGTAACCCATTATAATTATTTCAGCTGACCATCTCGGATATCTTCCTTTGACTTATATTGTGAATCTGTTTTTAAATATGAAATTGTGATGTTTTATTAACATGCTAATAACTGTACTTTTTCTCATTATATTCGTTCCAAATTTCCAGATAAAGTCATGATATTCCGTCAGTCAAAAAATCTGAAATCAAATCCAAAATGAACTTTTTGAACGTGCGACAGAATAATCAATTAGACAGCTTATTTTGAGCTCATCGTAAAAATGGTGTAATTTGGACCACATTCATATAGGCGTGCTTAAAAATTGCTTTGACATAGTAATACCCTTCATCAAGGACATAATCAACATTTCAATTAAAACTAGTACATACATTTTCCTCTCAATTTCAAAGAGTAAGACTACCACTTAAAAAACATATCTTCCTAAAAACTGACAAAATACAGGCATGCATACGAATTGAGTTTCATTTCTAAAATCTTAGCAAAGGAAGTTGCCTATCGTCTGCAAGCTCATATAGAAAATAACCATTTATGTCCATGTAATCAATTACAATCAGCCTACAGGAAACATCAATCTACAGTATCGGCGCTACTGAAAGTACAAAATGAGGCCATTGTTCGTATGAACAAGGTCGAAGTTACATCTCTGACACTACTTTATTTGTCGGCTGCTTTCGACAGCATTAACAAATAGAATTTCAGATTGGTATGGAATATCTGGTCAGGCTCAATTTGTCTGATAAAGTTACACTCTCATATGGAGTCCCACAGGGGACTGGGACCACTGCTGTTTACTATACACTACACCACTTAGCCCTATTATCTCAAGTCTGGACACAATGCCAATGTCACGCAAATTTACATGTCCTTATTAGTTTTAAACGCTAAGGAATCCCTAGAGAAATTGCAACGTTGTTTGATAGGAGTGTTGGCTTGGATGACATAGTCTAAGCCGAAGCTTAATCCTGGCAAGACAAAATTCTTCTCATTTGGTCCAAACTTCAACAAGATAACATCGTAAAAATATTTCAATGCCAAATTCTCATGAAAATCTGTCCTTAGCTCCCGCCAGACAAATTGCAGTGGCACTGCTCAGTAGAAAGTTAGTAACTCCCTCTTCCACAACATTCCAGAAAGGACATTTATTACAACGCGTTCAGAACAGTCTTCCAGAGTGGTCACCAAAGCCCCGTGTTTTAGTCGTTGTTGATGTTAGAGCGAGTTGATTTCCAGATGTCATGCCTTTAAAATAGGATAAGTAACAATTCAAAATAATCTTGATATAGGGCGCATCCAGGGTGGTGCGGAAGGGGCGCCCCTCCCCCCGTTGGCCCTACTCAAAGCCATATGAGACTATTTTTGAGGTGGGAAATTCACGTCCACCCCCGTGCCGCGAATACAACAATACCAAATTAATACCGGCATTATCAACAGCAGATTATCAAACTTAAAAAGTATATATTATAATGTCGTTTAAATACCATGTGCATGTATAATATACTTATTTGTAGCCAATGCTTTCAATCGGAAATCAGCCAGCTAGCCTATAAAGCAGTATGTAACTAACCACGCCAGCGACAAGTGGATGTTTTTTGGAAAACGTTGATGAATGACGATGGCGTGTGTATTAGGCATGTTAGGTAGGGCCAAATTGTTTCTACTTTGCTGCTTTATTGTATTTTTTATGCTAGCAAAAATGGTAATCTTAACATGATTTATATGATGTAATGAACAGAAAAAGAGATGCATGACAGCTCATTTGAGAAATCAATACTGACATTCCCAGAAAACATAAAACATAATTTGTATAACATTTATGCAATGTTAGATCAACGTCGAAGACGTGGGGCCGACGTTGTATAAATTTCATACAAATGTTTTGTGTTTACTGGGTAATTGTTTTGTTATGTATACTGACACTTACGGTAAATTACCTCGGAGAAAAGAACGCCCTAAACTACGCCCACGACTGCTTATTTGAGGCTGAGCCACTCCCTGTTTGCTGTGTCAGCGGCAAGTTATATGATGTGTTATACTAAAATAATGTTTATGTTTTATTTAAGATCTACGCTTGCACAATAATTTTATTAAATTTGAGATACAGTCATTGTTATAAAGCACATAGTTTTGAAAACGATTCAAAGCTTCGTCTGTTCGAAAACGGTTAATAACCGTTGAAGAATGAACACATCGTTGCAAGTTCTGACCAACCAGCACAGATGACAATAGGTAATAATTGATGGCTGAGCCACTCCCTGCTCGCTGTGTCAGCGGCAAGTTATATGATGTGTTATACTAAAATAATGTTTATGTTTTATTTAAGATCTACGCTTGCACAATAATTTTATTAAATTTGAGATACAGTCATTGTTATAAAGCACATAGTTTTGAAAACGATTCAAATCTTCGTCTGTTCGAAAACGGTTAATAACCGTTGAAGAATGAACACATCGTTGCAAGTTCTGACCAACCAGCACAGATGACAATAGGTAATAATTGATGGCCCTGGGCATTATTGTGTCGACCAGTCCATGGTAATCTATTTATTCAGGATTGAGTTGACGTAAATTACACGGATAAGATCACACAGAAAGATCACCCATCTTTTCAGCATGCCTTTGTTGCTTGCAATATTACACAAGTAAAACCTTTATGGTTGATGTAGAGGGGAACTCAATTATATGCACAGACAAGCGGTTCGAGTAAGACAGATATGCCTTACGTAATCCACTGTCTGCCTTGCCGAGACAAACAACAGTAAACACTTACTTTTCAAGGAAGTACTTACTCCTGTTCGTTCTTACAAGACAAAAGCAACAGTTATTGTGGATTTATTACAACATAATGCCTGAAAAATCACCTCAGCAGCCTTGCCAGTAAAAAAGACAGTATGGCGAGTATATATTATGTTTTATATACCTGCAACTTGGAGAGCATATATGCAAAAATACAGTTACAAAATGTTAACATGTAACACACATACAAATAACTTGTTGATCATATTACTTTCAGTTGCTGGAATACGTTTCTAATGCGATAAATACAATTTACAATCTTCTCATATATATGTGTCCATTCTTTCGTATTTTCACAGTTTAACCCTTTAACAGCCAAATTATTCAATATGAATTTTCACCCACTTCAAGTTGTGTCTCCCTGACGCGATACACAACTTCAAGTGAGTGAAAATTATTAAGATTTGACAAAATAAAGGTCAGCTGTTTTCAAATATAGCTGATTGATGTCACATTTTATCTTCAACATGGTTAAAAGGTAATACTTGATATGCTAATAAAAAATGAAAACCCGATTATATGCGGCACCGGCGGTTAAAGAGTTAAGCCGGTCAATATAAATACCAATTTCTATTTCACGTTCTCACATTATCACGACGATTGCATAGCTTGAGGTGTTTGCCTTGTGTACTGCGCATGACACGCTTCCTAAAAAGCACTGGCAAAATAAACTATAATATATATTCTCATGAGCCTAATATCTGGCGGAATCTAAGAAAAATAAAATTGAACCATGAACTAACTAAAATATGGCAAGATTGGATATGATATTTTGTTGCGTGGAATATTAGTTTTATTGGAAACACTTTTCTAAAGAAAATTGTCAATGGATGCATATCAAGAATTGGATATGGTGAATGATATGGTGAAACAGTTAACGAAATGTTTCACCTGTTAAACGTGTAAGATCAATCGTTTTATACAACATTTATCTAGTGACCCGTTTGTAAAGCTTTTATATTGGGTACCAGGTACATTGTTTTATTTATGTGACAACAAAATCCCAAAAAGACGAGAGTGGCCCAACGATGTGCGATAAGAAAATAACAATCTCCTGGAAATAAATATGGCTATATCCTTGCCCACTAATGGACAGTGACCATTTGGGAACGTGTAAAAATTAAACAGCCAGTGAATGGATATACGGCGGTCGCTTTACACACCCTTTTCATCTACATATCGGACCGGGCAGGCCATCGGTCAAATTGTTTATAATCCACGAAGGATTATACGTGGCCCATTCCTGTAGATTAATATGCAAATATGACGAGGTAACGTCCAGAGAAGGGACACTGTGCACTGGGGATATCCCGCGGGCAAATATTTGGTCAAGCCAGACTGTAAATAGGAAATTACCTGGAGAAGGGAGGCTTTGTTCGGGAAACGGTGGCGATATAAGAAGTGTGTGATTTAGATGGTATAAGAAGGCTCAGCCTCCCAGCAAACACGAGACATTGACCAAATGTTTGACCAATGTTCGTCCACCGTCTGCGACCTTGACCCAACATTGGTCAAAAAGCTGTGTCAATGTCTCGTGTTTGTTGGGTGGTCCAGTAAGTTCATGTAGTTGTGCTCTCCCAGCTAACACGAGACGTCGACCAAATTTTATTTTAATGTTGGGCCAGCGTCGAAGACGGTGGACCAACATTAAAACAACGTTGGGTCGACGTCTCGTGTTCGCTGTAGTATGGGTCTCTCCCCCACGTACTGGACATACCAGTCTGTATCAACGTCAAATCAACATCATATATGTTTTTAACGTTGAGAAAACAAACGCTATTATGTACCCGGTGGACTCCCTGTTTGTTCTTATGTGTTTTGCAGACAAGCTGTCCTGATTTCAAACCCTAAAAATTGTAATAGCATGAGCCTTCCAATCATAATTATGATCATATTATTGCTCGGGTGTAATATATGCCCATATACCTGTAGGCCTACATCAGTATGATGACTGAATATGTTTGACGCTATCACATGGTTTATCGTCAGAGTTGGACTGGGGCCGTATTCTCGTACAAGTTACGATATATCGTAGGCTTCTGATTGGTCGAGATGGCCATCTCGACCAATCAGAAGCCTACGATATATCGTAACTTGTACGAGAATACGGGCCCTGCAGCATAGCAAAAGCTGTGCTTTTTGATGCTGGTAGTCAGTGTACACTATGATCTACAGTTTTGTGAAAAATGTGAGGGTAACCCTATTCAAGTGACAAACTCACATACGAAAACTGGCGTTCAAATCCCCACTGTAAGGCATTATTCTAATGAGATGTAAATCTGTCACTATAAAGTAAAATTCATCAAACAATGACGCATTATTTTATTCGTTCTATCGATCTTATCGATCGTCCTCGCAATGAATGGGTGCAAGAAAATGGATGGATAGGATAGAGTTATCGTGTGTTGACATAATAGATTGTGTGATAGAATGGATGAGTGTGAACAGTGGATGATGTGATAGAGTGAATGTGTATGATACAGTGTATGGTTTTGATACAATGAATTGGTGATATAATGAGTGTGTGGCATGCAGTTGATGAGGTTAATTCAGTGTACGGTGAATGGGTGTAAATCAATGGATGGGTGTAATACAATGGATGAGTGTAAAACAGTGTATGGATATAATAGAGTTGATATGCATGATACTGTGGCTGGGTGTGATACAGTTGATGGGTGCGTTGCAGTAAATAAATGTGTCACACTGAGTGGGGCTGATATGGTAGATGTGTATGATACAGTGATCGGGGAAATACAGTTGCTATGTGTGATACAGTAACTGTTGATGGTTGTGATACACTGGCTTGGTGTAATACAATGGCTGAGTGTGATACAATGTATATATGGGTGTTATATAATGACATGATGTAATGCAATAAATGGGTGTGATACAGTGTCTGGGTGTGATACAATAGATGGGTGTGATACAATGGATGGGTGTAATACAGTACAGTATATGGGTGTGATATACTGGCATGACATTGTACATGGTGTATGGGTGTGATAAAGTGGATAGGTGTGATACGTGCTTGGTGTAATATAATGATTCTACATTCTACATGTTTGACATCTGTGACGAGTCAGAAGCCGTCATAACTCAAGAGCAGTGCTAACTACTATGAAGAGCGTGACACCAGTCTCTAGTGCCTTCTCTTCGACCTCATGTCCAGATAAAACACCAAGCAGCAATAAATAAACGTAAAAAAGTATGATAGTATGCCATTTCTTATCGCTATACATTTGTATTATCTTTCACTCTTTTGGGGGCGGGAGGGGGTACCATTTAATTTTGAGAGGGGGTAGGAGAACTTGATCAAATGTAATTACTCTTTTAACTGGCATTATTTTTTCAAATGATTCTCGCAGCAATATTTGTATTGCATTTTAATGTACGTTGCACGGCGAACATTTTTAAAAATATTTTAAGCGACCTCGGTGAATTGTCACTCGTTCAGCCTCCGACAAATTTTACCATGATAATTAGGGGTATATCATGATCCTTCAAACGCCAAGAGCACTGATGTGACTACATGAGATGTTCAAAGTAAAACATGCCTTACATTTTGAAAACACTTATAGATATTGGAACATAAATTTTACAAATCCCACAAATCACACAGCTTCAAATGACTGCAAATTTAAATAAATAGCTCATACAAGGCTCAAGTTATTCCATCTTATCTCAGACAGGGGATGACAACTTGAGCTTCACCTACAACCCCCCCCCCCCCTGTTTTTTTTCTGACAGGCTGATCGAGTTACTCTCTCTCATCACCTGCATATGATAGCAATAACGATATAATCCCCTCACCACCGTGCGCGATGGCTCATTTGGCTCGGCTGTGGAGTCGTAACCCGGGGGTACGGGCTCGGACCGGATATTTGGTATCGCGGTTGTACATACAGTGCTCTAAACTTTTCAAATGTATGAAACATACAGTTTTGCCTATGCTACTGTGCACTATGATAAACTTTCACGTCATTTGATTGGACTATGTAATAATAATTCCCCTCTGTCGCGATATTGTCATATTGCAGAAAGCGACGTGAAGCAATATTCATTCACTCACCCCCCCTCCCCCCCCCTACCAATCTCCTGCAATGCAGCCATGATGAATGAGTGCCACTTACGGCCATATTGAAGGCCGATCACAAGCAACATGTAATAGCCGACCTTTACCTAATCACACCGGCCACCATCTTGACGCCGCCATTATTGCCGCGGAATGGAAAAGAGGGAAGCAGAAAATCCAAAGCCCAACGTTCGTTCAATAATGGTACACCTCTGCGACGGTTGCCCAGTATCGAAACAACATCGGGCTAAAAGAACAAGCAGAACTTTGCAACCTAATTACACAATCTCATTCTGCGCAGGCGCACGTTTTTATCCGCTTCCGCGCAGCTTCCTGTTCGCAATTGCAGGTGCAAGGCAGAAATGATACCCCGTCCTGTTTCCCTGGGCTGATTTCCCGTCATTGCCGTTTTACTTGTGGCCATTCTTGGGATGCTGCAAGTGGTCAAGCAATAAGTCGGCACATCAATTCACAGATTACTGGTATCATCTTACAGTGTCGAGTATGTGTTTAAGAACAAAGGCATGGGCTTACATTTCCCACGTCAAAGTGCATGGCTAATATCAAAATCTCATAGAAAATTACATAATGGTTCATGTCTATACCGCGTTTGTTAAGGATTTTAAGCCTAGTTACCCGGCTATTCCAGAAAGTTCATATGCTCGTATTTGATGTATTTGAGAGACGGTTTTCAATGAAGTATGCATCAATACACTCCTAGAACAGAAGGGCCTTGTTATTTGCTGTATAGTGATATATAATACAGCGAAGAACCTTTATTAACATTTTGTTCTAAGAGTTTAGCGTAAACCATTACGCGCTCTACGGTTGTTGTCGAGTGAAAATGTAGTTTCACTAATCATACACGATAGCCACATGTGGTGAATATTTAGCATAGTATTATGTGATGGCCCAAAGCTGTCTAAGTCAACTTGTAATATGCACTTACATTCACCAAATGGTGAGCAAAACTGTGTGGGTGTGGATTGGGGGCGTTGTGGTACAAATAGACACAAGAGGGCGAACTTCTCATCTGACCACTTATTTCCCTTTCCCGGAAAATAACAGCTTTCTCTACCATTCTGGGAAAATCTATTAGCAAACTAATAAACG
This sequence comes from Flabesymbios commensalis, assembly GCA_964017125.1. Lineage (NCBI taxonomy): Eukaryota > Metazoa > Annelida > Polychaeta > Terebellida > Flabelligeridae > Flabesymbios > Flabesymbios commensalis. The sequence continues at coordinate 38,666,644 of OZ024914.1, read as the reverse complement.
TGTTGGGATAAATATATGATAAGGACGGATTAGCATGATATAGAGCTACTGCTGTGTGGGTGGTGCAGTCATTAGTTCAATTCTTTGATCAAACCTTGCTTCACGACTTTTAATCTTAGATTAAACAAATATGAGCAATTTTCAACGACTTGAGGTTGTGGATCGCGGTAGCGAGACACAACCTCAAGTGGTTGAACATTTAAATAAATTAACTTAGCAGGATAAGGGTTCAGGCAATTATGGTTCATCAGGAAATTTATCAATATTATAGTTTACCGAGTGATTTCAATTACCATGTGTTTAATTTATGTTCGTTTAAACACCAGTGTGCATGCAACAATTGCCATTTTTACAAGCTTTGTCTTCTGGATATATATTATTGAATTCCGCCATGCCAAGCATTGCCATGTTTTTTGTGTAACATTTTGTGCATTATTTTATCTTGATAGAGTAGTTTCAGGAACACGTTTAGATGCCAGTTCTCCCTAACTATCCGGTGCATTGATAATGGTCATTTTGTTACTGAAATATCATACATAGACGTTCTTAAGTAGCAAATATCTAGAAATAAAAAGCAAAATATAACGAATACTAGGATCAATAGAAAGGCTTACACTGTTGCTTGATTTTTTACGACTCAGATGCTGCATGCAATTGTTTTGCAGATTTAACCCTTGAGGCGCTGAATTAATTTGTAATTCGCAAACAAATGTGTTTTTTTCAATTTGAAATCATCATAAATGTCTTAGTTAGCTCTTTCTGGTTCATTTGAATACCTATGTTAAGGGTTTCCGGCAATTAGAAATATGTTATTTTTTACAGTGCGGGGATCAACTTTAGTCGTCAGAATCTGAAGTCTACAGACGTCAGATTCTGACGACTAAAGTCGATCCGCGCACTGTAAGGGTTAAAGCTAGGAATTGAGTTTACGTGGTTAACACTTTCAGCTCGCGGTCTACAGACGTCAGATTCTGACGTATAAAGACGGTCTCCTCCCTGAAAATATTTATAATGGCCGTATAGACCATAGGTATTCAAATGAAACGGAAAGAACCAACTAAGACATTTGTAGTGATTTAAATTGAAAAAAATCCTTCAGTCTCCATGGTTCATTCAAAAATGTTGTGAGGGTTAAAAATGCAACACATTGTTCACTGCACAAAGATTATGCTGCATAGTTAAGTTCTTATTCAGAACATGTTCTGATGTGCAAAATGAAACAACCCGTTTTTACATGAGCAGGCACGTGGTTGATTAAATAAGCCAAATTGATCAGGCTTGGTTAAGCTGAATAAAAATGGTGGGCGAATAGCCACGCCTGGGTGTCAATCCCCATCACGGACGAACCAATGAACCAATGTTGTTTTGAAGCTGCCCCACCGTCTGCGACGCTGGACCAGCATTAGGCCAACACTGGGTCAATGGCTCATTTTGCTGGGATCCAAATCATAATTGGATATATAAATGTTGATGCATATTGCCGTGCAATACTGACGAAAGCCAGTATCTGCTTACTTGTAAAGTGAGTAGATGGCTTTGCACTGCAGCATATAATGACGCCATATGTACGTAAATATGGTATCGCGACCTTCATGATAATAATTATTATCATTGTATCCGAAATATTGTGGTGCAACTACAAAATATGTAAGCCTATTATCACTGTAAGAATTCTACTCCCGTTGTCAATAAGTTTGGATCGTGAAATTTGTGATATTTTAAATTGCTATCATTTGTGATGTGATGTTTCCACTAATAGGTGTGTCACTTTCAATTGTCAGCCAAATCACATAAATTATCGATGGTTATTTATAGACCCCCCCCCCCCCACCTGTACCAAGAAAACATGACGATGTGCCCGCATTAGGACAACATTGGCACAAAGTCTAGTGTTTGTTTGTTGCATATTTATCATCTATATGACGCATGTAAATCGTTCATAAGTGATGCCCGCTCTCTCTCACATTAATTAACATGAGCATAACTTTGTTATGGGTATCACTTTTTGCATTAATTGAGCTATGACTTACATTAAAAGAGGCTGGTATATTTAATATTTTATTGAGAACGCCCGAGCATATTGATGTAAGAACATTGTTAATCTCCACGACAAACAGATCAGCTCAATAAATTTATTAAAGATAAATTTGAACACTAATAATTAGTATTTTTAATTGCAACTAAGTAATTATGCATCATATATAAATATATGTACCTATGTGCCCAACAAGCACGATTTCGTGCTGGCCTTTTTTCATGCTTCATGGATCAGCGGTCTCGACGTTCATCCTGTGTCCAATCGGAGGTGAATAGGTGTCTTATGCTACATCTAACCACTAAGAAATTCGGGAATTTCGTCTTCATATCTCGCTTAACTAGTAAATGCGCAACACAAAAAATTGAAAAAAATACGCATGTACATGCTTACATCATATGGTCCTAATTATTAAGAAGTCAAAATAAAAATACTGATTGTTTGATGATTTTGGCCTGATTGTGTCGCTTTAAGCGTTATAAAGGTTAAATTATGTTCATGTAGACTCGTCGACGGCATCACGATAAATACCCACTCCATATCTCTTGGTATATTAAAGGTGATCTATCACCCCTTATATGGTATGAATAATTATGTCCTTATATGGGTCACATGATAGCCAATCACCCCATATAAGGGGTGATTAACTATCATGTGACCCTCTCAGAGGGACACATGATAGCCAATCACCCTATATAAGGAAACACGTGTGCCCCATCTTGTGGCAACTTTATTTGCCACAAAATTAGTCATACTACATAAGGGGTGATAGATCACCTTTTTATCCGACATCCGTGTTTTTAGATGAAAATCTGTCATGATCATTATTGTCACCGAGTATATATTGTCAGCCATTTAATTTTCAATATCCAGTAGATTATATTATGTTTAGATGGATGCCCGGGATGTGATGCAATACAGAAATACACATGTTTTATTGACAGCATTATAAAAGTCATATGGAGTGTTGGATATAAAACCATTACCAAAATCACAGAAAGTCTTTCTGCGTCTCTCAAAATCACCCATAAAGCCCCGCCTGGTTATGATACCACTGGTGACGGAAACATATAAACCTAAAAAGAGAAGAAAACGGGCAAAATATATTGCTTCTAGTATGTGGTGAAAGCCTACATCAGATCATGATCATGATAATATAGGGAAATGGGCAATCTGCTCAGAACAGTATCACAGACTGTCTCCGACCTGAATTCCAACAATGTGCATGGTATCTGATGTGTTTACAACATTTATCTTTTAAAGCCAGTAACATATCTAGTTCTAGTGGCAGATTGTAGGTATTTTTACTATATGGCTCTGAGTTAATATAATATAATAATGATATTATAATCATTTATTATACCACTATATATAATACATCTGATATGATTATGAGGTTTTGTCAATGATTATGAATTTAAATTACAATGATAATCCGGCAATATATCAAAGCTAGAAAATATTGGTTATACAATAAAGGATATTATTATTAACATGTATTCGAACATTATAATTTGTATTTTAAAGCAATGTAACTAAGTGATAATGGTTCATAAATTCGGAATCATTACGATTGAGCAGAGAAGAAACTTTCTGTTTCTTTGAAACCTGAATGACAAAGGAGGGACGAACTCGCGTTCTCCGAAGACGGTGGACCAACATTAAAACAACGTTGGGTCGACGTCTCGTGTTCGCTGTAGTATGGGTCTCTCCCCCACGTACTGGACATACCAGTCTGTATCAACGTCAAATCAACATCATATATGTTTTTAACGTTGAGAAAACAAACGCTATTATGTACCCGGTGGACTCCCTGTTTGTTCTTATGTGTTTTGCAGACAAGCTGTCCTGATTTCAAACCCTAAAAATTGTAATAGCATGAGCCTTCCAATCATAATTATGATCATATTATTGCTCGGGTGTAATATATGCCCATATACCTGTAGGCCTACATCAGTATGATGACTGAATATGTTTGACGCTATCACATGGTTTATCGTCAGAGTTGGACTGGGGCCGTATTCTCGTACAAGTTACGATATATCGTAGGCTTCTGATTGGTCGAGATGGCCATCTCGACCAATCAGAAGCCTACGATATATCGTAACTTGTACGAGAATACGGGCCCTGCAGCATAGCAAAAGCTGTGCTTTTTGATGCTGGTAGTCAGTGTACACTATGATCTACAGTTTTGTGAAAAATGTGAGGGTAACCCTATTCAAGTGACAAACTCACATACGAAAACTGGCGTTCAAATCCCCACTGTAAGGCATTATTCTAATGAGATGTAAATCTGTCACTATAAAGTAAAATTCATCAAACAATGACGCATTATTTTATTCGTTCTATCGATCTTATCGATCGTCCTCGCAATGAATGGGTGCAAGAAAATGGATGGATAGGATAGAGTTATCGTGTGTTGACATAATAGATTGTGTGATAGAATGGATGAGTGTGAACAGTGGATGATGTGATAGAGTGAATGTGTATGATACAGTGTATGGTTTTGATACAATGAATTGGTGATATAATGAGTGTGTGGCATGCAGTTGATGAGGTTAATTCAGTGTACGGTGAATGGGTGTAAATCAATGGATGGGTGTAATACAATGGATGAGTGTAAAACAGTGTATGGATATAATAGAGTTGATATGCATGATACTGTGGCTGGGTGTGATACAGTTGATGGGTGCGTTGCAGTAAATAAATGTGTCACACTGAGTGGGGCTGATATGGTAGATGTGTATGATACAGTGATCGGGGAAATACAGTTGCTATGTGTGATACAGTAACTGTTGATGGTTGTGATACACTGGCTTGGTGTAATACAATGGCTGAGTGTGATACAATGTATATATGGGTGTTATATAATGACATGATGTAATGCAATAAATGGGTGTGATACAGTGTCTGGGTGTGATACAATAGATGGGTGTGATACAATGGATGGGTGTAATACAGTACAGTATATGGGTGTGATATACTGGCATGACATTGTACATGGTGTATGGGTGTGATAAAGTGGATAGGTGTGATACGTGCTTGGTGTAATATAATGATTCTACATTCTACATGTTTGACATCTGTGACGAGTCAGAAGCCGTCATAACTCAAGAGCAGTGCTAACTACTATGAAGAGCGTGACACCAGTCTCTAGTGCCTTCTCTTCGACCTCATGTCCAGATAAAACACCAAGCAGCAATAAATAAACGTAAAAAAGTATGATAGTATGCCATTTCTTATCGCTATACATTTGTATTATCTTTCACTCTTTTGGGGGCGGGAGGGGGTACCATTTAATTTTGAGAGGGGGTAGGAGAACTTGATCAAATGTAATTACTCTTTTAACTGGCATTATTTTTTCAAATGATTCTCGCAGCAATATTTGTATTGCATTTTAATGTACGTTGCACGGCGAACATTTTTAAAAATATTTTAAGCGACCTCGGTGAATTGTCACTCGTTCAGCCTCCGACAAATTTTACCATGATAATTAGGGGTATATCATGATCCTTCAAACGCCAAGAGCACTGATGTGACTACATGAGATGTTCAAAGTAAAACATGCCTTACATTTTGAAAACACTTATAGATATTGGAACATAAATTTTACAAATCCCACAAATCACACAGCTTCAAATGACTGCAAATTTAAATAAATAGCTCATACAAGGCTCAAGTTATTCCATCTTATCTCAGACAGGGGATGACAACTTGAGCTTCACCTACAACCCCCCCCCCCCCTGTTTTTTTTCTGACAGGCTGATCGAGTTACTCTCTCTCATCACCTGCATATGATAGCAATAACGATATAATCCCCTCACCACCGTGCGCGATGGCTCATTTGGCTCGGCTGTGGAGTCGTAACCCGGGGGTACGGGCTCGGACCGGATATTTGGTATCGCGGTTGTACATACAGTGCTCTAAACTTTTCAAATGTATGAAACATACAGTTTTGCCTATGCTACTGTGCACTATGATAAACTTTCACGTCATTTGATTGGACTATGTAATAATAATTCCCCTCTGTCGCGATATTGTCATATTGCAGAAAGCGACGTGAAGCAATATTCATTCACTCACCCCCCCTCCCCCCCCCTACCAATCTCCTGCAATGCAGCCATGATGAATGAGTGCCACTTACGGCCATATTGAAGGCCGATCACAAGCAACATGTAATAGCCGACCTTTACCTAATCACACCGGCCACCATCTTGACGCCGCCATTATTGCCGCGGAATGGAAAAGAGGGAAGCAGAAAATCCAAAGCCCAACGTTCGTTCAATAATGGTACACCTCTGCGACGGTTGCCCAGTATCGAAACAACATCGGGCTAAAAGAACAAGCAGAACTTTGCAACCTAATTACACAATCTCATTCTGCGCAGGCGCACGTTTTTATCCGCTTCCGCGCAGCTTCCTGTTCGCAATTGCAGGTGCAAGGCAGAAATGATACCCCGTCCTGTTTCCCTGGGCTGATTTCCCGTCATTGCCGTTTTACTTGTGGCCATTCTTGGGATGCTGCAAGTGGTCAAGCAATAAGTCGGCACATCAATTCACAGATTACTGGTATCATCTTACAGTGTCGAGTATGTGTTTAAGAACAAAGGCATGGGCTTACATTTCCCACGTCAAAGTGCATGGCTAATATCAAAATCTCATAGAAAATTACATAATGGTTCATGTCTATACCGCGTTTGTTAAGGATTTTAAGCCTAGTTACCCGGCTATTCCAGAAAGTTCATATGCTCGTATTTGATGTATTTGAGAGACGGTTTTCAATGAAGTATGCATCAATACACTCCTAGAACAGAAGGGCCTTGTTATTTGCTGTATAGTGATATATAATACAGCGAAGAACCTTTATTAACATTTTGTTCTAAGAGTTTAGCGTAAACCATTACGCGCTCTACGGTTGTTGTCGAGTGAAAATGTAGTTTCACTAATCATACACGATAGCCACATGTGGTGAATATTTAGCATAGTATTATGTGATGGCCCAAAGCTGTCTAAGTCAACTTGTAATATGCACTTACATTCACCAAATGGTGAGCAAAACTGTGTGGGTGTGGATTGGGGGCGTTGTGGTACAAATAGACACAAGAGGGCGAACTTCTCATCTGACCACTTATTTCCCTTTCCCGGAAAATAACAGCTTTCTCTACCATTCTGGGAAAATCTATTAGCAAACTAATAAACGTGTTGGGATAAATATATGATAAGGACGGATTAGCATGATATAGAGCTACTGCTGTGTGGGTGGTGCAGTCATTAGTTCAATTCTTTGATCAAACCTTGCTTCACGACTTTTAATCTTAGATTAAACAAATATGAGCAATTTTCAACGACTTGAGGTTGTGGATCGCGGTAGCGAGACACAACCTCAAGTGGTTGAACATTTAAATAAATTAACTTAGCAGGATAAGGGTTCAGGCAATTATGGTTCATCAGGAAATTTATCAATATTATAGTTTACCGAGTGATTTCAATTACCATGTGTTTAATTTATGTTCGTTTAAACACCAGTGTGCATGCAACAATTGCCATTTTTACAAGCTTTGTCTTCTGGATATATATTATTGAATTCCGCCATGCCAAGCATTGCCATGTTTTTTGTGTAACATTTTGTGCATTATTTTATCTTGATAGAGTAGTTTCAGGAACACGTTTAGATGCCAGTTCTCCCTAACTATCCGGTGCATTGATAATGGTCATTTTGTTACTGAAATATCATACATAGACGTTCTTAAGTAGCAAATATCTAGAAATAAAAAGCAAAATATAACGAATACTAGGATCAATAGAAAGGCTTACACTGTTGCTTGATTTTTTACGACTCAGATGCTGCATGCAATTGTTTTGCAGATTTAACCCTTGAGGCGCTGAATTAATTTGTAATTCGCAAACAAATGTGTTTTTTTCAATTTGAAATCATCATAAATGTCTTAGTTAGCTCTTTCTGGTTCATTTGAATACCTATGTTAAGGGTTTCCGGCAATTAGAAATATGTTATTTTTTACAGTGCGGGGATCAACTTTAGTCGTCAGAATCTGAAGTCTACAGACGTCAGATTCTGACGACTAAAGTCGATCCGCGCACTGTAAGGGTTAAAGCTAGGAATTGAGTTTACGTGGTTAACACTTTCAGCTCGCGGTCTACAGACGTCAGATTCTGACGTATAAAGACGGTCTCCTCCCTGAAAATATTTATAATGGCCGTATAGACCATAGGTATTCAAATGAAACGGAAAGAACCAACTAAGACATTTGTAGTGATTTAAATTGAAAAAAATCCTTCAGTCTCCATGGTTCATTCAAAAATGTTGTGAGGGTTAAAAATGCAACACATTGTTCACTGCACAAAGATTATGCTGCATAGTTAAGTTCTTATTCAGAACATGTTCTGATGTGCAAAATGAAACAACCCGTTTTTACATGAGCAGGCACGTGGTTGATTAAATAAGCCAAATTGATCAGGCTTGGTTAAGCTGAATAAAAATGGTGGGCGAATAGCCACGCCTGGGTGTCAATCCCCATCACGGACGAACCAATGAACCAATGTTGTTTTGAAGCTGCCCCACCGTCTGCGACGCTGGACCAGCATTAGGCCAACACTGGGTCAATGGCTCATTTTGCTGGGATCCAAATCATAATTGGATATATAAATGTTGATGCATATTGCCGTGCAATACTGACGAAAGCCAGTATCTGCTTACTTGTAAAGTGAGTAGATGGCTTTGCACTGCAGCATATAATGACGCCATATGTACGTAAATATGGTATCGCGACCTTCATGATAATAATTATTATCATTGTATCCGAAATATTGTGGTGCAACTACAAAATATGTAAGCCTATTATCACTGTAAGAATTCTACTCCCGTTGTCAATAAGTTTGGATCGTGAAATTTGTGATATTTTAAATTGCTATCATTTGTGATGTGATGTTTCCACTAATAGGTGTGTCACTTTCAATTGTCAGCCAAATCACATAAATTATCGATGGTTATTTATAGACCCCCCCCCCCCCACCTGTACCAAGAAAACATGACGATGTGCCCGCATTAGGACAACATTGGCACAAAGTCTAGTGTTTGTTTGTTGCATATTTATCATCTATATGACGCATGTAAATCGTTCATAAGTGATGCCCGCTCTCTCTCACATTAATTAACATGAGCATAACTTTGTTATGGGTATCACTTTTTGCATTAATTGAGCTATGACTTACATTAAAAGAGGCTGGTATATTTAATATTTTATTGAGAACGCCCGAGCATATTGATGTAAGAACATTGTTAATCTCCACGACAAACAGATCAGCTCAATAAATTTATTAAAGATAAATTTGAACACTAATAATTAGTATTTTTAATTGCAACTAAGTAATTATGCATCATATATAAATATATGTACCTATGTGCCCAACAAGCACGATTTCGTGCTGGCCTTTTTTCATGCTTCATGGATCAGCGGTCTCGACGTTCATCCTGTGTCCAATCGGAGGTGAATAGGTGTCTTATGCTACATCTAACCACTAAGAAATTCGGGAATTTCGTCTTCATATCTCGCTTAACTAGTAAATGCGCAACACAAAAAATTGAAAAAAATACGCATGTACATGCTTACATCATATGGTCCTAATTATTAAGAAGTCAAAATAAAAATACTGATTGTTTGATGATTTTGGCCTGATTGTGTCGCTTTAAGCGTTATAAAGGTTAAATTATGTTCATGTAGACTCGTCGACGGCATCACGATAAATACCCACTCCATATCTCTTGGTATATTAAAGGTGATCTATCACCCCTTATATGGTATGAATAATTATGTCCTTATATGGGTCACATGATAGCCAATCACCCCATATAAGGGGTGATTAACTATCATGTGACCCTCTCAGAGGGACACATGATAGCCAATCACCCTATATAAGGAAACACGTGTGCCCCATCTTGTGGCAACTTTATTTGCCACAAAATTAGTCATACTACATAAGGGGTGATAGATCACCTTTTTATCCGACATCCGTGTTTTTAGATGAAAATCTGTCATGATCATTATTGTCACCGAGTATATATTGTCAGCCATTTAATTTTCAATATCCAGTAGATTATATTATGTTTAGATGGATGCCCGGGATGTGATGCAATACAGAAATACACATGTTTTATTGACAGCATTATAAAAGTCATATGGAGTGTTGGATATAAAACCATTACCAAAATCACAGAAAGTCTTTCTGCGTCTCTCAAAATCACCCATAAAGCCCCGCCTGGTTATGATACCACTGGTGACGGAAACATATAAACCTAAAAAGAGAAGAAAACGGGCAAAATATATTGCTTCTAGTATGTGGTGAAAGCCTACATCAGATCATGATCATGATAATATAGGGAAATGGGCAATCTGCTCAGAACAGTATCACAGACTGTCTCCGACCTGAATTCCAACAATGTGCATGGTATCTGATGTGTTTACAACATTTATCTTTTAAAGCCAGTAACATATCTAGTTCTAGTGGCAGATTGTAGGTATTTTTACTATATGGCTCTGAGTTAATATAATATAATAATGATATTATAATCATTTATTATACCACTATATATAATACATCTGATATGATTATGAGGTTTTGTCAATGATTATGAATTTAAATTACAATGATAATCCGGCAATATATCAAAGCTAGAAAATATTGGTTATACAATAAAGGATATTATTATTAACATGTATTCGAACATTATAATTTGTATTTTAAAGCAATGTAACTAAGTGATAATGGTTCATAAATTCGGAATCATTACGATTGAGCAGAGAAGAAACTTTCTGTTTCTTTGAAACCTGAATGACAAAGGAGGGACGAACTCGCGTTCTCCGACTTTCCAGACAGTCTGCTTTATAATTATTATTATAAATAGTTGGTTGCATTTTTGTGCCATTCGATTTTATGCTACGGTGTATCAGTGCTATTTACATAACATGATACTCGTACACGGTGCTTTCAACCAGAAGGCTAAATGGATATAATTAGAGAGGTAATAGGATCTTCTCATTATCAAACCAGTGAGTAATAGACTCAACCCGAGAGACCACATGATCTGAGGTCTGTGATCATTATCTGTGTGGCACACTAATGTGTTGTCTTGTTGCTCTGTGTCAGGTGCGCTGGCTACCATTAACAGGTTATCTCTTCTGGTACAGGAGACAACATCTTGCCTCCAGAGTATTTCCTCTCATTTTCTTACACTTCGAGGTGGTAATCGAAGTATTAATCGCAATAATCACACATCGAAGTGTAATAAGTGAATGAATGAATGAATGAATGAATGAATGAATGAATGAATAAATGAATGAATGAATGAATGAATGAATGAATGAATGAATGAATAAATAAATTAATGAATGAATAAATTAATAAAAAAATGAATGAATGAATGAATGAATGAATGAATGAATGAATGAATGAATGAATGAATGAATAAATAAATAAATTAATTAATGAATGAATAAATTATTAAACAAATGAATGAATGAATGAATGAATGAATGAATGAATGAATGAATGAATGCATGAATGAATGAATGAATGAATGAATGAATGAATGAATGAATGAATGAATGAATGAATGAATGAATGAATGAATGAATGAATGAATGAATGAATAAATGAATGAATGAATGAATAAATGAATGAATGAATAAATGAATGAATGAATGAATGAATGAATGAATGAATGAAAGAAAAAATTGTGCACATTTGCTAAACTGGGCCAGGAGAACCTCCTGAGGATGATGATATGAATGACATGGTACTGCCCTCCAGACACAGGATTCAAAATTCGATCCCTGGCGGTGTGAGGTCAAGCACGCTACCTCTCGGTCAAAGTAGATCCACACATTACGGCATCATTACAGTGAGCGGAGAAGAAACCCTTTGTTTCTCTGAAACTGAATGCCACAGCGGTGGACGACCCGCATTCCCGATTTTCCAGGCAGGCAACTTTAACCACTACATCAATGATTGGCCTCCATTTTGTCAGATCTGAATCATTTTCACTCACTTGAAGTTGTGAATCGCGTCAGCGAGACACAACTTCAAGTGAGTGAAAAATTCAATTCAAATTAAATAGCTTAGAGGTTAAAAGGTTAACGCGTTCGCGAGCTGTTTTTCATACAAAAAAATATGGACAAAAAATGGAATGAGATTTTAAACGTATATTTTAAACGTCTAGTTTTTGAAACGTAGAGCTATCTTGCCTAACTTTGACGCCAACAATCGGGTTGGAAAGACCAGCCTTAGTTTAATAAAAGCAAAAATACCAAACATTTTCCATGCATTGTTTTTCTCCAGTATACTGTACATGTTCAAAGAAAAGATGACTCAGTCCACAAATAAAAATAAATTATGATTAATTAGTTTTACTGTCAAAATGTAAAGAGCTGGTGCTTTCCTAATTCCCATTTCCCGGTAAACATTGCAACGTAATTTGCCGCCAATGTCTGTAGTGCAGAACCAAAATACATTACTTGTTTACTTTTGAGGTAACAGTACTGCCTTTTGACATTGCATTGCAATAATGATGACTTTGAATAGAAAAGTGATGACATATTACCACATATAAATTTCTAATTAAAAATCATTTACTGTATGTCAACATTTTGAAAAAGATGAATTAAATAATTTACGATTTTTCTAATTAACAATGATATTCTTTAACATTCTTCATCACGTGAATAAAATAAAATAAAAATATTTGAATAACCACAAACACATTTTAGTCAAACTATTTATTTTACTCCGTGCATAATATTTGTTGATATCATAACACATGCATATATGGGTTAAGCAAGATGCTTATAACACTGTGACGCAGTGTGTACCATCAAAGGGATCCTTTCACAAACTGATTGATATAATCCGTATATCAAAACGTCATGTTTGATGCTGTTATGAAAACAAGTACATTATTAATTTATCTGACATTGACAACTTCACTTAACTAGTTACCTCATAAGAAACAGCTATAAATAAGATAGATGTTTAAATTATGGGTATATTATTCCAAGTGGTATTTAAATTGAAATTGCTAGAAAAGTTTTTCTGTACATCGTACTATGATATAATTCAACTATTTTACCTCTTATACCATGCACTGAATTGAATGGAAATAGCGTACTCTTTCTTAGCAATGAATGGAATGAAAATGTCATACTGTTTTTTAACATCAAACGGGGGTAAAGGAACGACAATGTGTTACGACAATATCAAAGTCAATAATCTGGGATCCTCTCCAGAACAGAAATAGGATTAATTGTCCAATTAGCGTGTCGGGTACACGCCCTGTGCCTTAGCCTTCCAGAAAAATCAATACGCCTCGTCTGTCTGGGGCATCATTATTCATTTAGCAGCCATTTTGATATACGCTTGTAAAAGACTCATTGAATGTTTTATGATTTAAGTAGGAGAGAAAGATTATTCTCAGATTTAACTCTATATTCTCAAGGGTGCACGTGTTTGTTTTATTGCCGAGAGTCGCTGATCACACCAGTGAGGGTAATGGCCCATTGACATGATAAGAGACCCCACTCCTCAGAGCTTTGACTGAAGAGGTGGGACCACAACCAGACCAGTCCACCTTGATATTACGAAAAGCTGCTCGGAACGATTTACCCCTGGATGTAAGAGATAACCAGGCCGGCTGAAAAAATCGTATTTAATTAGACTCAACCAACTCAAGTCATACATTAGACTTAGTATTGATTTCAGATTTCATACTAAACCCTTACAGCGCGGGGATCGACTTTAGTCGTCAGAATCTGTAGACAACAGATTCTGACGACTAAAGACGATCCCCGCGTTGTAAGAGTAAAAATATTTCTAATGTTCGTAGACATTAGTGATTTCACATTGTAATAAACTCTTTGGATCCTGGTGCAGTGCTTAAAACCGCCTGCTTGTCGGAGATCGCGGGTTTGAGCTCCACTCTGGCCTTCAAATTTCAAAGAAACAAAATGTTTCTTCTCCGCTCACTCGTGAGAATAAAATATTGTGGGGAGCCTCTGTGACCGAGAGGAAACTTACTCGGCCTCAAACCGCCAAGGCTCGAACTTCCAAGCCTGTGTCTTGACGGCAGTGTCATCTCATTCATCTCACCATCCTCAGGAGGTTCTCCTGACCCAGTTTAACCTATATGTGCACAAATGTGGTTTAAAATCCCAATTTATATGCCTATACAGCTGACGAATTTGATGCTTCGTCCTTCGAAATATTAATATTACATTAAGTATTGTAACACAAAATATAGAAACCACCAGTGCACCTATCAATGGTTGAGCTTGTGACAACCACAAATATGTGGTTGATCCCTTTAAATGGGCTTGATACTCGTACGGATATAAACACCGTTGACACAATCGTGTACATTGATACAGATATCTGTCATTGTTTATAGTTTGTATTCCAATTCGTGATGTAAAGAGTGTAAAAAGGTTAGTATATCTGTGTCTCCAGGTGATCACTCCAGGTGTTATAATACTATTTCAGATCTGATAATATGGTCTGAACG